>CM067169.1:39043662-39091446 GCA_034093135.1 Erigeron breviscapus | reverse complement strand
TTTGAAATTAAAGTTTACTTAAAAGATGACAAAATAAAGTGTATGCAAACTCGTGCTACAGTAACACGAGTTTGGCTAAACTCGTGTTATTCACGTGTTTACTTAATGACACGCGTTTGTTAATGGACTTGGGCTTTAATATACACGGTCCATACTTAGCACGCGTTTAGTACATCTTAGTATAAATACATCTCGTTAATACGTAATTAGTAACAGTTAATTAAGCTAATACGACTAAACTCTGTCAAACTGCAAACCCGCGCGCGTTTAAGGTCTTAGGTTGTATTAACAACGAAAGACGATAATTTAATTAACCAAACAGGTTATCACGAGAGGATTCCGCACTCTCGTCATAACTATAAGCGTTCTCGTGTACGATCAGTCCACAAGGACCAACAAGTGGTATCAGAGCCAATAGATTTTTCAATCTGAAGTTTGACTTTTGTTTCTTTATTTCATTTTTAATGCATGTATTTTCGTTTATGAAAAACTATAACTTTTATTTTGATATTTTTCATTGAAGTAATAGCAATTAAGATAGGAAATACAAGTGTAAGAGTTTCAGGCTTGAATATTTGGTGACAAGATACGAGTGGTAAAGATCTTGTGTTAGAACTTATCTTAGAAGATTAACAATTTTGACACATTATTGATTATATTTTGTTTTTTTTTTCATTCTAATGTTTTTAGCAAAACATGTTATTGTGTGTAGATAATCAAAGTGATAGTTGTCGGTGCTATTTTTATTGTTTTTTCCGTAGTTGTCGTATTTGTTACCATCTAATTCAAGTTACATGTTACATGAAAAAGATTGATTATCTAAGAATAAAAGTCATTATAGGATTTGTAAACGCAGACAAATATGTAACCTTTTAAATAACTTTACTTTAAAGAGTAGAATGGCTTCTAAAATCATTTATAAATATGGACAAAACATGTAGTTATAATATATCCCCTTTGGCCTGTAAATTGTTAAAACTCTGACTCTTTGTTTTTGTTAAACAACGAGTGACCATTAAAAATGTTGTCTTCATTGAAGGTTTTTACCAATTTAAATTGAATTTATATTTCTACATACCATATGTTTAATTCTTTTGATTTTTACAACTTATGTGAGTATGTTTAATACATTCCGCTTTGTTGAAATTTTTTACTTGAATGAATATCTATGAACATCTATTTTATCATTCACTTCAACTTTCAAGGTTATTTATAATCATACAAGAAATTAATAAAATATAAACGTGCAACGCACGGGACTAACTTAGTTTTTTAAATATCGATCTATTCGGTCCTCTATATGACTATATGTATGTTGTTTGGTCTTTCTTTTGCCTATATTCTTTTTTTCTTATTTTGGTTGTTATTTTATTTGTTGATATACTTTCAGTTTTGTAATGCCCTCAAACAGTCAAATTTGTTCTTGAACATTTTCATTAAGGTATGTGGTTTTAGACAAGGTTGTGAATTTGACTCATTAAAAATGTTGTCTTCATTGAAGGTTTTTACCAATTTAAATTGAATTTATATTTCTACATACCATATGTTTAATTCTTTTGATTTTTACAACTTATGTGAGTATGTTTAATACATTCCGCTTTGTTGAAATTTTTTACTTGAATGAATATCTATGAACATCTATTTTATTAATTCACTTCAACTTTTACGGTTATTTATGATCATACAAGAAATTAATAAAATATAAACGTGCAACGCACGGGACTAACTTAGTTTTTTAAATATCGATCTATTCGGTCCTCTATATGACTATATGTATGTTGTTTGGTCTTTCTTTTGCCTATATTCTTTTTTTCTTATTTTGGTTGTTATTTTATTTGTTGATATACTTTCAGTTTTGTAATGCCCTCAAACAGTCAAATTTGTTCTTGAACATTTTCATTAAGGTATGTGGTTTTAGACAAGGTTGTGAATTTGACTCATTAAAAATGTTGTCTTCATTGAAGGTTTTTACCAATTTAAATTGAATTTATATTTCTACATACCATATGTTTAATTCTTTTGATTTTTACAACTTATGTGAGTATGTTTAATACATTCCGCTTTGTTGAAATTTTTACTTGAATATCTATGAACATCTATTTTATCATTCACTTCAACTTTCAAGGTTATTTATAATCATACGAGAAATTAATAAAATATAAACGTGCAACGCACGGGACTAACTTAGTTTTTTAAATATCGATCTATTCGGTCCTCTATATGACTATATGTATGTTGTTTGGTCTTTCTTTTGCCTATATTCTTTTTTTCTTATTTTGGTTGTTATTTTATTTGTTGATATACTTTCAGTTTTGTAATGCCCTCAAACAGTCAAATTTGTTCTTGAACATTTTCATTAAGGTATGTGGTTTTAGACAAGGTTGTGAATTTGACTCCTTAAAATGGTACAACTTGTGAGGGTTTTCCCGGGGATGCTACCTGGGATAATAGACTGGGCATGTTCAAGAAATTTACGTCTACCGCGTAGTAATTGTTGTTCGAATCTTCATTCAAATAAAATACGTACATTTTCATCAATTAAGTTTTTTCAATATGTTTGTAATACCATTAAGACTTATCATATTCAAATGAGAAATGAACATAATAAGAACTTGATCCGAATTTTTATCATTCTATTTAGCGAACTACTTATTTTTGACAAATGATAGTACACTATGTCAAGCTCATGATATATACTTAATTAATTAATAGACTATCAGTACAACAAAAATGTCAATTGCTCACATTTATTTCCTCGCATTTATAAAAAGTGTGTAAATATATTTAAAATTGTATAAAAAAAATTCACACTTAAAAGTGTGAAAAAATTAAAAAAGTCATACTTTTTTCACAAGTATAAATGTATAAACAAAATGTTCACACTTAAAAGTGTGAAAAAATGTCAAACATTTTCACACTTAAAAGTGTGAAAAAATGTCAAACATTTTCACACTTAAAAGTGTGAGAGCTAATTTGTCACACTCAAATTCCTCGCACTTCCTCTTGTGTGAGAAATTTGGTGTCACAAATTACTTATACACTTTTAAGTGTGAACAATTATATATTTTTACACACTTGAAAATGTGAACTTTTTGTTTCTACATATATAATTGTGAAAAGATTTTGATTCTTTAACTTTATTCACACTTTTAAATGTGAGTTCTTTTCACACATTTATAAGTGTGAACAAATTAACAATTTTTTTTAACATTTTTAAAAAGTGCGAAGAAATGAGTGTTAATAAATAACATATTTGTTTTAGTGTATGTGAAGACATCAATATTAGATTTGTTGTTTTTATCATTGAAACTCGCATAACATTCAACTGATTGTGCGTTTGATGCAAGATTAATGATTATATGTAAGTATACATATTTTCTTTGGCAAAAAACAAAAAAACTATTGCATATATACATTTATACTTGTAGGTATTGCTTATTACCTATGTACTAAAAACCAATATGCTTTTTATAATATCTTATATGTCTAAGGTACAACCTTTTCATTTATACCAGTTTTATTACGTGTCATACATCTATCAACTTAAGAATTCTCCAGATTCCTTCACCGACTTGCTACAATAATTTTGTACACACAACACTTTTTTTTTGAACCGCTAATTTGGGCTCAGCGGCATGCCTCTTCATATACCCAACTCCAATTCCAGAGGAAACCCATCAGGATAAACCCAAGACCTCTCAGTCTCAGGCTCCACCATATACCAATCCATCTATTGATGATTGATTGTTGTACACACAACACTAAACATCTAAATTGTATCCTCTTCTCTCGCACTTCAAGGTAATTGCTTTATCATTGTTCCTGTGATCTTCCATGGGTTTAGACTACAATATTCTGGCCTTTTTTCATCATTATTATTATTATATAGGGCTAATTGCTTGGAAAGTACTCTAACTTTGACACTTTTGTTTTTGTGAGGCTCCAACAAAAAAAACTTCTATTGTGGGGAACGAAACCGGATTAAATTTCTTTAGTGGGATTATGACCTGCTGATGCTGATGTGGACTTTTTTTTTACCGGTTGTATTTTTCTTTTTTTACAAATCACTTACCATATATACGTATATACGCAATACATACATACAAACTGACAACACATATATGTATAGATACAACACATATACACAATCACAAAAATAGATCTAAAGCTAATCAGTATATTGTAATTTAATCCAATATATACAAACATGAAACATCAATTGACATCTCTGATATGCAAAATTCATGTATTGATATACTTTCATCACACATAAAGTCTCAATTTATATTCCCATTTCTTCATACCTCAGGAATTCAAAGACACAGATGTCTCATTTTCATAATGAAAACTAAAGTAAATGGAGAAGAAAAGCACATGGATTTCATAAAGAAATCACAAAAATGAACAACTTCTCGTTTTTCCGGTGACAACGATGATGGGGTTGAACGGTAATGACAGCGTAGGTGGTAGTGGCGGCGTTCAGGCTTACGTTGATGGGTGTAAAGGAACAGGTTTAGGGTGTTTGGATCGTGGTTGACAAGCAGTAAGGTGGCCGGATCTAGGCGGTGACGGCGGAGGGGTGACACCAGAGCCTTTGATGTTGACCCTGAAAGTTCTTCTTAACTTCTTTTCTCTTGGATACATTTTTTCCGATCCAAAGTTTTTCCGATCTACACACTTTTTTGTTTCCAGATGACTTGAATCCGGATTTGGAGTGATGGTTGGTGATTGTGTTGAACCCGATCCAGTAGAAAGTTTTTTCCGATCTATACTATGCATATATAGTAATTTGTATCTTTTATAGACTTATTAACATATATGTAAGTATATGTTCGTATCTATATTCGTTGGAGGCTCACAAATAGATGCATAAGTTTTTGTGATGGTTGGTGATGGTGTTTCAACTTCACATTTTCAGATCTATATATTTGTATCTATATTTTATCGGTCGGTGGATTTTGGAACAAAGTGATGATGATTTGGGTGGTGGCTGCTGCTATATATATATGATTATAGGTTTTGTATAAATAACATAGAATATCTAAGTGGAATTGAATATTTATTAATAAATGACATGGAATATCCATGTACTCATAAAGGAGTGGAAAAAAAAAATAGAAAATGAGTTTCAAAAATATTTTTAACTGGCTACTTGTACGGAGCCCCACAAAAGAAATTTTATCCGGTTTCCTTCCCCACAATAGAAGTTTTTTTTGTTGGAGCCTCACAAAAACAAAAGTGTCAAAGTTGGAGTACTTTCCAAGCAATTAGCCCTATTATATATGTAAGAGTAATCTGCTTATATTTGAGGTGGTTAAGTGAGAATTTTAGTTAGTGTCAATATTTGTTAAACTTTGGCGGTGCATATTATTTGTTCTCTCTGTTAGTTATAAGAAATGGTTGAGTGACGATTTGTGTTGTAAGACTAAAATGAATTAATGATGGAAGATATATTACTTTTAACTAGTGCTTAGCCTCGCGCGATGCGCTTGCAGTCGTAAGCAATTTTTTAAACTTTATCCTTTAAGCAATTATACACATAAGCAATTAGAAACATAATTGTGTAAGCTAATAACATCATAAATAGGAAGATAAATTACAATAACGTCGATTATAGATCCATGTGAACATAATTTTACCATATGACTAAACATAAAAAAAGCAACAAATTACATACTTAACATATTTTAATGATCTTTAAGTTACACCAAGCTAACTTAGGCATTAAAATCACTGAAAATAGGACCAGTTTGGGTGAGGAATGAACATTATCTACCGTGTACCAGGAACCTGTTTACACATTGACAGCTTTTGAGCAAAGTCTTGAATCCAAGAACTGGCATCATTATGTTTCAAAATGTGTTGCTCCACCTGAAATTGGTAATGCGTTATGATGCCACCAAATCTGTAAGCGTCAGCTTCAACCTATTTCCATACACCTGGGTTGATTTGGATATGTTATATCTCTGACGGGTGACATAAACATAAATATAACAGTCAAATGTGTCAGAAAAGATCTAAAGTTTCCCAAACTGTATTTTAATGCACAAAACCACCTACATTTGTTCTTTGAAAAACTCGGATCATCATCCCAATGCGTTTAACTATTATCAAGTATCTACAACATTTAGCACTAAACATGAGAATGGTTAACTGGTATACATGTCATATCTGGAATTGACCTAACCTAAGGAATCAAGTTGAAATATATATTAAGAAAAAAGCAACACTGTAATAGTTAAAATTAAGCTTTCAACATGTTTTTAATCATGATTTGTGTGGATAATAAAGGATAAAAGGTGAAAGGATAGATTTAACAATTAGTCATATGTATGAAAATGGGTGTAAGGCTTTTTTACAAAGGAGGTGGAAGGGGTATATATACAACTAGCCTATTTTCACTAATGCCGCTTCCACACTTGGATAATTACAATTCAACAACATTATTTTATATTTAACAATCTCCCCTTGGTGTTGAATTGTAAATGATGCATCGTCTTCACTCTTGCCGGGTCGAGTAGACTTTGTAGCTTTCTCTTTGAAGAATTTTGTGAAGGCGAAGACTTGGGTTTCTTGTGGAATGCGGAAGCTTGTTATGAAGTGCGGAAGCTTGGCTTGGCTTTGAGTGAAAATTTGGTATGAAAAATGATTTGTCATTTTAGCTCCCCCTCAAATTGCGCATAATCTTTGGAGCAAAGAATCAAAATATGTATTGTGCTCCCCCTCAAAAGGACAGTCAATATCAATCTCTGATGTGTGAAATCTAGTTTAAAAATTTATAACAAGATCTACCGCTAACTGACTACAACACACTTACGGCAGTGTACCCGTTCGTATGTAATATAGCTAACTGGAAAGACCAGGATCGAACACAAGGACTGAATGTTGCACTTAAGGTTGTAAAAATGTGAAACAAGTAAAAGGTTTGGGTGTGACCGAGTTGTCACTTTGCGTTTTGAAAGCTAAATAATTAACAAGTAAAAGTACTCAACCGGTATTAGCGAGAGCACACGAAAAGAGTTTGAGTTGTAAACAAATAATTAAAAAGCCATCTATGTCGAATCCGCTCCACAAAAGTCTAGGTTGCATATAGGTTAAGCTCAAAATTCATTAATGTTGGTGATAATAATCGTGATAAGACAAAAGCACAAACGGGTGCACCTAGTTTGTAAAATCGACTCAATCACATAATCAATTCAATTTCTTGCAACAAGTGGTACCACCATCCCTATTACAATTCCTTGAACTAACTAGTTTGTTTGATTATTTAAATAACAATTTTATCTTTGTGAAAGAAACGCGGTACCACCAACCGTTAAATCCACTTAACAGAGTAATTTCTATTAAACTTGTATCTTTACTATCATACCATGACCTAGCAAGAGTTGTTCATAGACAAACAACTAAAATAATACTTGTATTCAACTAGTACCACTATCGAAGAACACAAATACCACCAAGAACACAAGATTAAGTAAAAGAAATCACTTCATTAATATCTTGACAAAATGTTAAGTAAAACCAACTTGAATTCAAAATATTATGCAACCATAACTAATTGTTTCACTTTATCTTCATATATGTATAAAGAATTAGCTACTCATAATGAAAATAGCTAAAGATTCAAATATAAAGGAGAACATAATGTACCAAAATAGAGAATAAGTTCAAATCGAGGTAACAATCGAGCTACAATCACTAACAAGAGCCAAAATTAATCTTCAAGTCTTCAAATGAGTTGAAGTAGTGTAAAACCCTTGAAAACCCTTGAAAAACGGCTGGAGAATAAGTGGGTGAGCTGAAGTATCCAAGATTAGGTTTAGGGTTGAGTGGGGGCTGGTATTTATACCCCAGGAGAGAGAAAATCCGTTTGGTCATGTCAGATTCGCGCCGCGAGTGGTCAGGTCGCGCCGCGAGTGGTGCCAAATCTGGAGCATTCCAATGCAGGGATTTTTGTCGCGTCGTGATTCCCAGGTCTCGCGCCGCGAAGGAGATTTTGTGAAGGCTCGCGCCGCGATGAACCCTGGTCGCGCCGCGAGTTGCTTCATTTCTTGCTTTTCCAGCTTCGTTCTTCATCATGCTTCATTCGTTAGTGCATATGGACCATTTCTAAGCTATTTTCTACCATTTATGAGCGATGTACCTGTTGTAGCCCTGAAACCACTAGCAAACACCATAACGCACCACAAAACAAAAAAAAAAAAAAAAAAAAAAAAAACCTGAAAACCACTAGCAAACACCATAACGCACCACAAAACAAGTATAAACGGCTATAAAACGAGTATAAAACGTCCAAAGAGGATGTGGAAATATGTATAAATTGAGAAACATCAAACCTCCCCACACTTAAACCTTGCTTGCCTTCAAGCAAGTATGCACTTAAACTAATCTCATGCCAATCAAATCAAAATGTCACAAAACAATACATGGTTAATGGAGAAATTTCCAACCAAGCGGTGTTGAATACCAAAAGCAAATGCATTTAAAAACTAATTAGCAAAGTTTTAGACGAAATCAGAAAATTCTACTAATCTAGAGCAAAACCATCTTTCAGTTACAATTAGAATCCTCCCTATGCTTGTGTTTACCTCTTTAACATTTCTATCATTCCAATTGACCTTAAGCTCGTTCCTACTAAGCATACAATCTACTAGCAAGCTTCACAATTATTATTGGCAACATAAGCAATATTCCACAATGATTATTGGTATATTTGTCCACTTAAACACTCACGCCATTGGGTTTCCATTAGGTTTTCCTTACGGTATACTTATGAGTCCCTTGACAAAACATACTCCTACGGTCTAGAATTGCAACTTAATCCACACATCAGGTGATCATACGAAAGTGTACTTTAAGAGTCCGGCCAGCGGTTCGCTACGGATACGTGAGTATCGTTAAGAGACATACGCCAGAACTCAAGGTTGGGTTGCATATCCAGAGACCATGCTCTAAACACAAACACATGCGAGAATAAAAAGTTTTATAATTTAACACCCGTGATTTTCGATGAGACCCGTGTAGCGAACTTTCTGACAACCCATCCCAAGTTGGAAGCTTTAGGTGAGCTAGGTAAAACGAAGTTACCCCAAGGACTTACTTGTTCGAATCTCAAAGACCACATTAGCATTAGACTATTGGAAAAAGATTATGCGCATTCCCGCATGTGCCACCCGTTTGATGCCGAAGCACCCCAGACACCCCGATATAAAGACCAAACATAATGACTAGAGCTACAACCTATAACATAAGAATTAAGGACCGGAAATCCGGTGTGCAAACCATATGTTAAGTCAAATTACCACAAGTATATTTAATACATTTCAAGCTTTTCATGCACACAAGTTGCAAAATCAAATGGAAAACCTCAAGCGGTGCCTACCAATACATCATCTAGTGAAGCTATTATTCACATTTGATTCATCATTAAGGTACAATTCGCAAGCAACCTAGATTATTTGAAGTTCGGAACAAGCCTATGACCCCTTGGAACGATGAAATGCCACAAGCACTAGGAAAGGAAAGCTAAAGGTAAAAAATCTCAAGTTCTATCCTAGATCAGCAAAATCCAAGTTTACCTCATTTCTCGTCCTTGCACAAAACCTATAGCCTCAAAAATTTAAAAATTTAACCAAAATGCTAGTAAAGGAAGGAAATTTCAAAATTTTTTCATTTTTCCAATTTACCATCCCCCTCCCCACACTTAAGTTGTACATTGCCCTCAATGGACGAATAACTAAGGCGAAATAATGGGAAAAAGGGGAAAATGCAAAATGTAGAAAGGAAAAACGAAAAACCTCCGGGTGAAAGCATGAATTCACCATTGCAAAGTTGAAGCCAAAACTTAAGTGGGTGCTGAACTGACTGCCAGCATAAATCCGCTTGTTTGTTCCAAAAATTCCAAAAGCAATCTCCACAAATCAACTTGCAAACTCGAAATAATCACCTGACAATTACCACAAGCAAAATACCAAACCAACTACATAGTTCATAATGAAAGGAAATACAAGAAACAACCAAACAAATGTCGCATCGCCTAAACGGCGGAATTACAACCAAATTGAAAGAAAATAAAGTTCAAATGTTTCATAAGTTGCAGAAAATAGAAAGGAAAGAGAGAAAATCAGTTCTCATCCATGTCATGAGAAGAAGGAACACCATCACCAGCATCAGGATCGGCTGGCTCACCAAATATACCCCGGTAGAAATCAAAAGCAGGCCCCGAGTAGCGCTCCCCACTAGTGTGTCTATACGTCCCAAACTGGGGCATCTCCTGAGCGCCCCACTAGTGCCTGCGGTGCTAGAACTCGGGCCTGCCCAACCGGGCTGCTGCTGCGGATGCTGCTGATCTGGGTGTGGAGAGAAAAACCCAAAAGTGGTGCTGGCAGGCATAAAGATGGAAGGAGGACTAAATGAATGTGTAGGTGGCGGTGGTGGAGGAGACTGCGGCTGGATCCAATGGTTGATGTATGGAGACCAATACTCGTTTTGGTACCCCAAGCGGGTAACCTGGCTCTATACAGTCCGCTGGCCATCCAAGATCATATCCTGAGTGTCTCGAATCTGCCTCTGCTCTGCTAAGATCTGGTCAAGCGAGGATCCCCAACCTGCAAAATCATAAGATGGATAGGGGTTAGGAGGTGGCTGCTGCACCTGGGGTGGCAGCTCCACCCTCTGTCTCTGAGCCGACGGCTCCTGCTCATCCTCTGTGTCAGACCTTAAATCGCTCGCCTCAGTCGTCATCAACCGTGCCTTCTTTAACTCGGTGGCATCAATGATAATGGTGGGCTGAATATCAGAAACTCTCCTCCCCTCACTAGTATTCGCCATTCCCAATCTTTCCATGATCGAGGTGACGAAGTGACCACATAAATACCTATGCTCCCGGTGCTTTTGCATGTGACGGGCTAGGATATAAGGAGCACAACCGTATCTAGAAGGAGTGAACTCCTAAAACTGCCTGAGCAACCACAAATCATCACTACACACTTAATCATTTGCATTGCCCCGATGAATGAAAGAGTAGGTTATCATCTTGTGCAAAAGCCTCAACTTTTTGGACCTAATGTCCGACACCTTACTTACCCCCGAGCTAAACGAAGGCTTCCCTGAGATCCTATTCCAATACTCATGAAAGCTCACCCCATCACCAAAATGTGAAGTGTCCAGAATGCTCTTTTCCAAGAAGGACTGAACCAAACCATCATTAAACTCATTCTTCTTAAACATCCCACATAAATAACCAAACTCTGGAATC
Organism: Erigeron breviscapus; assembly: GCA_034093135.1. Taxonomy (NCBI): domain Eukaryota; kingdom Viridiplantae; phylum Streptophyta; class Magnoliopsida; order Asterales; family Asteraceae; genus Erigeron; species Erigeron breviscapus. Next base: position 39,080,189 of record CM067169.1, on the reverse strand, counting down.
GTGCAATGGCGCTGCTTGCCACCTAGTCTAAAGTGGATCACTCGATCCTCACTGATGTCCTTAACAGGTAGAAATCCCACTCTGAGAGATGAGTAGAATTCTTGGCACCATTCCAGTTTAGCCGGTTTGTTCAACTCAAAGACCCTTTTCCACATATCAATGTTCGTTACCCAACATGTTTCATCATCAACATATTCTGTCCTAAACCTGGCCTCAAAGTAGTCATCAAGGAGCGCAATGTTAATCAATTCCCAGTCTATTGTACGAGGAGAAATCAACTCGTAGTCCTGAATTTCCGCCAACCGGTTCAAAAACACTTGGCGTTCCGCCTTTGGAACATCCTTGAATTGCAGCCAAGGATGTGTTTGTGGCTTGAGTAACCTGTATGTTTTACTAGATGGAGCAGTTGGTGGTGTGTAACTATCATCGACGTAGTCAAATTGATAGTTGTTTGGCCACACCCATCCCTCGTACTTTTGGCCCACCGGTTGTTTCTGCAAAACCCACCAAAATATGCTAAATAAGTAAAAGGGAAGCAAATGGAAACAATCACGAAAGGCCAAAGCAAAGAAACGACAAAAATGAGCAAACAGCCCCAGAATTCGCGCCGCGAGGTGGCCCTCTCGCGCCGCGATTATGCATTTTCCAGATTTTTTTTTTTTTGGATTTTCTGAATGGGTTTTATGAATAATTAAAGATGCAATAATTAATTTAAATTAAAAGAACAAAAGGATGATTAAATCTTAAAAAGCCCCAAATTCAAAGTTATGAACCCTAATTAGGTTTTTCTAAGATTCTTGCAAAATTAATCAATCCTAAGCCCAATAAACAACAATACTAACTTATCTAAGTAATTAACAAACATTATTTGAAAGAAAATTAAAGAAAATAAATAAACCCTAATTAAATTGAAATAAAATTAAAAAGAAAGGATGAGAAAGCTTACCCCTCTTGACATGATGATGATGGAATGGAGATGAAGAGAATGCGAGGAAGAAGAGGAGAGATGAAGAATCACAAACCCTAAGTGTGTGTGTGTGTGTGAAATCGTGTGTGTGTGTGTTTTGGGAGAAAAAAAGTCAAGAAAAGAAAGAAAAGAGAATGAGAGAAAGATAGATCAGTGCCTGCTGTTTATTTAAGTTCCTTTTTTTATTTTTGATTTTATATTTAAAAGAAAAGGAAACTTACCTGGCCGCCACATATCGCGCCAAGATAAGATGCATCGCGCCGCGACCCAGTTGATTTTGCCCATTGCGTCGTGCCAAGATCGCGCTGCGAGAATAATCCCTGCCTCAAATTCATCCAAATTCTGCAATTCTCGCGCCGCGAGTGAGACTAGTCGCACCGCGATCTTCTGCTTTTCTCAGATTTTTGGCATTTTAACACACCTTTGCACATACCGGTTCATCCAAAATCATTTCTCACCTATGATTCTCAACAAATAATACAAAAATAGAACAAAACTACCGAAAACAACTAAAAATGATAAAAACACACGGGTTGCCTCCCGAGAAGCGCTTTATTTATTAACGAGTCATTAGCTTGACTCGATCAAACCTCGTTTTCAAGCAAAAAGCTGGAGCTTCTCGACCAAGGCTCCCTCCCCAACTTCTTCTTCATGGTAGAGCTTTAACCGATGTCCATTCACAATGAACGAGCTTCCATCCTCTCTAAACAACTCGACACATCCCGAGGGATATACATGCTTGATGACAAATGGTCCATTCCACCTAGATGTAAGCTTTGGTTGGTGGATTTTGAACTTTGAGAGAAACAACAATACCTTATCTCCCGCTTTGAAGTTCTTTCTCTTGAGCTTCTTGTCGTGCAACACCTTTGTTCTTTCTTTGTACAACAACAAATTGTCGTAGGCACCATGTCTAAGCTCATCAAGCTCATGAAGTTGCAACATTCTCGTTTCACCGGCTTCTATCAAATCCATGTTGCAATGCTTTAAGGCCCAATATGCCTTATGCTCAATTTCTACCGGTAAGTGGCAAGTCTTGCCATAGAGGAGACGGTATGGTGTGGTACCGATGGGAGTCTTGAAAGCCGTGTGAAATGCCCAAAGAGCATCATCCAACTTCTTTGACCATGACTTAGGGTTTCCATCAATGGTCTTCTCAAGTATTCTCTTTAAAGCACGATTGGTGTTCTCAACTTGCCCACTAGTTTGTGGGTGATAGGAAGTTGAGAAACGATGAGTAACCCCATATCTCTTCAAGACTTTCGCCAATTGATGGTTGGCAAAATGAGTGCCCCAGTCACTAATCAAAGCCCTTGGCATACCAAATCGGCTAAACAAAGCCTTCAAGAAATCAATCACCACCTTGCCATCATTGGTTGGTAAGGCTTTTGCTTCAGCCCACTTTGAGACATAATCAACCGCAACCAAAATATAGAGACATTTGTTGGATGGCGGAAATGGACCCATGAAATCGATACTCCACACATCAAAGACTTCACAAACTTGAATGGATTGTTGGGGCATTTCATCTCTTTTAGTGATAGTGCCTTGCCTTTGACATGCATCACATGTCTCCACTAATGTTTGAGCCTCCTTGAAAATTGTAGGCCAATAGAAACCCGCATCAAACACTTTCTTTCCCGTCACCGATGGCCCATAATGCCCACCGGTTGGTCCATAGTGGCATTCATCCAAAATCTTTCTAGTCTCACCACCCCAAATGCACCTTCTTATCATCCCATCCGCACACACCTTGAACAAATATGGCTCCTCCCAAAAATAATGCTTGATTTCGGAAAAAAATTTCTTTCTTTGTTGAGAAGACCATCCCTTGGGCAAAATTCCTGCACACAAATAATTAGCAATATTGGCGTACCAAGGTGCTTCTTCATCCTCCACCTGCATCAAAAACTCATCGGGAAAAGAATCATTAATTTCGTGCTCCTTCAACTCCTCAAGGTGAGGGTTTTCGAGCCTACTCAAGTGGTCGGCGGCAACATTTTCAGCCCCACTTTTGTCTTTGATTTCAATATCAAATTCTTGCAAAAGCAAGACCCAACGAAGTAAACGGGGTTTAGCATCTTGTTTCGAGAACAAGTACTTCAAGGCCGAATGATCGGTGAACACAATAGTCTTATTCAACACCAAATAAGGTCTAAACTTATCAAAAGCATAAACCACCGCCAACAATTCCTTCTCGGTTACGGTGTAGTTTTGTTGAGCGGGGTTGAGGGTTTTGCTAGCAAAGTAGATGGAACGAAAATGCTTCTCATCCCTTTGGCCAAGAACGCCCCCCAAAGCAAAGTCACTAGCATCACACATAAGTTCAAAGGGTAAAGACCAATTGGGTGAAGTCATTATTGGAGCATTTGTCAATTTGTCTTTCAAAAGAGAAAAAGCTTTAAGACACTCATCATTAAACTCGAACGGGACATCTTTCTCCAACAATCTAGTCATGGGTCTAGTGATTTTAGAAAAATCTTTGATGAACCGCCGGTAAAACCCGGCATGACCAAGAAAACTTCTTACTGACTTCACATTGGTGGGTGGAGGTAATTTAGTCATGACATCAATTTTCTCCTTGTCAACCTCAAGATCCGCCCTTGACACTTTGTGACCCAACACAATTCCCTCTTTGACCATAAAATGGCATTTTTTCCAATTAAGCACCAAATGTGCTTTTTCACATCTTTCAAGCATTTTATCCAAATTAGTCAAACAACTATCAAAAGAGTTTCCAAATACCGAAAAATCATCCATGAAAACTTCCATGGAAGTCTCAATCATATCTTGAAAAATAGCCAACATACATCTTTGAAAAGTCCCCGGTGCATTGCACAAACCAAAAGGCATGCGACTATAAGCATAAGTTTCAAAAGGACAAGTAAAAGTGGTTTTCTCTTGGTCATTAGGATCAATGGGTATTTGGAAGTACCCGGAAAAACCATCTAGAAAACAAAAGAACTCATTACTCGCCAATCTTTCAAGCATTTGGTCCATGAAGGGTAAAGGAAAATGGTCCTTTTTGGTGGCCTGATTTAACTTACGGTAATCAATACAAACTCTCCAACCGGTCACCATTCTAGTTGGGACCAATTCATTCTTTTCATTAGGATCATCCCTCCCTTCTTTGGTACATAATGGCTAACCCATGGACTATCCGATATTGGAAAGATTATACCCGCATCAAGTAATTTGACAATCTCTTTTTTCACAACATCTTTCATGTTAGAATTAAGCCTTCTTTGCCTTTGAATGACCGGTTTCACATTTTCAATTAGATTGATTTTGTGTTTGCAAAAATCGGGGCTTATCCCGGGTATATTGGATGTCTTCCATGCAAAGGCCTTTTTATGGGCCTTTAGTATGGTCATGAGCTTAGCTTTCTCCTCACCCGAAAGTGATGAGGAGATAGCAACGGGGAGTAGAGATGTACCTTCGAGAAATGCATACTCCAAGTGATCGGGTAATAGCTTGAGCTCTAAATCCGTAGAAGGATTATCAATGGAAGTGGGCAGCTTAGTGCCAAAATCCCTCTTCCTCCAATGGAGTGTCATCCATGCTTAGTGCCAAAATCTCTTCAATCTCTTCAACTTGGTCACTAGTGACATCTCCCTCTCCAATGTTAGCCAAGCTATCTTTACTTTCTTCTCCATCGACACCTACAAGCTCCAACCTCTCCAATTCAACGGCATCATCTATAACATCAATCTTAAAACAAGTGTCATCGAAAGAATAAGAATGTTGCAAAGCTTTTTCAATTTTAAAAACAATTCAGTCTTCCCCGACACCCAAGGAAAGTTCCTTGTCCTTTACCCGAATGATAGCATCCGCGATATATAAGAATGGTCGGCCCAAAATGAGAGGCACCTTGGTGTCCTCTTCCATTTCCAAGATAACAAAATCAACCAGAAAGACAAATTGGCCTACTTGCACTAGCAAGTTTTCGGCCACCCCCAATGGGTATTGAAAAGAATGATCCGCAAGGCGGATGCTTATTTTAGTGGGCTTCAATTTCGCCAAAGAAAGCTTTCTAAAAACTGAATATGGCATCAAGTTGATGCTTGCCCCAAGATCGGCAAACGCCTTATAAGACAATTTTCTACCAAAAGTACAAGTGATAAGAAAAATCCATGGATCCGAAAGCTTAGGTGGAATCTTGTTTTGAATTACCGTCGAGCATTCCTCATTGAAAAATGTTGCCTTTGCTTTATCGAGTTTCTTCTTGTCCGTCACAAGTTCTTTGATGAACTTGGCATAGTTAGGCATCCCCGAAATGAGATCAACTAACGGCACATTGATTGTCACCTTTTTGATCATGTCAAAGAACTTGTTGTATTGTTCTTGAATCTTTTCCTTCCTCAAGCGTTGAGGAAAAGGAATCTTGGGCTTGTATGCCTTTACTTCGGGTTCCTTGGTTGGTGTGGCTTTTGGAACCAGAATGGTCACCACCGGCGGTGACTCCATCTTTACCTCTTCATCTAATTCTTCATCAAACTGCCCAACTTGAGGGGAAACATTAGAAACACAAGAATTATCAATAGGAGGAGTAATTACCTTCCCGAACCATGTAGTGATGGCATTAACGGTTTCATTCCGGTGTTGGGGTCCTTTGTACTTGTCATCCCCGTTCCTCCATGAGCCTTTCTCTTGATTCGGGTTTTGTTGGGTGTTGCTTGGAAGAGTACCCGGTTGCCTTTGTTGATTTCCCATTCTATCAATCCTCTTTTCCAAGTTGGAAATCAAGGCGTGGTTGTTGCGATTGCTAATGTCTATCTTGTCATGCAACCCCCCAATCTTGTCATTCAAAAGCTTGGAGTAGTTCTCCATCGAAGCATTTCGCTTCTCTTGAGCCTCCTCCCTCTTGTCTTGTTTATCGAGAAACTTGGCCATCATGGCCATGAGAGGTGATCCTTCCTCTTGATTTTCTTCTTTCCTTGGAGGTGATGGTGGTTGTTGTTGATTAGGCGCGCCATGATTGTCATCCTTTTGCTACCTATTCTGAAAATTGCCACCACGATTGTTAGAATAAGAATTAGAAGAGTTAGAAGAGTTACCTTGATATCGGCCTTGAAAGTTTCCACCACGTTGGAATAGAGGTTGATATTGGCCTTGACGTTGGTTTTGAACAAAGTTAGACATTACCGTGAAAGTGTCTTTTATTCCTTCCGTCAAAGCACAAATCTTTAACCATTTGCAAATGGTTACCTTTTACCGTGAAAGTGTCAATTTCAGAAGCTCGGATAGCCGATTGGCGAGACGTTGGTATGGTTCGAGGAAGGTCCTCGGTCTTGGTATGAAAAAGGTCGGGTGGATTTTGTTGACCGGCCATGTTGATGGTTGATTTTGGTGATTCGGGTGGAGTAAGTGTTTTATCGGAAAGTGGTTCTTCTTTTTCGGAATGGTAACCCCACTCGTTACTTCCCGAATCGTAATAAGTCTCGTGAAGTATGTGGTCGGGTTTGGGTCTAGGAGTGGTGTCTATGTAAAATGGTTCGGATGATGACGGTTGTGATGTTTGTGTTTTGGTGCGCTTTTTGAGTTTATCGGGGTTGGATGTGGCCTTCACTAATGGTTTCCCAGAAGTTTGAGTATTCATCCACTACCTGGAAATAATCTGCGAACACAACACAACAAACAAAAACCTTAATAGCACCTGAGGTACAATTAAAGCAAACTAAAAATAAAATAAAGCAAGTAACTTCTCCGTGAAAAGCACGAAAGAGGACCGATTCACAGAATCTCAACCAAAAGTACTTAAAATCAATCCCCGGCAGCGGCGCCAAAAACTTGATGTGTGAAATCTAGTTTAAAAATTTATAACAAGATCTACCGCTAACTGACTACAACACACTTACGGGCAGTGTACCCGTTCGTATGTAATATAGCTAGCTGGCAAGACCAGGATCGAACACAAGGACTGAATGTTGCACTTAAGGTTGTAAAAATGTGAAACAAGTAAAAGGTTTGGGTGTGACCGAGTTGTCACTTTGCGTTTTGAAAGCTAAATAATTAACAAGTAAGTAAAAGTACTCAACCGGTATTAGCGAGAGCACACGAAAAGAGTTTGAGTTGTAAACAAATAATTAAAAAGCCATCTATGTCGAATCCGCTCCACAAAAGTATAGGTTGCATATAGGTTAAGTTCAAAATTCATTAATGTTGGTGATAATAATCGTGATAAGACAAAATCACAAACGGGTGCACCTAGTTTGTAAAATCGACTCAATCACCTAATCAATTCAATTTCTTGCAACAAGTGGTACCACCATCCCTATTACAATTCCTTGAACTAACTAGTTTGTTTGATTATTTAAATAACAATTTTATCTTTGTGAAAGAAACGTGGTGCCACCAACCGTTAAATCCACTTAACAAAGTAATTTCTATTAAACTTGTATCTTTACTATCATACCATGACCTAGCAAGAGTTGTTCATAGACAAACAACTAAAATAATACTTGTATTCAACTAGTACCACTATAGAAGAACACAAATACCACCAAGAACACAAGATTAAGTAAAAGAAATCACTTCATTAAGATCTTGACAAAATGTTAAGTAAAACCAACTTGAAATCAAAATATTATGCAACCATAACTAATTGTTTCACTTCATCTTCATAGATGTATAAAAAATTAGCTACTCATAATGAAAATAGCTAAAGATTCAAATATAAAGGAGAACATAATGTACCAAAATAGAGAATAAGTTCAAATCGAGGTAACAATCGAGCTACAATCACTAACAAGAGCCAAAATTAATCTTCAAGTCTTCAAATGAGTTGGAGTAGTGTAAAACCCTTGAAAACCCTGAAAAACGGCTGGAGAATAAGTGGGTGAGCTGAAGTATCCAAGATTAGGTTTAGGGTTGAGTGGGGGTTGGTATTTATACCCCAGGAGAGAGAAAATCTGTCAGGTCATGTCAGATTCGCGCCGCGAGTGGTCAGGTCGCGCCGCGAGTGGTGCCAAAACTGGAGCATTCCAATGCAGGGATTTTTGTCGCGTCGTGATTCCCAGGTCTCGCGCCGCGAAGGAGATTTTGTGAAGGCCGGCGCCGCGATGAACACTGGTCGCGCCGCGAGTTGCTTCATTTCTTGCTTTTCCAGCTTCGTTCTTCATCATGCTTCATCCGTTAGTGCATATGGACCATTTCTAAGCTATTTTCTACCATTTATGAGCGATGTACCTGCTGTAGCCATGAAACCACTAGCAAACACCATAACGCACCACAAAACAAGTATAAACGGCTATAAAACGAGTATAAAACGTCCAAAGAGGATGTGGGAAATATGTATAAATTGAGACACATCAATCTCTGACGCTTTTCTCCCCCTCATGATGAACACATGTAACGTGTTCATCATGCAACAATTATTGATAGCCCAAAAAGTGAATGAAAAGGTATAATTGTGAAGTAATGTCTCAATTAAACATGTTTTGAACGGGTTGTACACAGAAATATGCACAAGCCATCTGACATCAACTTACTTTGAAGCAATCTTTGGAACCCATTTGAGAACGGGTCCAAGAGACTTAGATACTTTTGAAAAATTCTTGTAAGTTGTGCCAATTCGATTCAAGAACATTGAATTCCACCTTGATTTGAAACTTGATGATTCATTTTGAAGTAGCTTTTGTGGAATCAATGGTGATTTGAGAGTAGGTGTAGGAGTTTGAGGTTTGGACTTTGGTGGCATATGAGAAAACCAACCATATTTATCTTTAAATCGAACGGTTTTAGTGGTAGAATCCTTAAAAACTCGACACGTGATGTATCGAGGAACTGTAGGAGTCTTAGGGAAATTAGGCATGGATTTCGGAAAGGTTGGTTTGGACTTTTGAAGTGGTGGGGGAGATCTCTTAGGTGGTTCAATAATGGTTGATTTGGTCTTTAGTGGTGGTTGTAATGGTTTTGGTGCAAGATTTAAAAGTTCTGAAAGTGAATATCTGATTGGTTTCGACTCACTTGACTGAACTTTGGGTTTGGTGAGAAAAGAGTTGTTTTTTGATTGTATGAGTTGATTAGGAGAAAATGAATCGGGATTAAGGGGAGATGATGAATTCAGTTGAGTTGACAGGGTTGCAAGTTGAGTTTCTAATGACCGAGAATAGGCTTGAAGTTGTTCGATCATCTTCATAAATTTCCTCTTTTTACTCACAAACAAAATTGACTTGTTTTGCAATTCGTTGCGAAGTTGAGATATCTTTTCAAGCGAAACAAGTTCATTCGACCGACTCTCTGTGATTTCATCTGTGATTTGGGAATGGGCTTTTCTAAGTTGAGCACATAACTTCGTAATTTTTGTTTGCAGAAGATCATTTGCCGACTTGAGCTCTTTGTTTTCCAATTTGAGTTTCTCATTCTCAAGCTCAATTAAATGGAATTTGTTAAAAGCATGTTGTTTGGTTGAGTAAATCTTTGCAATGCAAGGAGTGGTACGAGGTCGACTCAATGTAGTTAAACAACATGAACATATCATATCTTCATGAAGTTTCTCTTGATCCAAAGTAGGTTTTGTAACCGTGGATGAAAAAAGCTCTCTCAAAATGGGATCATTTGTAAGAATGTCTTGTGGTGTATGGGTCGTCAATTTAGAATTCAATGATAATGGCAGCCCAATAAATAAAGCCAAATGAAAGTCCAAAAATATTCTAGTCCAACTGATACAAGTATTCAGCCAACATCAGCAAAGATTCAGCCCAAGAATTGAGAAACCAAAGCTTTAGCCCAAAACAAATGACAATTAACAAATGGCAGCCTAATTAAAATCTTCAAAGATCAGCCCAATGAAAAGACTTGAGCCAAAAATTGATAAGTTAGCCCAAGATGAAATATTCACTTTTGAATCAAAGATATCACGTGCGTTAGTGCGTACAGATGGAAACAATTTGCAAATCTTTGTACTAATTTTTTTTTATAAATGTTGGCTATCACGAGAAGGATTTAACAAATTGACAAATCAATTTGAACAAAGGAATCTTGACAACTCACCAAAAACAATACGTTTTATAAAAAAATGGATATATGGACAACACTTTCTCCGTAACAAAGTAGAGACAACCCAATCAAAATTTGACAACACAACTAGACCCAAAACAATACGATTCCTCTTTTCAAGCACGCGTGTACTATTCCAGCTGACAACACGCTTTGTATTTCTTCGATACACGCTTTCTCTTCCTTTCACGTGATGAACTTTCAAATAATAGTGAAAAAGTATTTGACTAATTCTTTTATACACCACAACGACAACCAACCAATATTATCTCTCTTTAAAAATTCTTTTTACTCTCTCTTCTCTTATGATTCTGCCAAGCAAATGCAACACACAAATATTTGCTTTCTTGATCTTTTCTTTCACGCACAAATGAGATTCAATCACAAAAGCATTAAACAATCAAAATACTCAATTAAACACCACTCACAACCACGAGTGAAGTAGGACGAGTTGAAGAAGGTTTGTTCAAGAAACTAGTAAGTTTGTCTTTTCTTTTTGAAAGGAAATCGCTTCATTCTGAAAAACCGGCATTTGTTCTTCAGTTTTGAAAACCGGCATTTGTTCTTCTTTTCAAAAACCGATATTGTTCTTCATTCTAAAAACCGGCATTTGTTCTTCAGTTTTGAAAACCGGCATTTGTTCTTCATTTTGAAAAACCGATTTGTTCTTCATTTGAAAAACCGGCATTTGTTCTTCAGTTTTGAAAACCGGCATTTGTTCTTCATTTTGAAAAACCGATTTGTTCTTCATTCTAAAAACCGGCATTTGTTCTTCAGTTTTGAAAACCGGCATTTGTTCTTCATTTTGAAAAACCGATTTGTTCTTCATTCTAAAAACCGGCATTTGTTCTTCAGTTTTGAAAACCGGCATTTGTTCTTCATTTTGAAAAACCGATTTGTTCTTCATTTTGAAAACCGGCATTTGTTCTTCAGTTTTGAAAACCGGCATTTGTTCTTCATTTTGAAAAACCGGCATTTGTTCTTCAGTTTTGAAAACCGGCATTTGTTCTTCATTTTGAAAAACCGGCATTTGTTCTTCATTTTGAAAACCGGCATTTGTTCTTCAGTTTTGAAAACCGGCATTTGTTCTTCATTTTGAAAAACCGATTTGTTCTTCATTCTAAAAACCGGCATTTGTTCTTCAGTTTTGAAAACCGGCATTTGTTCTTCATTTTGAAAAACCGATATTGTTCTTCATTCTAAAAACCGGCATTTGTTCTTCAGTTTTGAAAACCGGCATTTGTTCTTCATTTTGAAAAACCGATTTGTTCTTCATTCTAAAAACCGGCATTTGTTCTTCAGTTTTGAAAACCGGCATTTGTTCTTCATTTTGAAAAACCGGCATTTGTTCTTCATTTTGAAAACCGGCATTTGTTCTTCAGTTTTGAAAACCGGCATTTGTTCTTCATTTTGAAAAACCGGCATTTGTTCTTCATTTTGAAAACCGGCATTTGTTCTTCAGTTTTGAAAACCGGCATTTGTTCTTCATTTTGAAAAACCGGCATTTGTTCTTCAGTTTTGAAAACCGGCATTTGTTCTTCATTTTGAAAACCGGCATTTGTTCTTCATTTAAAAACCGGCATTTGTTCTTCAGTTTTGAAAACCGGCATTTGTTCTTCATTTTGAAAAACCGATTTGTTCTTCATTTAAAAACCGGCATTTGTTCTTCATTTTGAAAAACCGGCATTTGTTCTTCTTTTGAAAACCGGTATTAGTTCTTTTTCAAAACCGGTATTTCTACATATTTTCTCAATATGTCGATAAACGATTCATTGATTCTCGGTTCCGATACAAGACCTCCTGTTTTGTATCGTGGTTCATATCCTCAATGGAAAAAAAGATTCTTGGACTGGATTTCAAGACAACTACTTGGTGACGACATCAAAGCTTCTTACAAAGAAGGCCCTGCTGTTCACACAAACCCAGTCACTAAGGAAGTTCTACCCAAAGAAAGTTGGAACACTGCTCAAAAGAACCGTTCCCTCGCTGATAATCTTGCCAGATCACATCTCTATCAAGCTCTTCCCAATGACATTTACTGTAATGTTGATTCTTATGAAACCCGGAAAGAAAATTGAAAAATAATTGCAAGGTTCTGAAGTGTCTTCGACTATAAGATTATCCAATGTCCTTGATCTTTATGAGACTTTCAAGCAAGAAAAGGGTGAATCTTTGGAAGATGTGTACACACGTTTCTGCAATGTGATTAATGAGTTGAGAAAGAATGATGTTAAGAAGACAGACATGGAACTGAACATCAAATTCCTCAGACACCTTGATGAAGAATGGCAAGCCTATGGTACCCAACTCAATCAACAGGCAGATTTCGGCAAACTCACTATTCATACACTTTATGAGAAGTTGAAGTTGAATCTCAGAGCTGTCCATAAGCAACAAATGAAGAATGAAGGAAGCTCCTCATCTGATCCTCTTGCCTTAGTAGCAGAAAGGAAGACATCTAGATCGTCAAGAAAGAGTGTTGCAGAAGTTGTGTCAGATGATGAACCAAGTGATCCAAGTGATCCTGAGATGGATGAAAAGGAAATTATATTATGAAGGCTAAAATATTACATGTGGTGGTGGAGGGGTATTTATACCCAAACTTAATTACATTAAGGTCCTTCCCTAATTACATCAAAAGCCCCTCCACACTTAATTACAAGGACATGATCATTACAAACTAACAAAACATGCACTAACTAATTATTTATGCTAACAATCTCCCCCTTTAGTGCTGTTTTGTGAACGATCATCGTCTGGTTTTCTTTTCTTCTTTTGCCTTCGGTTTCTTTTCTTTGTGGAAGATTCTGGTTTGGATTGTTGAGTCTTTTGATCTTTGAAAGCCCTTTTCTTGTATTCACTGTACTTCTCTTTCCAATATCTTTTAGGAATGAAATGGTACTTTGGGTCAGCCGGTCGGTTTGGTGGTTCAATGATGTTATCGGCAAAGTTGACTGGTGGAATGTTGTGAGGTCCAAACTCATGATTGGGTGAGTATCTGACCCAAGTACCCTCTGGAATATGAATCACATCACGTCGTTCTTTCGGTAATCGAGCTTTCTGAATCAATCCGGTTCGCTCTCGGTGATTTAACTTCGCTTTAATCTTAGCAATCACCCTTATCAATCTTTTCTTTTCCTTATCTGACTCTTCGAACTCATATAAGCTTTCAAAAACATTCTGGCATTGCAACAACGTTCCATCAGAATATTTGGAGAGTTCGTCGAGTCTAATGAAGATCTTGTGCCCCTGATCACTAACAAGTACAAACCCTCTTGGATTATCAAAAATTGCACCAGTGTTGAAGTTGTCTAGATTCACCCCTCTGATGTTCTGATTGGGCACAGTCAGATTGATCTTCTTTCTTTTCTTGTCAACTCCAAGCTGGAAATCTTTTTGGTTTGGCTTAAGATGAGACTATCCATATATCTCTTTACTGCATAATAGGCTTCTTGACTTTCAGGATCTTGTTGTATCAGCTTGCTTGCAAAATGATTCAGAAGAAAAATAAGATCATCAGCTGAAAGGAGGTTGAATCTTGCTTCACTGATCACATATTTTCGATTATCTTCCCTTCTGACTACAAACCACATCAGCCCTGGTCTTCTTGCAAAGCCTGCATCACGCCATTCTTTAAAATGAAAGCTGACAACTTCAATAATCTTCAACTTGAGCTGATCTTTCCATGCCTTATGAATCTTTTGGCTTCGCGCATCACTGAGATCTTTCAAATACTTTGCTCTCTGATGCTCAAGGTCATATGCACGTCTTGCCCTTATTTCATCGATATCAATCTTGATCAGATCTTTTTTCTCAGAGAAGATTCTGAATGCCTTTTCTTCAAGAAATTTTGTGGCTTTGAAGAGTCTTGATGGTAACTTGCGATAATAAATGATTTTCTCTATATTTCTTTTAAACCCACCATCATTGACACGAACATAAGTAGGCCTGGTGGTTTGGTGAAGGTGGGGATTAGCAAGGTGGTGGATAAGGTTATCAAAGTTTAGTTGGTTGAGAGCAGGAATTGGTTGTTGAACTGTAGGATAAGTTTCAAAGCCAGGTAAGTCATCGTCATCATCAGAAGAGCCATTATCATCATTCTGATCATTACCAGAAAAGTTAAGATCATCGAAGTCTTCACCAATTATTGATGGATCAAACTGTAAGCCTTGAGACTGAGCATCATCTCGAATATCAGAGCCTCTGACAACATCTGTAGCAATACTAGCTCTGACCTCAGTCTCGTCCACATTAATCTCGTCAGTATGCTCAACAACATCAGCATCTTGTGGAGGATCTGTAACATCCCAAAACTTAAACGTATATGTTGACTAACGTCGTTAGGTCAAATTATAAGTCCGTGATACGGTTGTGTGGAAATATGTGTTTATATGTTTATGTACCCTTTATGTGAGATTTAATTATCTTTAATGAGTGGCAATAAAGTAGATTTAATGATGTGTAAAAGGCCTTTGTAGTGTGCGAAAGTGCTTTAGTGTGTTATATGTATCCCCAATAAGTGTTTTTAAGCGAAATAAAGTCGATATGAAGTCCAGGGACTAGTTTTGCCAATGGTGAAAAGTTAAAAACGGGTTAAGAAAGGGATTAGCCTAATCTAGGTTAATTAGGCAGCCTCTAAACTTAATTAGAACATTCATCAGCCTCTTCAATCCCTTAACCGATTTCTAAAAGCAATTGTTCAAGTTTTGGTTGAATTGATTGTGTATTTTGGGTTACTTTCAATTGGCTATCAAAGCAATCAGGTAATCAATGGGTTGTTATTTGTATTTTCAGATCAAAAGATGTTTTAATATTGATTCAAAACTGATTTTAAAAGGGTTTTTGCAATTAATTAGAGTTTAAAAGATGTTTTGGTTAATTGATGTTCGTAATGGTGTTTAACGGGTGTATAAACGATCTTGATGATCGAAAGATGTTTAATTATGTCAAAAACGTGTTTTGGAAGAAGCCATAGTCGATCGATTTCTGAAAAAATGAAGAACTTAGTCGTTTTTTTGAATTCTGGACGAAGTTAAGATTAAGTTCGTTTTGAGCCATCTTCGTAAAGCATAAATTCGCTTTTCTGGAAACTATCTTCGTTTGACAGAACGAAGATCATCTTCGTTTGAAGCTAAAAACGAAGCCTAAGTTCGTTTGAACCCAAACTAAGTTCGTTTGAAGCCTTTAAAAATCGTTTGAACCCTAAGGTGTCTAAATTCATTTGAATGCTTCTAAATTCGTTGAAAAGGGTCTAAATTCGTTTGATGAACGAAGTTAAACTTCGTTTGAAGTGTCCTAAGTTCGTTTGGAAGCAGTTAAGTTCGTTCGAAGCAAAACTAAGTTCGTTTGAAGTTCGTAAGAACAAACCTAAGTTCGTTTTAAAGTTCGTTTGAGTCCCAAATGACTTATATTTTGTATGTTAATGAACAATAGGTGTCGGGGGATTACTATTAAGCACTGTTAGCTTTGTTTACGCGCGTACACTACTACGAGGTAAGATACACTACTTTTGTCACGCTGAGGGTGCAACGAAAATGGTTCGTAAACCTATAACCTCCATAACAGTAATGTATAACTCATAGGTGGTTGGGTTGATATGGGAGGTACTCGGGGATTAATGATGACGATGTTTATGCCTAAAATGCTTTCCCGTACATGTGGTTACGATATGATATGTTATGATGAACGGTGGTTAATGATATGTTTACGATATGATATGTTATGATGAACGGTGGTTAATGATATGTTTACGATATGATATGTTATGATGAACGGTGGTTAATGATATGTTGTAATGTTGTTATGTGCATGTATATGTGGCTTGTTCATCTAGAACACTAGACCTTTTTAGGTTGCCATGACACGTGCACGTTTTAAGGGCCCTAACGTGAAAAGATGATAGTGTGGATTAGTTTAGGTTAAAGGTGGAAATCTAAACTAGATATGATAAATGCTCGAGCTAATTAGATGTTAAGTGTTATGCATAACCTGTACCTTACGGTGGTAATAGGTACATCGTGCCTTACGGTGGTAATAGGTACATCGTGCCTTACGGTGGTAATAGGTACGTATAAATCATGCCTGACGGTGGTAATAGGTACGTCATGCCTGACGGTGGTTATAGGTATGTTAAAATGGTGCTCGGGTGGTTCCTTGCAACAAGTCATATGTGGCGAGTAGTTTCGGGTGGCCTGATGACCCACCTAATGTCATGAACATAATGTGCTACTCTTGGATCGACATTGTCTTTCCTTAATGGTAACTTCGGTTACAACTTAACGGTGACCTAGTCACAACCTAATGAGATGAGATGAAATGACGGAATTGATTAGGCACGCTTAGGGTCATGAACTCTATGCTTATATGTGATGTGGATATGTTTATACGGTGGTATGAATGCCTAATTAAAATGACGTAATGCTTTAAAGTGACGATTTGAATGGATGAAATGTTTTGCTTAAACCTGGTGTTATCTTACTTAGCTTTATAGCTAACACTTGTTTCTTTTAATGTGTTGACACCCCTCAGGTTAGGCAGTGAGATGACGTGTGAAGCTTTGGCGAGAGATGGGTAGATGATCAAGCTGGCTTTAGTTTACCCAATAGCTTCGCATAGACCTTATGATATTGATTTCCTTTATGGAACTTATGTAATGACTATGTTATGATTGCTTTATGTTGGGCAATCTTATGGATTTCTTTTATTACAGATTTGATGCTATTAGTAACACCACCAATGTTTTCTCAACTGTTTTCCTTAGTTGAGTATTTTCCTAAATCGTTTCCGCATGATTTAACGCCGTTAGGCGAAATTTTTGGAAATCCATATTTTACGAAACGGGTGTTACAATTTGGTATCAGAGAAGTAGTTTAAGTGAACCAAGGCCTATTGACCATAGGATTTGGACTTAAACTTAGGATATGCATGCTAGGTACTCGTAGGATGCCTTAGCTGGTGATGACATGTGATGTAGGATGGGTTGGGATGAGTGCGAGTGTGATAAGGCTTACGAGATGTTTATGTTACGATGATATGATTTAGCCTTATCCCAACGAACTTTTGTTTTATTTCGCGCTTATCGACTCCACCATTTTATTGAAGGAAAATGGTTAACACTCGCAACCGCAACATCCAACGTGACGGAGCAACTGCCAGTGTTACTCCACCTGTCCATCCAGGTGCAGTTGCTACTAATGCTGCTACTACTGCTGCTGCAGCTAACGTGAATAGAAATCGAGTGAATCCTCAGCAGGTCAATCGGCAAGGCTCGTTAGGCCCTATGCCTCCACCTCCTGGTAATCAACCCATAGTTAACGAAGCAGTGGTGGAGCAAATCCCAAATGCAGCTGAGTTGTACAATCTTGTGCTGACTCTCCAGGCCCAGTTAGCACAGACTCAGGCGCAACTGAACAACGCTCTTGCCGAAAATGCTGAAGGAACTGATGGCAATTTCTCAGTGCCTTCTCACCACACTGAGCTACCAGTTATAATGTAGTCGTTCCCCCTGTTAATGTTGATGTGGCTCCTCCTAATGTAGTTCAAGCTCCTCGATTCAAGTTCGAAAGTTTCCAGAAGTGTGGAGCTCAGAAATTCAATGGAACACTTAACGCAGTAGGCTGTATGGAATGGCTTGATGATACTGAGATGGTCTTTGAAGCTTGTGACTGTCCAGAGGATAAAAAGGTATTGTGTGCGAGTAGAATGTTGAAAGAAGGTGCTCGAGATTGGTGGAAGAGCATTACTATTTCGATGACTCCAGATATGGTATCTGCTATCACATGGGCTACCTTCAAACAGAAGTTTATTGAGGAGTATATCGGGACTCATGAACAGCGCAAGATGGAAAAAGAGTTTCGTGCTTTGACGGCTGAAATTGGTAAAATCAATGATTATGCTCGTTCCTTTATGGAAAAGATGAAATTTGTGGGTCATTTATTCAGAACTGATGCAGATCAAGTCGCCTGCTATGTCGATGGTTTACCTCCAAGTTATCGAGGTATTTGTAGGCAGCATAAGACTCTAACTGAAGCAATTAAAGAATCTAAAAAGCTTGATGATGATTTTGCTGCGGATAAGAAAGTTGAAAAGAAAGAGGATGAGATGAAGTCTGGCAATAAGAGGAGGTTTGGTGGATCAAATCGTTTTGGAAAGAAATTTAAGGGATCTTCATCGTCCTCTGACAAGGGAAGGGCAGACAAGGATGGAAAATGGTGCCCAGGCTGCAAATCTATCCATTTGGTCAGTGTTCTACAAAGACCCGCAGGTGCAATAGGTGTGGAACTCAGGGTCATACCATTGATCAATGCACTGATAAAGCAAGATGTTATAAATGTGGAGATACAAAGCACCGTATTGCCGATTGTCCCCAAATGAAGAAAGATGAGGGAAAGAAAGCGGAAGCTTCCAAAGCCAAAGCCCGTGCTTTCCAGATGACGGCCGAAGAGGCAAAAGACGACGATCAGGTAGTTACTGCTACCCTTATTGTTAACTCAAAACCTGCTAATGTGTTATTTGATTCTGGTGCGAACAAATCTTTTGTGTCTACTTTGTTTGCTCCTAAATTAGACATGATTACTAGTTCTTTACGGTGCCCTATAGAAGTAGAAGTGGCTAATGGTGCAACGTCTATTATTCGGGAAGGTTACTCTGATTGTCCTTTAGAAATAGAGGGTCGTTCATTTACTGCTAACCTGTTACCCGCTACCATTCCTAGTTTCGATGTTGTTCTCGGTATGGATTGGATGTCTAAGAATGATGCTGTCGTCCTATGTTCGAAAAAGATGGTCCGTATCGCTACCTGACGGAAAAGGTGTCTGTGTTTATGGTGACAAGAAGCCGGGAAATGTTAAGGTGATCTCGATGATGAAAGCCTTCGTTGTATACGGCAAACTAAGTCACATTTTCTAGCTTATGTCATCGATTCTCGTATCGCGAAGCCTACAGTCTCTGATGTCGAAGTTGTTTCCGAGTTTCCTGATGTTTTCCCTGAAGATCTTCCAGGTCTTCCTCCGGATCGCGAGGTTGAATTTTCCATTGACCTCATTCCTGGTGCTACTCCTGTAGCCAAAGCTCCCTATCGATTAGCTCCGACGGAGATGAGGAGTTAATGACGCAAATTCAGGAACTTTTAGATAAAGGTTTCATTCGTCCGAGTTCCTCTCCTTGGGGTGCTCCTATCCTTTCGTAAAGAAGAAAGACGGATCCATGCGCATGTGTATCGATTATCGTGAGCTGAATAAAAGAACGGTGAAGAATAAGTATCCACTCCCTCGCATTGATGATTTGTTCGATCAACTTCAAGGTGCTTCCTATTTTTCGAAAATCGACTTACGATCTGGCTATCATCAACTGAAGGTTGAAGAGGAAAGTGTAGCCAAAACAGCGTTCCGAACTCGTTATGGTCACTATGAGTTCCTTGTCATGCCATTCGGTTTGACAAATGCTCCAGCGAAGTTTATGGATTTGATGAACCGTGTCTGTCGACCGTTTTTTGGATCATTTCGTTATTGTTTTTATCGACGACATTCTTGTGTATTCAAAGTCGGAAGAGGAACATAGAGAGCATTTGAGGGCTGTCTTACAAGTCTCAGAGAGAAAAAGCTATATGCTAAATTCTCCAAATGCGAGTTCTGGCTAAAGGAAGTTCATTTCCTCGGCCATGTCATCTCCTCTGATGGTATAAAAGTAGATCCTTCGAAGATAGAAGCGGTGGCGAAGTGGGAGCAGCCTAAGTCTCCTACTGAAATTAAGAGTTTTCTCGGTTTGGCTGGCTATTATCGACGTTTTATTCAGGATTTCTCGCGCATTGCCAAACCAATGACTGAACTAACGAAGAAAGGTGTGAAGTTTGTGTGGACCGATGCTCAAGAGAAAGCCTTCACAACGTTGAAAAAGAAGTTGTGTGAAGCTCCAGTCTTAGCTTTACCCGAAGGAACAGATGATCTAGTGGTTTATAGTGACGCATCCATCACGGGGTTAGGGTGTGTACTAATGCAACGAGACAAAGTTATCGCTTACGCCTCTCGACAGCTGAAGCCTCATGAGCGAAACTATCCTACTCATGACCTTGAGCTGGCTGCGGTTGTTTTTGCTCTGAAGTTGTGGCGACATTATCTGTATGGTACAAAGTGTACCCTTTATACGGATCATAAGAGCTTACAGTATCGTGTTTACTCAGAAGGACATGAATGTTAGACAACGGCGGTGGATGGAGTTATTAAAGGATTACGATTGTGAAATTAAATATCACCCAGGCAAAGCTAATGTGGTTGCTGATGCCTTAAGCCGCAAAGGATATGCGAAGAGTAAATTATGTGCGATGATTACAAAGATTGAGTCGAATTTACTGGAACCTATTCGATTAGCTCAAATCGAAGCGTTAAAGGATGATAATGTGAAAGAGGAGTCTATTGGGAAAAAGAAGAAAAATAGACTTGAAATGGAAGAAAATAGTCGCGGTCTTCGAACTTACAAAGGTAGAATATGGGTTCCTCTATATGGAGGCAATCGTGAGTTAGTGATGGACGAAGCTCACAAATCTAGGTATTCTGTACACCCTGGTGCCACAAAGATGCATGCGGACTTGAAGCCGAGTTATTGGTGGCCCAGTATTAAGAACGATGTGATGATGTATGTGCAGAAATGTTTGACGTGTGCTAAAGTGAAAGCTGAACATCAAAAGCCTTACGGGAAATTTCAGCAACTTGAGATCCCTGAGTGGAAATGGGATCACATTACGATGGATTTTGTGACCAAACTTCCGAGGACGCCTCGTGGTCACGATATGATATGGGTTATTGTCGATCGATTAACGAAGAGTGCTCACTTTCTCCCAGTTCGTGAGACTGCTCCTATGGAGAACTTCGCTACGTTGTATATTGATGAAGTGGTTACTAAACATGGTGTTCCGATATCGATTGTGTCCGATCGTGATGCTCGATTCGTTTCCAATTTTTGGAAGAGTTTTCAACGGGAAGTTGGTACTCAAGTTCGTCTGAGCACAGCCTATCATCCGCAGACCGATGGGCAAAGTGAAAGGACTATTCAAACGCTCGAAGATATGCTCAGAGCTTGTGTGATGGATTATGGTGGTTCGTGGGATAAACACCTACCTCTTATTGAGTTTGCGTATAACAATAGTTATCATGCGAGCATTGGAATGCCACCTTTTGAGATGTTATATGGTAGAAAGTGTCGGACTCCTAGTTGTTGGTTGGAGCCCGGGGAAAAGCAATTTGCTGGACCCGAAGTAGTACAAATTACGGCCGATAAAGTTAATGTTGCAAAGGAAGCCTTGCGTGTTGCTCGCGAAAGGCAAAAGTCATATGCTGATAAGAAAAGGAGGCCGTTCGATTTTAAAGAAGGCGAAATGGTTTTACTCAAGGTGTCGCCTTGGAAAGGTGTATTACGGTTTGGAAAATGTGGAAAGTTAAGCCCCAGATTCATTGGACCTTTCAAGATTATCAAGAAGGTTAATGAACAGGCATTTCAACTGGAATTACCTCCAGAACTATACGCAATTCACAACACATTTCATGTGTGTTATCTACGTAAGTGCTATGCGAATGAAACGGATGTCATTCCACTCGAGGACGTAAGTATTAATCCCAACAAGCAGATTGTCGATGAACCTGTTGCTATAATGGGAAGGAAACAAAAGAAGTTACGACGAAAGACTATCGATCTAGTTCTCATAAAGTGGAAACACAATCACGGCGAAAGTATGACTTGGGAGACCAAGTCCGTAATGCGGGAGACCTATCCCCACCTTTTTGATGCTGAAGTGATTCCGGGGACGGAATCCTCTTAAGGGGGAGGTAATTGTAACATCCCAAAACTTAAACGTATATGTTGACTAACGTCGTTAGGTCAAATTATAAGTCCGTGATACGGTTGTGTGGAAATATGTGTTTATATGTTTATGTACCCTTTATGTGAGATTTAATTATCTTTAATGAGTGGCAATAAAGTAGATTTAATGATGTGTAAAAGGCCTTTGTAGTGTGCGAAAGTGCTTTAGTGTGTTATATGTATCCCCAATAAGTGTTTTAAGCGAAATAAAGTCGATATGAAGTCCAGGGACTAGTTTTGCCAATGGTGAAAAGTTAAAAACGGGTTAAGAAAGGGATTAGCCTAATCTAGGTTAATTTGGCAGCCTCTAAACTTAATTAGAACATTCATCAGCCTCTTCAATCCCTTAACCGATTTCTAAAAGCAATTGTTCAAGTTTTGGTTGAATTGATTGTGTATTTTGGGTTACTTTCAATTGGCTATCAAGCAATCAGGTAATCAATGGGTTGTTATTTGTATTTTCAGATCAAAAGATGTTTTAATATTGATTCAAAACTGATTTTAAAAGGGTTTTGCAATTAATTAGAGTTTAAAAGATGTTTTGGTTAATGATATGTTTACGATATGATATGTTATGATGAACGGTGGTTAATGATATGTTTACGATATGATATGTTATGATGAACGGTGGTTAATGATATGTTTACGATATGATATGTTATGATGAACGGTGGTTAATGATATGTTTACGATATGATATGTTATGATGAACGGTGGTTAATGATATGTTTACGATATGATATGTTATGATGAACGGTGGTTAATGATATGTTTACGATATGATATGTTATGATGAACGGTGGTTAATGATATGTTTACGATATGATATGTTATGATGAACGGTGGTTAATGATATGTTTACGATATGATATGTTATGATGAACGGTGGTTAATGATATGTTTACGATATGATATGTTATGATGAACGGTGGTTAATGATATGTTTACGATATGATATGTTATGATGAACGGTGGTTAATGATATGTTTACGATATGATATGTTATGATGAACGGTGGTTAATGATATGTTTACGATATGATATGTTATGATGAACGGTGGTTAATGATATGTTTACGATATGATATGTTATGATGAACGGTGGTTAATGATATGTTTACGATATGATATGTTATGATGAACGGTGGTTAATGATATGTTTACGATATGATATGTTATGATGAACGGTGGTTAATGATATGTTTACGATATGATATGTTATGATGAACGGTGGTTAATGATATGTTTACGATATGATATGTTATGATGAACGGTGGTTAATGATATGTTTACGATATGATATGTTATGATGAACGGTGGTTAATGATATGTTTACGATATGATATGTTATGATGAACGGTGGTTAATGATATGTTTACGATATGATATGTTATGATGAACGGTGGTTAATGATATGTTTACGATATGATATGTTATGATGAACGGTGGTTAATGATATGTTTACGATATGATATGTTATGATGAACGGTGGTTAATGATATGTTTACGATATGATATGTTATGATGAACGGTGGTTAATGATATGTTTACGATATGATATGTTATGATGAACGGTGGTTAATGATATGTTTACGATATGATATGTTATGATGAACGGTGGTTAATGATATGTTTACGATATGATATGTTATGATGAACGGTGGTTAATGATATGTTTACGATATGATATGTTATGATGAACGGTGGTTAATGATATGTTTACGATATGATATGTTATGATGAACGGTGGTTAATGATATGTTTACGATATGATATGTTATGATGAACGGTGGTTAATGATATGTTTACGATATGATATGTTATGATGAACGGTGGTTAATGATATGTTTACGATATGATATGTTATGATGAACGGTGGTTAATGATATGTTTACGATATGATATGTTATGATGAACGGTGGTTAATGATATGTTTACGATATGATATGTTATGATGAACGGTGGTTAATGATATGTTTACGATATGATATGTTATGATGAACGGTGGTTAATGATATGTTTACGATATGATATGTTATGATGAACGGTGGTTAATGATATGTTTACGATATGATATGTTATGATGAACGGTGGTTAATGATATGTTTACGATATGATATGTTATGATGAACGGTGGTTAATGATATGTTTACGATATGATATGTTATGATGAACGGTGGTTAATGATATGTTTACGATATGATATGTTATGATGAACGGTGGTTAATGATATGTTTACGATATGATATGTTATGATGAACGGTGGTTAATGATATGTTTACGATATGATATGTTATGATGAACGGTGGTTAATGATATGTTTACGATATGATATGTTATGATGAACGGTGGTTAATGATATGTTTACGATATGATATGTTATGATGAACGGTGGTTAATGATATGTTTACGATATGATATGTTATGATGAACGGTGGTTAATGATATGTTTACGATATGATATGTTATGATGAACGGTGGTTAATGATATGTTTACGATATGATATGTTATGATGAACGGTGGTTAATGATATGTTTACGATATGATATGTTATGATGAACGGTGGTTAATGATATGTTTACGATATGATATGTTATGATGAACGGTGGTTAATGATATGTTTACGATATGATATGTTATGATGAACGGTGGTTAATGATATGTTTACGATATGATATGTTATGATGAACGGTGGTTAATGATATGTTTACGATATGATATGTTATGATGAACGGTGGTTAATGATATGTTTACGATATGATATGTTATGATGAACGGTGGTTAATGATATGTTTACGATATGATATGTTATGATGAACGGTGGTTAATGATATGTTTACGATATGATATGTTATGATGAACGGTGGTTAATGATATGTTTACGATATGATATGTTATGATGAACGGTGGTTAATGATATGTTTACGATATGATATGTTATGATGAACGGTGGTTAATGATATGTTTACGATATGATATGTTATGATGAACGGTGGTTAATGATATGTTTACGATATGATATGTTATGATGAACGGTGGTTAATGATATGTTTACGATATGATATGTTATGATGAACGGTGGTTAATGATATGTTTACGATATGATATGTTATGATGAACGGTGGTTAATGATATGTTTACGATATGATATGTTATGATGAACGGTGGTTAATGATATGTTTACGATATGATATGTTATGATGAACGGTGGTTAATGATATGTTTACGATATGATATGTTATGATGAACGGTGGTTAATGATATGTTTACGATATGATATGTTATGATGAACGGTGGTTAATGATATGTTTACGATATGATATGTTATGATGAACGGTGGTTAATGATATGTTTACGATATGATATGTTATGATGAACGGTGGTTAATGATATGTTTACGATATGATATGTTATGATTGCTTTATGTTGGGCAATCTTATGGATTTCTTTTATTACAGATTTGATGCTATTAGTAACACCACCAATGTTTTCTCAACTGTTTTCCTTAGTTGAGTATTTCCTAAATCGTTTCCGCATGATTTAACGCCGTTAGGCGAAATTTTTGGAAATCCATATTTTTACGAAACGGGTGTTACAATTTGGTATCAGAGAAGTAGTTTAAGTGAACCAAGGCCTATTGACCATAGGATTTGGACTTAAACTTAGGATATGCATGCTAGGTACTCGTAGGATGCCTTAGCTGGTGATGACATGTGATGTAGGATGGGTTGGGATGAGTGCGAGTGTGATAAGGCTTACGAGATGTTTATGTTACGATGATATGATTTAGCCTTATCCCAACGAACTTTTGTTTTATTTCGCGCTTATCGACTCCACCATTTTATTGAAGGAAAATGGTTAACACTCGCAACCGCAACATCCAACGTGACGGAGCAACTGCCAGTGTTACTCCACCTGTCCATCCAGGTGCAGTTGCTACTAATGCTGCTGCTACTGCTGCTGCAGCTAACGTGAATAGAAATCGAGTGAATCCTTAGCAGGTCAATCGGCAAGGCTCGTTAGGCCCTATGCCTCCACCTCCTGGTAATCAACCCATAGTTAACGAAGCAGTGGTGGAGCAAATCCCAAATGCAGCTGAATTGTACAATCTTGTGCTGACTCTCCAGGCCCAGTTAGCACAGACTCAGGCGCAACTGAACAACGCTCTTGCCGAAAATGCTGAAGGAACTGATGGCAATTTCTCAGTGCCTTCTCACCACACTGAGCTACCAGTTAATAATGTAGTCGTTCCCCCTGTTAATGTTGATGTGGCTCCTCCTAATGTAGTTCAAGCTCCTCGATTCAAGTTCGAAAGTTTCCAGAAGTGTGGAGCTCAGAAATTCAATGGAACACTTAACGCAGTAGGCTGTATGGAATGGCTTGATGATACTGAGATGGTCTTTGAAGCTTGTGACTGTCCAGAGGATAAAAAGGTGTTGTGTGCGAGTAGAATGTTGAAAGAAGGTGCTCGAGATTGGTGGAAGAGCATTACTATTTCGATGACTCCAGATATGGTATCTGCTATCACTTGGGCTACCTTCAAACAGAAGTTTATTGAGGAGTATATCGGGACTCATGAACAGCGCAAGATGGAAAAAGAGTTTCGTGCTTTGAAGGCTGAAACTGGTAAAGTCAATGATTATGCTCGTTCCTTTATGGAGAAAATGAAGTTTGTGGGTCATTTATTCAGAACTGATGCAGATCAAGTCGCCTGCTATGTCGATGGTTTACCTCCAAGTTATCGAGGTATTTGTAGGCAGCATAAGACTCTAACTGAAGCAATTAAAGAATCTAAAAAGCTTGATGATGATTTTGCTGCGGATAAGAAAGTTGAAAAGAAAGAGGATGAGATGAAGTCTGGCAATAAGAGGAGGTTTGGTGGATCAAATCGTTTTGGAAAGAAATTTAAGGGATCTTCATCGTCCTCTGACAAGGGAAGGGCAGACAAGGATGGAAAATGGTGCCCAGGCTGCAAATCTATCCATTCTGGTCAGTGTTCTACAAAGACCCGTAGGTGCAATAGGTGTGGAACTCAGGGTCATACCATTGATCAATGCACTGATAAAGCAAGATGTTATAAATGTGGAGATACAAAGCACCGTATTGCCGATTGTCCCCAAATGAAGAAAGATGAGGGAAAGAAAGCGGAAGCTTCCAAAGCCAAAGCCCGTGCTTTCCAGATGACGGCCGAAGAGGCAAAAGACGACGATCAGGTAGTTACTGCTACCCTTATTGTTAACTCAAAACTTGCTAATGTGTTATTTGATTCTGGTGCGAACAAATCTTTTGTGTCTACTCTGTTTGCTCCTAAGTTAGACATGACTACTAGTTCTTTACGGTGCCCTATAGAAGTAGAAGTGGCTAATGGTGCAACGTCTATTATTCGGGAAGGTTACTCTGATTGTCCTTTAGAAATAGAGGGTCGTTCATTTACTGCTAACCTGTTACCCGCTACCATTCCTAGTTTCGATGTTGTTCTCGGTATGGATTGGATGTCTAAGAATGATGCTGTCGTCCTATGTTCGAAAAAGATGGTCCGTATCGCTACTCCTGACGGAAAAGGTGTCTGTGTTTATGGTGACAAAAAGCCGGGAAATGTTAAGGTGATCTCGATGATGAAAGCCCTTCGTTGTATACGGCAAACTAAGTCACATTTTCTAGCTTATGTCATCGATTCTCGTATCGCGAAGCCTACAGTTTGATGTCGAAGTTGTTTCCGAGTTTCCTGATGTTTTCCCTGAAGATCTTCAGGTCTTCCTCCGGATCGCGAGGTTGAATTTTCCATTGACCTCATTCCTGGTGCTACTCCTGTAGCCAAAGCTCCCTATCGATTAGCTCCGACGGAGATGAAGGAGTTAATGACACAAATTCAGGAACTTTTAGATAAAGGTTTCATTCGTCCGAGTTCCTCTCCTTGGGGTGCTCCTATCCTTTTCGTAAAGAAGAAAGACGGATCCATGCGCATGTGTATCGATTATCGTGAGCTGAATAAAAGAACGGTGAAGAATAAGTATCCACTCCCTCGCATTGATGATTTGTTCGATCAACTTCAAGGTGCTTCCTATTTTTCGAAGATCGACTTACGATCTGGCCATCATCAACTGAAGGTTGAAGAGGAAAGTGTAGCCAAAACAGCGTTCCGAACTCGTTATGGTCACTATGAGTTCCTTGTCATGCCATTCGGTTTGACAAATGCTCCAGCGAAGTTTATGGATTTGATGAACCGAGTCTGTCGACCATTTTTGGATCATTTCGTTATTGTTTTTATCGACGACATTCTTGTGTATTCAAAGTCGGAAGAGGAACATAGAGAGCATTTGAGGGCTGTCTTACAAGTCCTCAGAGAGAAAAAGCTATATGCTAAATTCTCCAAATGCGAGTTCTGGCTAAAGGAAGTTCATTTCCTCGGCCATGTCGTCTCCTCTGATGGTATAAAAGTAGATCCTTCAAAGATAGAAGCAGTGTCGAAGTGGGAGCAGCCTAAGTCTCCTACTGAAATTAAGAGTTTTCTCGGTTTGGCTGGCTATTATCGACGTTTATTCAGGATTTCTCGCGCATTGCCAAACCAATGACTGAACTAACGAAGAAAGGTGTGAAGTTTGTGTGGACCGATGCTCAAGAGAAAGCCTTCACGACGTTGAAAAAGATGTTGTGTGAAGCTCCAGTCTTAGCTTTACCCGAAGGAACAGATGATCTAGTGGTTTATAGTGACGCATCCATCACGGGGTTAGGGTGTGTACTAATGCAACGAGAAAAGTTATCGCTTACGCCTCTCGACAGCTGAAGCCTCATGAGCGGAACTATCCTACTCATGACCTTGAGCTGGCTGCGGTTGTTTTTGCTCTGAAGTTGTGGCGACATTATCTGTATGGTACAAAGTGTACCCTTTATACGGATCATAAGAGCTTACAGTACGTGTTTACTCAGAAGGACATGAATGTTAGACAACGGCGGTGGATGGAGTTATTAAAGGATTACGATTGTGAAATTAAATATCACCCAGGCAAAGCTAATGTGGTTGCTGATGCCTTAAGCCGCAAAGGATATGCGAAGAGTAAATTATGTGCGATGATTACAAAGATTGAGTCGAATTTACTGGAACCTATTCGATTAGCTCAAATCAAAGCGTTAAAGGATGATAATGTGAAAGCGGAGTCTATTGGGAAAAAGAAGAAAAATAGACTTGAAATGGAAGAAAATAGTCGCGGTCTTCGAACTTACAAAGATAGAATATGGGTTCCTCTATATGGAGGCAATCGTGAGTTAGTGATGGACGAAGCTCACAAGACTAAGTATTCTGTACACCCTGGTGCCACAAAGATGCATGCGGAGTTGAAGCCGATTTATTGGTGGCCCAGTATTAAGAACGATGTGATGATGTATGTGCAGAAATGTTTGACGTGTGCTAAAGTGGAAAGCTGAACATCAAAAGCCTTACGGGAAATTTCAGCAACTTGAGATCCCTGAGTGGAAATGGGATCCCATTACGATGGATTTTGTGACCAAACTTCCGAGGACGCCTCGTGGTCACGATATGATATGGGTTATTGTCGATCGATTAACGAAGAGTGCTCACTTCCTCCCAGTTCGTGAGACTGCTCCTATGGAGAACTTCGCTACGTTGTATATTGATGAAGTGGTTACTAAACATGGTGTTTCCGATATCGATTGTGTCCGATCGTGATGCTCGATTCGTTTCCAACTTTTGGAAGAGTTTTCAACGGGAAGTTGGTACTCAAGTTCGTCTGAGCACAGCCTATCATCCGCAGACCGATGGGCAAAGTGAAAGGACTATTCAAACGCTCGAAGATATGCTCAGAGCTTGTGTGATGGATTATGGTGGTTCGTGGGATAAACACCTACCTCTTATTGAGTTTGCGTAAACGATAACTATAATAATCCAAGACAATCTCCAAATGAACACATAATGACAATTTTCTAAGATTGAGATTTAAACCATCAAGCATCTGGGAAACCAAACAAGTCAACAACTCAAATAATAACAATATAGAACAAAATTTTAATTCAAGAAATCAAATTATGAAAATAACTAAGCATGACTTAAAAGTTGTGTTAGCAACCAAGAATCCTTATAATTACAATTCAAACACCAATCCAATCAAAGTGCATTTAAGCATAAAATATGATGAACATCTCAAAAAATATAATTTACAAGCTAGATGATATACAAAAGTGAGTTTAAATAATAATTTATATTAGGGGTGAGCAAAAACCGAACCGAAAAAAAAAAAAAAAAAAAAACCGAAAAAAAAAAACCATAAAAACCGAAAAATCCGAACCGAAAAAACCCAAACCGAAAAAACCGAAACCCAATGGTTTTGGTTTTCAAAAACCGAATTATAACGGTTCGGTTTTCGGTTTTAGCCAAAAACCGACCCAAACCGAAAAAACCGAACCGAACCAAAAATAAATATTGTTTACTTTATTTTATATTTATATCATTTTATTATTAATTTTGGTAAATATGTTAATATATTTGCATTTTTAGGTGTATATAATAATATCATTTATATGTTTAAGTGAAAATACACAACAAGATTAATTTGCTTTAATAATTGTATAATTAAACAACGCGTAAAAGATATAAATAGTTATATATAAAATTCGTTTGAAGTTTGTACAGCTTAATTTTATGGATTTGTTGTCATTGTTGTAGTGTTATTGTTGCTAATATTGTTTTGAAAACTTGTTGAAATTAATTATGGTGTAATTATAGGGTATAAACTTATAAACTTTTCAAGCTTAATTTGACCCAAACCACAAGTGGTTAAAAACCGACTAAAACCGAAAAACCGAACCGAAATAGACCCAAACCGAAAAAACCGAAACCCAATGGTTTTGGTTTTCAAAAACCGAATTATAACGGTTCGGTTTTCGGTTTTAGCCAAAAACCGACCCAAACCGAACCGTACTCACCCCTACTTTATATACAATGAGCTAGGTAACAAATTAAAACACAAAAATGTACACAAATATATATACATACAAACACACACACGGCTATATATATATGTATATATGTAAACACCTAAATTGTCTTGGAAATCACCTATAACTAATTACTTGCAAGCATGCATGAACCTATACTAGATATACTTACACATACACTTATTATACATCAAAAATTTGAAATCCCTCCCCTTTTTCCTTAGCCAAAACCGGCCTCCCCCATTCCCAATACCCCACACCCAATCAAAGTTCATCTAGTCTTTTTATTCTCCAAAGAAAGTAAAACCTAGCATGCACTCAACCCTTACACACTCAAAACTTCTCTCTCTAACCTCTTTCACACACACACACACAAGTATTTTCTCTCATTTTTCCTCTCAAAAATCTGCACATTCTCTTTTCCCTCTCTTCAAATTTTCGGTTCATACACCACTCAAATAAAGGGTTAAATCTTAAGTAAATCAACTATAATAATAAGGGTTCATGCTAAATCATTCAAGGGTGTGTTGAAGCAAGTTGTGGAGCTCATTTTGGTGCATCTTGGCCGAATTTTCTGCCCATTTTCCAGCCGTCAAAACAGCCCCCAACTCGACCCATAAAGATTGTTAACAACATCCCTTCACTTAATAAATCTTTAGTTAATCTTGTTCTTTCAAAACCCAAATGTTTTCTTATCTTTTCTTATCATTTTCTTCTTGATCTAAACTCAATGAGGGCAAAGTTGATAGATCCTTATCTCACATGTTCATGCATGTTGAAATCAAGAGAAAGGATTCAAGGATTCAACACAAACAAGACCCAAGAGTTAGTAGTTGCAAGATTTGTTATAAAATGGTTAAATGGGTCTCACTAAAATGATTTTCTATCAAAGAAAATATGTTTATACTTCTGGAATTTTTCATAAAAATGATGTTTTCAAAAAGAAGATTTAAGGTTATAGCTTATTTATATGTATAATGGTTAGATCTTAGCATGCATGCATTAGATTTGTACTAGATTGATTTTGTTAGGGGTTTGGATTTGAGATGGATCTTTGGATGATGATTGATGGAATTGAAAGGATTATAATCAGTAATATTGATGTTAAAAGTACTACAAAATAAAGTATTAATCTTGTAAGTGATAAACTTAAGTGTTAATTAAGCAAGAAAGGTCATTGGTGAGTTGATATAATCAAAAACAAATCTGACAGAATCAGTTTTCTGTCTTGGGACGGATAAACGGAGCATGTGAGGGCAGATTCAAGAAAAACTTTCAAAATAAAAGTTGTAGATAAACGAGTTAAGTTTAACCACCAACTGGAATTACTCAAAAATACTGAACCAAACAAAAGATATGATTTTTCTACCAAAAGTGGTCAAAGCTGGGTTTTTGTCTAAAATTCATATCAACTTTGAGAATTTTTATCTACAAAAATAAAATGGTCCAGAGGCTTACACTTGGTAAGGATTGAGTTTAATATGTCCTAAGCTTAAAATAAAATCATGGGATTTTTCTAACAATCAAAACATTGAGAACTTTTATAAAACTTCTGATGTCACAAACAGTGCCCATTCGGGACAGTTTGTGTTTGGGTAATTTTTAAGGGTAGCAAACACTGTCTAAAAATTCATCAAAAATTCACAAAAATAGGATAGACATATAGGTTGTTGTATAAAAATCACCAAGGTCCAAATACTTCGGTTTGACCCCAAAACAGTAGCCAACATTTCATAAAAATGTGAAGTAAAAACAGAAAATTATGAAGTGAACTAATAATTTGTGTAATGGGCTAAGGAATGGACTAAAGGCCATAATGAGCTAAACCGGCCCAATTAAGTGAACCCAAAAGGACCATAAATCAGCAGGCCCACTTGGCCCAATAAACCAATAAAACCCACTAAGCATATAGCCCAAATAAGGTTAAGCCCAATAACTAAATTAAGCCCAAGTCACTTAAAAGCCCATAACACTTGGGCCCAATTGGTGATGGCCCATAACACCTAAGCGAATTTCATAAACCCGAATAATCATAAGACATATTGAGAATATGTGAGTAAAAGATAAGCGTAATCAAAGTAACACAAAAAGGATGATTAAGTAGAATGGACGTATGTAATTACGTTAACTAAACTATAAATTGATATCACAAATGCTATTTAGTATTAAAATTTGGTTACACATCCAATGATGTTTAAAAGAACATAACTTAATATGGCATTTCCATATGATAACTTAAGATGCCAAACGAAACCACAAATGAAGGCAAGTTACCGAAATTCTAACAACTTATAACTACATGTATATTGAAAGTGACCTTTTTCACCATCAACCTCTACAACCAAAAAGATGCGAATATTAGCAATACACTTGGATCCCAAAATTGATGACAGCATAATGAAAGTGGCATTTCTAAGTAATGGCTTAAGATAGGAACTTACGTATATTAGTCCTATCGTAGGGATAGTCTTGGCTCGAAATGTGATTGAGGAATATGACGGATATATGATCAAGGAAGCGATAGATGGGAAGTACCCATTTTGGATAAGTGAATATAATATGCGGCATATCAAGGTGAGTCATAGCCCCCTTTCAAACTCTTTTATGTGTTTTACTTACGGGGTGAAAAGCATGATTAATTAAAATTGCTTTCCTTATATGAAATGATACTTTGAAAGAATGTTTATGATATGGGAATTATATTGTATGTTCAACGTGTTATATGTTATATGATGAGCTTGAGTACTGTCAAACGGTGGTCCCCTGTACACTACTGTTAACTCATTGAGGCCTGTAGTTAGAGGGTTGCGCAACTAGGATTCGTCCCCTCACTCACCAAGATGGCAGCGGGTTGACTGGCCTGCCTATGTGGCCGCCCTCATCTCCGGTCTGCCTAGGGGTGCTCTAATCTACTTTATATATTATCGGTCGTCTCCATGGCACGACCCAATTATGGTTATCGCACGTGATTGACAGCATGTGCTTCTATTATTATTTCATTGGGACTTATTATTATTGTTTGGACGTGAAAGGGTCTTAGTAGTGGCTCAAGATAAACTCATCAAATCATGTCATGGTAATCTTACCATTGACCAAGTGTTGTTGATATTATTGATGATTGGTTATTATTGATTGAACATACGGTTTGGGTATATGAAATTATAATGGTACTCATGGTTATATGATAATGGCCTTTGTGGAACTTGGCGATATCGAATTATTGATGACCGCATGGTTTGGGTGTGATATATGATTTATCGATTGATATATTTTTCTCCCACGATGATTTTGACAAATGAGAACTTTATAATTACCATGGATTTTCACCTATTTTGAAATGACATTATGGTATTCAAAAAACTTGATGGTTTTGATATCGGAATTGTGCCGGCCATGTGGTTTGGGTATATTGATATCTAATAATATGTTTTCTAAGTATTGAAATGATTGTGCAGCGAAATTTACTTAAAAATCTATGCACTCACCAACTACGTTTTTGTAGTTGACACTTTTTCTTCATGCTTTTCAGGAATTAGCATAAGCTTTGAGGAATTATATGCATCATGATTATTTGCATTGCACTTTGGAGTCAAAGATCAAATCTTGTGATGGGCAATGGAATCCGCCTTGATCATTGTAGTATATTATTTCATGTATTTGTTATTTGATTCGTGGACTTAATATCCAAGTGCGGTGGACGCATTGTACTTGGGGATTGGTTCACATGCTTGTGCATTTGGAAACTCTTTTATCAAATAAAGCTATGGTGAATGTTATCTATTATCCTTTGTTTTGAATACTCGACTTTCTGTACATCTCATTGTTCCGCCTTAGTTGGGGTGTTACAGAAAATGGTATTAGAGCCTAAGGTTATAGAGAACATTGGGGTTCCTCCGGGAATTCCAAAACTATAGCCACTTTTCAAAACGAATTTTATAGTCGAGTCGAGCATAAGGTTAAGCGGATTAGTTTGAGCTTTACATGGTAGGACCATAATTAAACGTAGAGTCATGAATCTACGTTTAATTATGAGAGGACCATGTAAAACTCAAACGGCCACTTGGACTTATGTTCAAAAGGATTCCTTTTCAAAAAAAAAAAAAGAAGATCTTCAATAAATCCATTTTTATTTGAATACTTGTTGCATTTAGACATTCACCTAAGCATATATAACGATTCGAGACTTGCTTTACTTGAGGATTATGCTAGTTTAGTAGGATTCCCCTTTTTCACATTAGAAGTGAAATGAATATAAGATTGAAAGATATTCGTGATACATACTAATCTATGCTATAACATGTGAATTTGGGCATGATTTGATTGCAATGTGAAAGCTTATAGTGTGCAATGTGAAAGTTGTAATGTGCAATGTGAAAGTTGTAATGTGCAATGTGAAAGTTTGAAATATCAATGTGAAAGTTTGGAATGCGCAATGTGGAAATTATGGGAGAAATGCATGCGTAAAAGCCTTACGATTCATGATGTTGAACTTTAAGTTGCATATGCACTTTAAAATAATGAGATTACTATGAGGCACGAAATCATTTTGGGATATGACGAGTTAATATGAAATTTCATGGACGATATAGATATAAGAGCCTATACACTATAAGTTTGAGCTACTTGAAACTAGCGCGTGAACATTGCGATGGTTAGGTAGTCATGCCTTACTACTAAGATAGTTACTGATACGTCCCACGGTGTATCAATATACCAAAGTATATTGAACACAGAACAGTTGTAGAGGGGGGTGAATACAACTTTCCACAATCTTTACAAACTTTTAAACACAAAACGTTTTAAGATTCAGATAAAGAATATCAAGCAAGTTAGTAAAGTGCAGGAATCATTAAAACAGTAAAGCAGTAAAGAAATAAAACATTCTTGAACACAGATTGTTATTTTCAAATGTAAGCCTTTATTAAGAAATAATCTATACAAAGAATTACAGGGTTGTTGCGGAATAAAGATAGCCTATAGATATCTAAACAACCCTATGAAGTGACAAACAACAATCAATTAGTTTCAGCTCAAGAGAATCAGCCCAAGCTGATCTCGTACAGATTAAGTTGTGTGTAAGAGTAGAGAAACTTGTGTGAAGAATGATTCTCAGGAAATGCCACACATATGCAATCCATGAATGAGGCTTTTATAGGCACAAGCGCTCATTCATTAGGTGTCCGTTGCAGCTACGTGTAATTCGTTCAGTGGTTGATGAAGGAATAATCAATCGTGCCTTTCATGGTACTTGTGGTCCCCCACGTACTGAAGCACATTCTTTCATCTACCAATAGGAGTATGGACACGCATATGTAAACAACCACCAACCTGGATACTAGAATATTCCTAGTCACGTCATTTGTCCTTATCTTCAATCCAGGTTGTTATCTTCACTTGATTGTCAGACACAGATTGGGCCGTTTGTCAAGGCACCAATCTGCCTAAGTGTTTCCAAGCTGACTGCTAATCCCAAGCTGTCTTCCACTAACAACTTGGTCTTCTATCTTCAATCCTCCTCTTCGACTTGGAATGAATACTAATACATTGTTGATGCAGCTTGAATAACACTTGCTTCCATAAGATATTACAATTACAAGTATGAAACGTGATCTGGGTCAGAGACAGATCTTAAGCTGTGTCAGCTTAGTCTGACCCAGATCAGATTATAAGAACCAAAAGATTACTAAGTGTTTATAGGTCAGATTTGTCATCATTAAATTTACAATTAACATTGGGACTCAACAATCTCCCCCTATGATTT
>CM067169.1:39030014-39042662 GCA_034093135.1 Erigeron breviscapus | reverse complement strand
AAAACCCCCCATTCTTTCTGAATTACTTTATTTAACAATTGCTTAACTAGTCCTTGTGTTCGACCTCGGATTTACCAAGTCAACTATATTGCATACGATCGGGTACACTGCCCGCAAGTGTGTAGTAGACAGTAGCTAGGTATTTCGTGTTTATAAATTTACGACTAGAAAGTACACATCACTAACATTGATATTGCTTGTTGCAACATCGACAGTGGAACGTGCATTCTCAACAATGAAGTTGATAAAGAGTGATTTACGAAACAGAATTGGTGACGAATTTATGAATGATTGCCTCGTATTATATATTGAGAAAGATGTCAGTTTGGATGGTGTTAGTAATGATACAATTATAGACACTTTTCATGACATGAAATTTCGTCGTGAACAATTGTAACAACTTGGATGGTGTTTTATAATATATATGATCTTTTGTGAACTCTATACCCGATCCGTTATCAAATATGAAAAAATTTACCCCCAACTAAATTGGACAAACGTGATTTTCATTTCTGGATCCACCACTGGACCTCAGTGGTACATTAGGCTATTACTAGCAAAGCCAATAGAGTTTAAACAAAGCAAAGCCTCAATTTTTAATTCATTCAATAAATGTTTTCTCAACTGTTTTCCTTAGTTGAGTATTTTCCTAAATCGTTTCCGCATGATTTAACGCCGTTAGGCGAAATTTTTGGAAATCCATATTTTTACGAAACGGGTGTTACACACAGGATCTTCTTAGCTCAACATAATCTTCATGGAGGAGTTTTATCTGTGATTTAACACCCTTAGAAGCTTCATCATTCTTCAAGTCAGCTTGTGACTTGTTTGAAGATCGAAGTTCTATGGTGACTTCCCTTTTGAGATTGGTTGCAGCATTTTCAATCTGACCCAGAGTACTCTTGTTTCTTTCATTTTCTTCATTAACTGCCTTTGTAAGTTTGTCAAGAGACTCTGTTAGCTTGCTCTGGTTCTGCTGCATCACATCAACTGCTTTCTTAACATAATCTTCCAATGCAGTCTGATCAAGATACAGCTTGTCCACCTTCTTAACCGTCAAATCCTGATCCTTTTGGATCTTTTCCAAGCATTCGGTCAGCTTTGAGCTTTCAACCTTAGAGGTTGAAATGAACTCAATGAGCTGACCTACCACATCTGAAAATGAGATAGTGGCAGCTTGGGAAGAACTTGCAGTTGGCTTAAAAGCCACTGACTCTGGAAAGAGCAGCCTGCAATCCTTAATTTCAGGGTCATTGGGAATATTTAGAAGGGGGTGGAGGTTTAAGAAGTCTTGGAACATTTGCTCATGAGAGTGAGTCTCATGAGTGGATCTTTCAGAATTGATGATGAGTTGGTCAGCCTGAGAAAGATTGATGTTTAGTTCAGGCTGAGGGCCAGTGGGAATGTGTTGATCTAGATTTTGATCAACTCTTCCACTGGCATCTTCCATCAGAGCATCCCTTGAGGATGGATGGGCAAACTCATCATCGAATGAAGAATCACTTCCGGAGATAGTGATCATATTCTCATTGACATCGAGAGGACCATAATTGGTTCCTTTTGCTGCACAAGGGGCTGACATGACTGCCTTAAAGACAGCCAAGTAACCTGCAGAATCCCTCTGTCCAAGGCCAGATGCAGACACAGATTCTGCATGTGTAATTTTTGTGTAGTTGATTGCCCTTCAACAGAGGTGTGTTGTTGCACCAAAGTATCCTCAGGGAGAATTGAGGCCTGTACCCCTCCTTGTGACATAGAAGGGGAATTGGCAGCCTGTGCAGACTCAGAGTGTAAGATAGAAGGAGTCTGATCAGCTTGGGGAGGAGAGGCAGTGTCACCAATGCGTTCGATACTTCCCACCTTTGGCTGACCATCCTCAGGAATGATGTGCATTGACTCTGACTCACTTTGGATCTGGGCTAGATCCTCTGTTACCCCTTTAATGATATCATCAACCTTTTAGGAGGCTGATGACGGTGAATTTGGTTTTGACACAGTATGACCTTGGGAGGAGGTCTTTCTTTCAATTCCTTCACCCTGTTTGGAGGGTTAGGTAGCAATGGGTGTTCCCTTTAACTCGTCTACACTCTTTTGGGAGAGTGCAGATGGGCGTGGTGTTTTCGGCTTGTCAGCTTGGGTGGCAGGGACAGCTTTGGAACGTTCCTTAGCTTCCACTGCACCTTGGGGGATCTCAAGAGATGATGTTGCAATATCAACCCCAGAAGCTGACACGGATTTCTTTGAAGATCTTTTCTTTTTGGCCTTGTGAGGTACTAAGTCCTCAACAAGGGGTCTTTTTGGCTAGGGAGGCTGATGTTTTGGCCAACCCTTCACCCTCTTTTGTAGGAGTAGAATTGTGAATAGATTCAGAAGAGTTTGAGGGTTCAGAAGCATGTTCCCCCTGATTAGCAGATTGAGTGTCAGACCCAGATCGCGTCGAAGTAGGGACAACTTCCCTTAGTGCTTCTTGCTCCTCTCTTTTCCTGCAAAAATCAAGGTAGATCTGCATTGCTCGGGTCAGACCCTGCATAGATACCTTTGGACTATTGAAGATGTTGTTATTGATAGATTTGCATTCAA
Organism: Erigeron breviscapus; assembly: GCA_034093135.1. Classification (NCBI taxonomy): domain Eukaryota; kingdom Viridiplantae; phylum Streptophyta; class Magnoliopsida; order Asterales; family Asteraceae; genus Erigeron; species Erigeron breviscapus. Next base: position 39,040,082 of record CM067169.1, on the reverse strand, counting down.
CAATCTGACCAGTTGCCAGACTGAAATCATTGTCAAGAATGGCTTCAATGATAAGAGCACGAATCCTACCATAAGGTATGGTAAGACTCTTCTTATGAACGCGATCAATAAGGTCCTTAAAGATTAAAGCAGCAAAATCTATTCTGGTCATGGTGACCATTGCATGAAAAATCTGCAATTCTAGGACATTAGGCTGATCAAAGCTGCCTGCCTTTACTTGTAAGGTTTTCGAAATTGTGCTCAATAAGTAGTTCCAAATGCCAGTTAAATATTTCATTTTAACAACTGAAGCCAGTGGACCAGTATATCCAACTTCTTGCAAAACATTTTTGGCTTCAGTGTGAGACACAACATCATCATATTCATCATCAGACATATATGACAGCTCAAAAGCAGACCTAAGCCTCTCATAAGAAATGTATACCTTTTTCTTACCGTTGAGGATTGAGCCATAGATTGCAGCATCTCCTTTCTTATTCGGTTTTACAACACAGCTTGCCCAAAATTCACATAAGAGATCTTGAAACACCCAGGATGGCTTCTCAATCATCACTTTACCAAAAGGATGATGCCATAAGAACGCCACGATCTCATCGTATCCTTTTGCCCAAGAAGGAGGATAGATATTGGCATACACCAGACTACCAATCTTGATTTTACCAGTATCAAGATCAGCAAGAACCACTACTACCTTATCTCCAACCACATAAGGAGCAAGTTTGTTTGCGCTTATAGGAGCTGGGTATAGACTTTCAGATTCAGAACTGGATTGAGAATCATTAGATGATGATGCCATTTTGAAAACAAATTTTAGAAGAAATTAATTTTAATAAAACAGTAATCAGATTAGAGAGAAAAATTGATTTTAGGAAAATAAGAACAAGTGATTTGGGATTTAGGTTAAATTGATGTTTTATTCAAACCCAAAATATCTTATTTGAAAAAGTTGGAGAGAGAACGATTTTGATTGGACGATCAACCAGTAGTGGTGGTACTTTTTCAGTAACTGGTATGGACCACTACACGTGTCACGCTCCAAAAGGATCAACAAGTAAACTAAATAAAATAATGAAAGTAATAAAACGCACTGAGATATTTAATAACAAAAATAACCACGAAGCTGGGTCAGACTCAGCTTACCCTCTTTCACTAGTAAAGCACCAAGTGTGAAAGGGTAGTCTGGGTCTGACACAGCTTACCCTCAAAATTTAGTAACACTCTAAGGGGTCAGATTTGCTATTACTTAGCTCACTACATTTTACAAATTAAGCATACCTAGCTTACTTATGAGGTAGTTGAACCTTGATTCATCCAATGGCTTTGTGAACAAGTCAGCAAGCTGATTGTCAGTTGGAATGAAATGGAGTTCAACATCTTCTTTCATCACATGATCCCTGATGAAATGATATCTTATATCAATGTGCTTGGTCCTTGAATGAAGTACAGGATTGTTTGAGATTGCTATGGCACTGGTACTGTCACAAAAGATTGGAGTTTTTGTTGCAGTGACACCATAGTCTTGAAGCTGATATTGCATCCAAAGAATTTGGGAGCAACAACTTCCTGCAGCAACATATTCAGCTTCTGCAGTGGAGATAGAAACTGAATGCTGCTTCTTGCTGGACCAGCTTACAAGTCTATTGCCAAGCAATTGACAAGCTCCTGAAGTACTTTTTCTGTCAATCTTACAGCCTGCAAAGTCAGAATCTGAATAGCCAATTAGATCAAATCCTGAGTCTTTGGGATACCAAAGACCCAGATTGGGACTACCTTTAAGGTATCTAAAGATTCTCTTTACAGCTTTAAGATGAGATTCCTTAGGACTAGCTTGATATCTTGCACAAAGACATGTAGCAAACATAATATCTGGTCTGCTAGCAGTCAAGTAAAGTAATGATCCTATCATACCCCTATAAGCTGTGATGTCAACAGATTTCCCATTTTTATCCTCATCCAGCTTATCACCAGTTCCCATAGGAGTTTTCATAGGTGAGCAATCAGTAAAACCAAATTTGTTTAAGAGATCTTTAACATACTTTCCTTGGTTTATGAAAATTCCATTTTTAGTCTGTTTAACTTGTAAACCCAGAAAATAGTTTAGTTCTCCCATCATACTCATTTCATACTTTTTAGACATTAATTCAGAAAACTTTTTGCAAAGTCTTTCACTGCTAGACCCAAATATTATATCATCTACATATATTTGTACAAGCAGAATATCACCATTATACTTTCTCACAAATAAAGTCTTGTCAACATTACCTCTTTTGAAGTTATTAGCCAATAAGAATTTAGACAAAGTATCATACCATGCCCTTGGAGCTTGCTTCAACCCATAAAGAGCCTTGTCAAGCTTGAACACATGGTCAGGAAACTTTCAATTTTCAAAACCTGGAGGCTGTTCAACATAGACTTCTTCTTCCAGCTTTCCATTAAGAAATGCACTCTTCACATCCATTTGATAAACCTTGAAACCCTTGTGAGCAGAGAAGGCCAAGAACATTCTGATTGCCTCTAATCTTGCCACTGGTGCAAAGGTCTCATCATAATCAATTCCATCCTCTTGTCTGTAACCAAGAGCTACCAATCTTGCTTTGTTTCTGGTCACAACTCCCCTTTCATCCATTTTGTTTCTGTAGACCCACTTGGTTCCAATCACAGTCTTGTGATGAGGTCTTGGAACAAGTTCCCAAACCTTATTTCTTTCAAACTGTGTTAGCTCATCTTGCATTGCATTAACCCAAGAGGGATCTTCCAGTGCTTCATCAACCTCAGTTGGTTCCATCTTGCTTACAAAATTGACAAACATGCAGAAGTTGCCTGTTGCCTTTCTTCTTGTTTTCACACCAGAGAGTGGATCACCAATGATTTGGTTGATTGGATGACTCTTTGTCCATCTTGTGACTGGGACAATGGACTGATTCAGATTAGATGGTTCAGCATGATCAGCTTGAGGAAGAGGCTGATCAGCTTGGACAGGAATGGAGGAGTCTGAACCAGTTGGAGAGTCATTTAATGGATTCTGAACAATAACTTCAGTAGGAGTAGGATCAGCTTGTGCATCTTCAAAGATTGGAACTTCTTCTTCTTCTTCTTCTTCAATGAGTTGCTCCCCCTGAGTTTGAGCATTATTAGTTCCAACTGGAGGATTAGTTGGAGGCTCATTCTCAGGTACAGCCAGTTCTTCAAAATTGAAGTCTTCATCTTCAGGAGGAGAGCAGTCTGGCTTAGAACAACCTTCATCAATGCTTACATTTACAGAGTTCTCAATTGTTTTAGTTCTCTTGTTGTACACTCTGTAGGCCTTCATCATTGTTGCATATCCAAGTAGGATACCTTCATCTGATTTCTCATCAAACTTTCCAAGATGGTCTTTCTGATTCAGAATATAGCAAGGACTTCCAAACATTCTTAGGAAACCAATTTCAGGTTTTCTCCCCCTAAGAAGTTCATATGCAGTCTTCTGGTGTCTTTTTACAATGAGGGATCTGTTCTGGGTAAAGCAAGCTGTGTGTACTGCTTCAGCCCAGAAATGAGACTTGACATTATTTTGAGCCATCATGGATCTGGCAGCTTCAATAAGAGTTCTGTTTCTTCTTTCTGCAACACCATTCTGTTGAGGAGTTCTGGCAGCTGAGTAGACTTGTGAAATTCCCTTTTCACTGCAGAATGAATTAAGAGTGATGTTCTTGAATTCAGTGCCATTATCACTTCTTAATTGCCTAACAGGCCTTTTGTAGAGAATTTCAGCTTGCTTGATGAAATGAATAATGCTGTCAGCAGCTTCACTCTTGTGTCTTAGAAAGAAAACCCAGGTGTATCTTGAATACTCATCAACAATTACCAAAGAGTACCTCATTCCAGTGAATGATGGAGTACTGATTGGTCCAAATAAGTCCATATGAAGCAGATCCAAACAATTTTCAATGGTTGAGCATGTCTTAGACTTAAAAGTAGCTTTATGTTGCTTGCCTTTCTCACAAGCACCACACAGCTTGTCCTTCTCATAATTGATCACTGGAAGACCAGACACCAACTCTTTCTTACACAGCTTGTTGATGTCTTTGAAATTCATATGAGACAGCCTTTTATGCCACAACCAATTCAGCTCATCTTGAGATTTTGACATGAAGCAGACTTCTCTTGTGACAGTTGGATTTCTCATGTCAAAAGAATACAAAGACTCATCCCTCTTTGCAATAAGAACCACATTGCCTTCCAAATCAAGAACAATTCCCTTATCAGACCTGAATCTCACTTCATAACCAGCATCACACAACTGACTCACACTGATCAGATTGTGCTTCAAACCATTTACATATGAGACTCTTCTGAAAGTAAGAGGACCATTTGAAAGAACACCAAAACCTTCAGTCTTTCCTTGAGAATCATCTCCAAAAGTAACATTAGGACCAGCGCGAATCCTAAAGCTACATAGCAGGGACTTACATCCGGTCATATGCTTGGAACATCCACTGTCCAAGTGCCAGGTATTATCGTCGTGACCGCCCTGCAATTATGATAAGAGATTAGTTCATTTTGGGAACCCATCCAAGGATGGGTTCACCAGAGCTGACCTTCTGGTCTGACTCAGATTGGGGAACTAAACACAGACTCTTATCACTTTTTGAAACCCATTTTTACTTGGTCTGTCCTTTACCAGATTCAAAGTTCTTTTTAGCAACATTTAAAGTTTCCTTCTTAACAAAACCTTTGCCTATTCCAGCTTTCTTAGATTCAGCTCTCAATTTTCTTTGATCAACAATTTTTGGATCAGACACATCCTTAAGAAAATTGGTTTTCATAGACACCTTATCAGTTCTGGACTCAACATAGTTTAAGATCATTTTTTCAGAGTCAGATTTGGTGTTACTTGAAACAGACTCAGATTTTGCTAGTGACTCATTTCCTAGAGAACCAGACTTCTTACTCTTTAAAAGCTTAATTTTCTCCTTTGGAACACTGTGATCTCTATCCTTTCTTTTGTTTCTCTTTGAACTATTCTTAGTTTTATTCTTTGAATCTGATACAGAATGGGTGATAGTCAGCTTGTACAAGTCAAGACTTTCCTCAGGTTTTAACTCAACAACCTGATCAGCTTCAGACACAGCTTCAGCAATGGTCTGACCAATGGTTTCAGGATCTTTAAACCCAATACCAGATTTCTGAACCAACTTAATTGGTTTAGAAATAGTCTCTTTGGTTTGGACTTTGGGTGGTGAAGGAGGCTGATAACAAGGCTCCATAGCACATACTTCAGCTATGGCTATGGCCCTATCATAATCACCATCAAAAATAGCTTGGATCTGATGAGGTATTTGTTCATTTACACATTTTGCAACTCTTTTAGAACTGACACACCATGTTTCAGTGATCTGTTTGACCTTTAAAAACCTTTCTTCTGCAGTTTTAGCTTCCTTAATCAAAATGGAGTTTAATTGCTTTTGAGCTTTAACTTCAGATTCTAGTTTTTCAATGATGTGACTCTTAGAGCTGTTATCAAGTTTCAAAAGATGTATTTCCTTCTTAAGTTCTTGATTAAAATGTTTTTGTAACAAAACCTCATCACCAAGTTTGTTCAGTCTGGACAGCTTCTCATTATCAGACAGATTGGAAAAAGAAGTTACCTCAGGTGGAGCAGTCTGACTGGTGGATGCCTGGTGAGCTGACTCAGATTGCTGTTGTATTTTCACCAGATCTTCAGCAAATCTTTGAGTAGCTTCTTTAGCCATGAAACACTTGGCATCCTTGTAAAGCTCATCATCAGATGATGTGGCACTTTCAGCCCAGTCTTTGGCTACCAGACTCTTCTCATTTCTGTTCACCTTCTCAGTCAGCTCAGCTACTTGTGCTTTCAAGGCTTTGTACTTAGTCTTGAGCTTAGAGTATTTTTCACCTCTTCCACCTTTGGTTGGCACAGCTTGAGCAGCTTCTTTGGATCTACAATCACTAGCCATATGTCCAGTCTTGCCACACTTGTAACAAGTAACCTTGGACATATCAAATGGCTTCTTGGCTTTATCAGCTTGGCCACCTCTTCCTTTTCCTTTAAACTTGTTAAAGGATCTCCTTCTGATCCTTTCAGCCAACATAGCTACTTCATTAGCTAGTTCATCACCATCAGATTCATCACATTCAGATTCAGCACAAACAGAGTTAGGATTTGACATCACAGGAATATCATCATTAACATAAGGAATGATCTCATTACTAATTGAACTAGGGTGTTCAGTCATAGAAGCAACAAGTGCAGCAGCAGGCTGACTATAAGAATCACCCATAGCAATTAGTTTTCCAGCCTCTGAACATTCTTGGTTATGAAGCAAACCAAAAAGTCCAGGGAGATCAAGATCATGATAAACAGAACTTAATTTAACAGATGAAATATAGTTGTTCCATTTGGGTGGTAATGAATCAAGAAATTTGCTCTTTAAAACCTCATTTTTCTTATTAATTCCAACAACAGCTAAATCATTTACCAAAGCATTAAAGCGGGTATGAGTGTCAGTCAAGGATTCATTTCTCAAAGAGAAAAATCTCTCATACCTCCTGGTCAATGTAGTAATTGTGGATTCCATGGAGGTAGAGCAACCCTCAAACATAACAGTCAATGTACCCTACATTTTCTTTGCTGTTGAACACATTTTAATTGAATGGTAAAGGTCTTTGGGCACAGCTTGGACAATGAAATTCTAGCCTTCACATCCAAGTTTGCCAACCTCCTATCCTCATCCCCCCAATCTGCCTTGTCCTTAACTATAGATTTGACTGTGGCAGGAATGGTTGGTTGACCTTCCCTGACCACAGCTTCTACCACAATGGTTTGTGTAGGAACATAAGGACCATCCGTAAGGATGTCAGGCATATTGTTATCGATGGATTCAAGGAACAAAGACATTCTACCTTTCCACCCACTGAAATCATCTTTGTCAAACATGGGTGGTCGGGTTGAAGAACCATTATCAATATAAGATGACATTGCTTTACTATAAATGAAAATATGAAAGGATCAAGTCAAGTTAATTCTCAACCTGTCTCTGATACCAATTGATACGTCCCACAGTATATCAATATACCAAAGTATATTAAACACAGAACAGTTGTAGAGGGGGGTGAATACAACTTTCCACAATCTTTACAAACTTTTAAACACAAAACGTTTTAAGATTCAGATAAAGAATATCAAGCAAGTTAGTAAAGTGCAGGAATCATTAAAACAGTAAAGCAGTAAAGAAATAAAACATTCTTGAACACAGATTGTTATTTTCAAATGTAATCCTTTATTAAGAAATAATCTATACAAAGAATTACAGGGTTGTTGCGGAATAAAGATAGCCTATAGATATCTAAACAACCCTATGAAGTGACAAACAACAATCAATTAGTTTCAGCTCAAGAGAATCAGCCCAAGCTGATCTCGTACAGACTAAGCTGTGTGTAAGAGCAGAGAAACTTGTGTGAAGAATGATTCTCAGGAAATGCCACACATATGCAATCCATGAATGAGGCTTTTATAGGCACAAGCACTCATTCATTAGGTGTCCGTTGCAGCTACGTGTAATTCGTTCAGTGGTTGATGAAGGAATAATCAATCGTGCCTTTCATGGTACTTGTGGTCCGCCACGTACTGAAGCACATTCTTTCATCTACCAATAGGAGTATGGACACGCATATGTAAACAACCACCAACCTGGATACTAGGAATATTCCTAGTCATGTCATTTGTCCTTATCTTCAATCCAGGTTGTTATCTTCACTTGATTGTCAGACACAGATTGGGCCGTTTGTCAAGGCATCAATCTGCCTAAGTGTTTCCAAGCTGACTGCTAATCCCAAGCTGTCTTCCACTAACAACTTGGTCTTCTATCTTCAATCCTCCTCTTCGACTTGGACTGAATGCTAATACATTGTTGATGCAGCTTGAATAACACTTGCTTCCATAAGATATTACAATTACAAGTATGAAGCGTGATCTGGGTCAGAGACAGATCGTAAGCTGTGTCAGCTTAGTCTGACCCAGATCAGATTACAAGAACCAAAAGATTACTAAGTGTTTATAGGTCAGATTCGTCATCATTAAATTTACAATTAACATTGGGACTCAACAATTACTCCTCCCTGATGGTGAGCTATTTGAAGACTAGTGCGTGAATGATGTAATGATATATATAGTCTTGCCTTAGTATCGAGATAGTTATTGTGCTCTAAGATTTGACTATTAAGAACTAGTATTTGCATGATATGATGATAATGTGGTTAGTACTTACTATAAAGATAGATATTGTGCGTTGAGACATGACCGCTTGAGAACTAGTGATTGTCCCTGAGAAATGCAAAATGAATTAGAAATTTTCTAAGTATGAAAGTTGTCATTAAGTGCCCCTCCAATCCAATATTCGTTCACTCGTGCTCTTTTGAAATTATCCCACATCCTATTGCTTATGACACCACTATACATTACGGACATACGACAACGCGATATCATTGGTGGAGCATCTTCCCACGAACGTTGGACGATATACTTTGAGAATTGTAAGTCCCAAGATATGACGCGACTCTATCCTCTTAGCTACTATGCATAACCTTTGTATTCGATCCGAGATGGTGCGAAACATATGGAGATGTCGGATGAAGTTGGAGACTTGTGAAGGGTGAGTGGTACTAAAGCCAAATTACAATTCCATGACGCCGGTAGAACACATTCCGATATACATTCTAGACGACACATTCTGGGGATTGTAGCTACGAAATTTGGTGTGATATCTCTATAATAACACGCGTACACGAACGGTTATCCATATTATCTAAGTCGGTGCGGCATATATCGACGTCATTCAAAGTTGGGGTCCATTGGGCAACGAAAGACATAGAAGTGATTTAATTAACTCGCGCAAGGAGTCTGATTCGAGCCTTAATAATTCTTTTGTTTTTAAATTTCCTTTTTCATTCATTCGAAACCAAATTCTATACCCTTGATATTCTTGATGATTCGAAGTAATGATCACCACCGCTTCTCTTCAAAAGATAGTAACCTAACAACATACAACTCACTTACGTAACACTCAGCAATGGCGAAATCGAGTAAGTAGTACCCTGCTCTCGCTGCGACATCAATGGATGCGAAAGACGTTAAGACATCAGTCGTCCACAAGTGGAATACTTAGGATAACTGCATAGCATAGAAGATGCTATTGGGTCACGTACATAACGTAGGACGTGGAAGATAAGTTGTTTGTTAACCGAAGTACAAGGAAGCACGATCGAAGAATATACTAAGCCTTAACTTGGAGAAAGTAATCGAAGGCTTTCCCCTATCTATGCTGGTGGACCAAAAGGAAAATTGAGCGGCCAACGAAAGTGAGGTTGTGTGACATGAAGGTCACCTTTGGTTAAGTATAAGGACTCCCCTAGAACTTGGGGGATATTACTAGCAATGTTGGAAAACGAAAGTAGTTAGAAGAAGAAAAACCAAGGACAATAAGATAATTAGGATGTGTCGAGTAACCCTCAAGATGGAAGAGTAACAAAAAGGATTCCGAACTACCATTTTCTTTTTCAAAACACCCGAACAGATGGATATTTGTTACATGAAGGAATAAGGAGTTGGGCGAATTGAAGATCGTCAAGGATGGTGAGATGAAGTGAAGAGCAGGAAATCCCTTACATATTTCTAGATGAAAAATGTTAAGGGGGTAATCACAGCAAAGGTAGATACTCGAACAAGGAGTATCAAGTGCAAGATTATACTTTATATTTCAAGAAGAGTTATTCACTAGCATCATTGAAGGTGATGTGGAGTAGAAGATAAAGTGAAGAAATGTCATTTGACTCAAACAAGTAAAGTGAAGGCATTGATGCCATCTACAAGATGTAGTTCCGGTAGCGTTCATCTTTATGGCGCTCCACACGTTATTCTCTGAATATCAATTGGAAAACCTCTATCGAAAGAAAAACTATTAGTAGAGCATATCAACTAAGCTAAAAGGAAGCGGTATACGCTCAATACCCAATGGAGACTAACCTTGCTAAAGAGGAAAAGCATGGTCAATAAGTGGAGGAAGCACGATG
>CM067169.1:39002514-39025014 GCA_034093135.1 Erigeron breviscapus | reverse complement strand
CAAAACATCGAGAACTTTTATAAAACTTCTGAATGTCGCAAACAGTGCCCATTCGGGACAGTTTGTGTTTGGGTAATTTTTAAGGGTAGCAAACGCTGTCTAAAAATTCATCAAAAATTCACAAAAATAGGATAGACATATAGGTTGTTGTATAAAAATCACCAAGGTCCAAATAATTCGTTTGACCCCAAAACAGTAGCCAACATTTCATAAAAATGTGAAGTAAAAACAGAAAATTATGAAGTGAACTAATAATTTGTGTAATGGGCTAAGGAATGGACTAAAGGCCATAATGAGCTAAACCGGCCCAATTAAGTGAACCCAAAAGGACCATAAATCAGTAGGCCCACTTGGCCCAATAAACCAATAAAACCCACTAAGCATATAGCCCAAATAAGGTTAAGCCCAATAACTAAATTAAGCCCAAGTCACTTAAAAGCCCATAACACTTGGGCCCAATTGGTGATGGCCCATAACACCTAAGCGAATTTCATAAACCCGAATAGTCATAAGACATATTGAGGAATATGTGACTAAAAGATAAGCGTAATCAAAGTAACACAAAAAGGATGATTAAGTAGAATGGACGTAAGTAATTACGTTAACCAAACTATAAATTGATATCACAAATGCTATTTAGTATTAAAATTTGGTTACACATCCAATGATGTTTAAAAGAACATAACTTAATATGGCATTCCCATATGATAACCTAAGATGCCAAACGAAACCACAAATGAAGGCAAGTTACCGAAATTCTAACAACTTATATATTGAAAGTGACCTTTTTCACCATCAACCCCTACAACCAAAAAGATGCGAATATTAGCAATACACTTGGATCCCAAAATTGATGACAACATAATGAAAGTGACATTTCTAAGTAATGGCTTAAGATAGGAACTTACGTATATTAGTCCTATCGTAGGGATAGTCTTGGCTCGAAATGTGATTGAGGAATATGACGGATATATGATCAAGGAAGCGATAGATGGGAAGTACCCATTTTGGATAAGTGAATATAATATGCGGCATATCAAGGTGAGTCATAGCCCCCTTTCAAACTCTTTTATGTGTTTTACTTACGGGGTGAAAAGCATGATTAATTTAAATTGCTTTCCTTATATGAAATGATACTTTGAAAGAATGTTTATGATATGGGAATTATATTGTATGTTCAACGTGTTATATGTTATATGATGAGCTTGAGTACTGTCAAACGGTGGTCCCCTGTACACTACTATTAACTCATTGAGGCCTGTAGTTAGAGGGTTGCACAACTAGGATTCGTCCCCTCACTCACCAAGATGGCAGCGGGTTGACTGGCCTGCCTATGTGGCCGCCCTCATCTCCGGTCTGCCTAGGGGTGCTCTAATCTACTTTATATATTATCGGTCGTCTCCATGGCACGACCCAATTATGGTTATCGCACGTGATTGACAGCATGTGCTTCTATTATTATTTCATTGGGACTTATTATTATTGTTTGGACGTGAAAGGGTCTTAGTAGTGGCTCAAGATAAACTCATCAAATCATGTCATGGTAATCTTACCATTGACCAAGTGTTGTTGATATTATTGATGATTGGTTATTATTGATTGAACATACGGTTTGGGTATATGAAATTATAATGGTACTCATGGTTATATGATAATGGCCTTTGTGGAACTTGGCGATATCGAATTATTGATGACCGCATGGTTTGGGTGTGATATATGATTTATCGATTGATATATTTTTCTCCCACGATGATTTTGACAAATGAGAACTTTATAATTACCATGGATTTTCACCTATTTTGAAATGACATTATGGTATTCGAAAAACTTGATGGTTTTGATATCGGAATTGTGCCGGCCATGTGGTTTGGGTATATTGATATCTAATAATATGTTTTCTAAGTATTGAAATGATTGTGCAGCGAAATTTACTTAAAAACCTATGCACTCACCAACTACGTTTTCGTAGTTGACACTTTGTGAGTCCCTTTAATTACGAGATGGTTAACCAATGAAAGTGTAAAATACAACAAGTCTAATAATCACTAGATTGGACTAGTATTACTTGTAAATAAAGATGCAAGATATATAAACAAAGTAATACAAGACTTAAAGCAATAAACAAATAAAGTGGACCATTATGTATGTTTCATGGGTATTTCATTTATTGATGTTTAAATAAAATACAAGGTTGTTGCGGAATCAAGATAACACAATTAAGTGTGTATCCTAACAACCTATGAGTTACAATATGATCTATATTTGTCAAATAGCTCTTTAGGATCGAGATACTTAAAGTTGTGAAGTATCCCTGTTTAAGATCGAGAGTATTTGGACAAATTCACTTAAATGCAAAAGGAATGCTTAAAAGTATTTTTGTCAAGGAAATGACTTTGTATTTATAGGCAACAAATTCACCAGTGAATTTGTGCAGCGAAATTTACTTAAAAACCTATGCACTCACCAACTACGTTTTCGTGTTGAACTTTGTGAGTCCCTTTAATTACGAGATGGTTAACCAATGAAAGTGTAAAATACAACAAGTCTAATAATCACTAGATTGGACTAGTATTACTTGTAAATAAAGATGCAAGATATATAAACAAAGTAATACAAGACTTAAAGCAATAAACAAATAAAGTGGACCATTATGTATGTTTCATGGGTATTTCATTTATTGATGTTTAAATAAAATACAAGGTTGTTGCGGAATCAAGATAACACAATTAAGTGTGTATCCTAACAACCTATGAGTTACAATATGATCTATATTTGTCAAATAGCTCTTTAGGATCGAGATACTTAAAGTTGTGAAGTATCCCTGTTTAAGATCGAGAGTATTTGGACAAATTCACTTAAATGCAAAAGGAATGCTTAAAAGTATTTTTGTCAAGGAAATTACTTTCGATTTAAGTCTAAAAAATCTAAGTTACTGGAAAACACTTGGTCGATTTAAGTCTAAAAAATCTAAGTTACTGGTAAACACTTTATAGATTTAAGTCTAAAAAATCTAAGTTACTGGTAAACACTTTATAGATTTAAGTCTAAAAAATCTAAGTTACTGGTAAACACTTTATAGATTTAAGTCTAAAAAATCTAGTTACTGGAAAACACTTGGTCGATTTAAGTCTAAAAAATCTAAGTTACTGGAAAACACTTTATAGATCATGAGTGTTTTCAGTTTCATCTTTTAAGTTCTAACTTAGACTAAATCTGGACCTAACAAATTCCCCCTATTTGTTTAGAAATAATGCAAGTGTTTTCAGACTTATAGATATACAAATTTGTATGTCTGGAAAACACTTGGTCGATTTAAGTCTAAAAAATCTAAGTTACTGGAAAACACTTTATAGATTTAAGTCTAAAAAATCTAAGTTACTGGTAAACACTTTATAGATTTAAGTCTAAAAAATCTAAGTTACTGGTAAACACTTTATAGATTTAAGTCTAAAAAATCTAAGTTACTGGTAAACACTTTATAGATTTAAGTCTAAAAAATCTAAGTTACTGGTAAACACTTTATAGATTTAAGTCTAAAAAATCTAAGTTACTGGTAAACACTTTATAGATTTAAGTCTAAAAAATCTAAGTTACTGGTAAACACTTTATAGATTTAAGTCTAAAAAATCTAAGTTACTGGTAAACACTTTATAGATTTAAGTCTAAAAAATCTAAGTTACTGGTAAACACTTTATAGATTTAAGTCTAAAAAATCTAAGTTACTGGTAAACACTTTATAGATTTAAGTCTAAAAAATCTAAGTTACTGGTAAACACTTTATAGATTTAAGTCTAAAAAATCTAAGTTACTGGTAAACACTTTATAGATTTAAGTCTAAAAAATCTAAGTTACTGGTAAACACTTTATAGATTTAAGTCTAAAAAATCTAAGTTACTGGTAAACACTTTATAGATTTAAGTCTAAAAAATCTAAGTTACTGGTAAACACTTTATAGATTTAAGTCTAAAAAATCTAAGTTACTGGTAAACACTTTATAGATTTAAGTCTAAAAAATCTAAGTTACTGGTAAACACTTTATAGATTTAAGTCTAAAAAATCTAAGTTACTGGTAAACACTTTATAGATTTAAGTCTAAAAAATCTAAGTTACTGGTAAACACTTTATAGATTTAAGTCTAAAAAATCTAAGTTACTGGTAAACACTTTATAGATTTAAGTCTAAAAAATCTAAGTTACTGGTAAACACTTTATAGATTTAAGTCAAAAAATCTAAGTTACTGGAAAACACTTGGTCGATTTAAGTCTAAAAAATCTAAGTTACTGGTAAACACTTTATAGATTTAAGTCTAAAAAATCTAAGTTACTGGTAAACACTTTATAGATTTAAGTCTAAAAAATCTAAGTTACTGGTAAACACTTTATAGATTTAAGTCTAAAAAATCTAAGTTACTGGAAAACACTTGGTCGATTTAAGTCTAAAAAATCTAAGTTACTGGAAAACACTTTATAGATCATGAGTGTTTTCAGTTTCATCTTTTAAGTTCTAACTTAGACTAAATCTGGTCATTTACTTATAAAAAATAAAAAATTGCAACTATTATTACTTTCATCAAAAAGGAAAATAATTACAACTTTCATAAGTCACTAAATACAATAAGTACAATGATAAGAGTTTAGGCCCTTCTTCTCGATGAATGCCCTGGTGCATCTTCAGTGGCCTTCCTCTTTGGAGATGGAGATGATGGAACAGACACTGGTGGTCTCAGACCCAACACAGCTTCCAATTGTTGTATTCTTCTCCAGACCTTCTCAATTCTTTTCATAAAGGCCTTTACATCTGGAGATAAATCAGCTTTACCTTTAAATGTCAATCCAATCTCCTTCAGTTCAGTCCATCCAAAAGCTTGGACTGCTGTATCTTTCCTTTCATCTGTAAAGTTACCCTCCCTGGTCAACTTTACATTGAATCTGGTCATTTACTTATAAAAAATAAAAAATTGCAACTATTATTACTTTCATCAAAAAGGAAAATAATTACAACTTTCATAAGTCACTAAATACAATAAGTACAATGATAAGAGTTTAGGCCCTTCTTCTCGATGAATGCCCTGGTGCATCTTCAGTGGCCTTCCTCTTTGGAGATGGAGATGATGGAACAGACACTGGTGGTCTCAGACCCAACACAGCTTCCAATTGTTGTATTCTTCTCCAGACCTTCTCAATTCTTTTCATAAAGGCCTTTACATCTGGAGATAAATCAGCTTTACCTTTAAATGTCAATCCAATCTCCTTCAGTTCAGTCCATCCAAAAGCTTGGACTGCTGTATCTTTCCTTTCATCTGTAAAGTTACCCTCCCTGGTCAACTTTACATTGAATCTGGTCATTCCTTGATGATTTTCAGCCAATTTGATTTCAGCATCAACAATCCTTCTGGCATTGGCCCTGAAATTCATCATTTGTTCATAAGTTGCCTTTTGCTTTGCTATCTGGACCATGTATTCAGTATCCTTGGATACACCACTCTGTTGTCCTTCAGTGGACTGGTGTTGTTGATTTATTTTCAGAGTGGTATCCAGGGGAATGAACGTGCTCACATCAGCATCCTTTATTGCCTTAAGTTGTTTGGCAGTAAGCTTCGGCAGACCAGTCAATCTCTTCCTGTACTCTACTTCCAGAGCAGCAGCATTTTTTCTTATCTTTCTCTGGAGGCTCACCAGTTCCTCCTTTCTCTGCCTTATCAACTCTGGAATAGAAACACCATAAATTAACGAGTCATATACCTGCTCTTCTTCAGCGTAGAACGAGCGTACATGAACATCGTTCAATGCATCTAGACACTGATGAACTCTGGGATCCTCTTTCATCCTCTTGAACACTTCAATATTGATGCCTAACCTTCCAGCATTGTATGAGTCCAGAGTCCCATGAGTAGCCATATCCCTATGATGGGCCAGCAGTTCTTCTCTTTGATTTTTCTTGAAGATCTCGATCATGATGCATTGTTGTTCTAACTTTCTGGCAGTTTCATCATCAGCATCTTCAATTTGTTCTTCTTCTTCACCAGACACCACTTTTTCTTTTCCTTTCACAGCCTTCAGTGTAGTTTGGATATCTGGGAAGGATTCAAATTGGGGCTCACTGGCATCAGTACCAGTAGCCTCTTCTTCAGTCTGCACAATGGCTTCAGTGCCAAGTGCTCTCTGGGCTATACGTGCACTGGCATCAGTACCAGTCACTTGTCTTCTCTCACCAGACACCACTTTTTCTTTTCCTTTCACAGCCTTCAGTGTAGTTTGGATATCTGGGAAGGATTCAAATTGGGGCTCACTGGCATCAGTACCAGTCACTTGTCTTCTCTGAACAACGCTTTCAGTAGCGACTGCCCTTACAACCTCTTCTTTTCTCTTCCTTAAACTTTCTTGGACACCAGATGATGGAATTGACAATTTTTCCCCCTTGGATTGATCTCTAGTCCTGGACTTCAGATCATTCCACAATTCTTCCATCATGTGCCTGTCCAGTGAACCAAAGGTTCTTCCTTGTTCTGGCAAGGAAGCAGTCATACCAGTCTTGATTGCCAGCACTTCTTTCTGAACATTATCAACAGATGAAAGCAAGTGTTGTGGCAACTTCTCATCCAGGAGCTTTTCCACTTGAGGTAACACCCCATCATAAATACTACGAAGAATGGTTCCAGAAACTTCTTCACATAATTCCTTTAGCATATCGTTTCTGAACCTTCTTGTACATTCTTCACTGATAGTGCGAACAACTGCACTCTGGTCCAGTGTGGGCCTACTCTCCAGAGAGCTTACCCTTGTAACCAGCTGCTCAACCTTTTCTTTAAGACCTGCCAGTGGACGAACAACCTTACTTTCCACTGCAGTTTCCACAGAACTTACCAGTTTTGTTTCCAAACTCTGGACTGCCACTTTAATGTTTTCAGAATTGCGATTGGTGGCCAGTACCAGCTCATCTAACTTATCAAAAACCAACTTCTCATTCCCAGCAAAAAGGTTCATTTCTGACGCTAAATTGTTTGACAGTATTGATTTGAAGTCAGAAATAACCTGGGAAGATGACTGGAGTGATCTCTCCAGGTCCGCCACCTTACTAAGAAGGCCTTGGACCTCGGTTGAAGAGGAAGTGGAGAGACCAGAGGGTTGTTCCAGATGAGAAGTCAATCTGGTCATCATAGGTACTTGTGCCCAGTCCTCTTCAGTTTCAACATTTGAGACTGGCACACTTTGTTCGGTTGGGTTTACTGGGGCTTCAACTGGTGGTGATTGAGTTTGTGTTGGTTGAATGAATGGTGTGTGGCATTTCGGTTTCTGGAGGAGGTGGTGGCATTTCTGGTGAAATTTCAATTTGTACATTTTCTTCACCCAAAAAGTCCATATTTACATCAAAATTCTGACCTCCAGACATAGGAGAGTCAGCCTCATCCCAAAACGATGCACCAGCAATATCAACTTGTTCACCAACATCAACATTGAGATCAATCTGGGCTTCTTGTTCGCCAGATGCTTGTTCTTCAGTCTGAACAACTTGCTCACCAGCTTGAGCCACATCTTGTACAACAGCCTGGACTTCAGTGTCCACTCTCTGTTCAGATTGTACAGTAGAATCAATATTCTCCTCTTCAAAAATAGGAGACCCATCTATATTCATTATATCACCAGGATGGGTTGATGGATTTACCTGGACTCCACCTCTCATCAGACGCCTGGAAGTTCTTGGTTGTCTGGAGGACTCAACATTTTCTGGTCCACCAACTGGAGCCACTTGTCGAATAGGTTGAACCAATTCAACAATTTCAACATCTTCGCTACCAGCAGGTACTTCAACAACTTGGACCCTGCCTGGTGCCACATTCTCTTCTATTCTTTGAAGTGACAACATTGCTTGAGGAATATCCACCTCACCATCTCTGGACCTTAAGTTGGTCAGATCTCTCATGTACTCACTCATAGAAAAATGAGTGGTTTCAAAGTCGTACTGGGCTCCAAGAACGTTCTTAAATATGATTGAAAGAAAACGAATGTATGGTACAAAGGGCTTTCTACCTTTTACCTTTAAACGCTCTACCAGATCGTCAAATAATATCTGGGCAAAATCAACCCTTAGCCCAAACCACAAACAGTAGGCAATCTGGAGGTGGGTTTGATTGATCTGGTCTAACCCTCCAGAACTACCTCCAAGGCACTCGACAATGTGTGTGAAGAAATATCTCCACGAATCCGTCAGTCTGCTCATATAAATTGTTCCTTTTCTTAGTAACTGACCATGCTCATCCACTATCTCTGTATGCCCCATCAATCTGCATACCTCTCTGAAGTTGATACCAGTAGGGAGTGGTATTGCCAACTCATTCTCATCCAGATAGCCTAATTGAAGAGCTGCTCTGAGAGAATCTACTGTAAAAGCCAAGGGTCTGGTCCCTTGCTCAAGAGAATATTCAATAGATGAATTCGCTTCATTATATTCGGCTGTGTACCAGAATTCACACAAATAATCGTGATACATCTTTTCTGGATTTATTGTTAAAGCACCATATAGTGGACATGAGAGAAAAAAGGTATTTAATCTCCCAATGATTGATTGTGGATCATGGACACTGGATAGCGAGAGTTTTGCCATCCAGTTATTCATATTCATCCTTATAGCCTTTGCTTCAAGGGTGATATGAGGTGCTCTAACGACATCTGCAGCCGGAACATATTCAGCAGATAGAAGATTTCTTGGTGAGTTTGATTGTCTAGGAGCCATTTGATTATAGATGAAAGATGAAATTGAATGAATATTTAAGGTTTTATGAAGAATTAATGAATATTTAAGGTTTTATGAAGAATTTAATGAATGAAGTTAATATGAGAGTATTATGATTGGAAAATGAATGAAGAAAGAATTAATGAAGGAATTTTAAGATTTGGGAGTAAATGTTCGAAGTAAATGAAATTGAAAGTGAAAGTGGGTATATATAGGATTGAGAATGTGGAACTCAAACGATTAATTTGAAATTATCAAATACAATTTTTGATCGTGTTCTGAGATCCGCATTAATTACATCACATCACACATAAATGCATGACGGTTTACAGCCCACAAAACAGTAACAACTTGTACTTTTTGTTTTCCCAAAGTAAAAAGACCATCATTGCGTTTGAAAAATTTACATGCCACGTAGGATTTATAAGATAAATATCTTTGAAAAAGTTTGCTTACGTGGCACATACAAAGATCAAGTATTTTGAAAATATTATGACATATTTCAGTGCATCTGGAGGTTGACAGGACCGTCCAGTATCACTGGTGGATTAGTCCAGTGAACATGTACTGATGGTACACTGGAGGGACACTCCAGTAAAGTACCAGTGAAAACCAATTTTTGAAAGACTGGTAACCTCAAACTTGCACGTCAACTAATACAGACAAATGAGAGGGACATATTTACAAGAAGACATAAGTCAACTCAAACACGCACTTCAACCTGTCCAGTTACAAGTGAGAGGGACATATTTACAAAGCACCAGTAATATTTTCTGAAGAATTTGTCCAGTGAGAAAATTAATTCCCCCTGAACTTAAACATTTTTAAGAGAAAATATTTTTCAAGTCTTCCCTGGAATGTTGATCCAGAAATAAATTTTTGAATCTTTAAATCAAAGATCCTTAGTAGTACACAATGGCGTTCAATACCAAGGTTCCAGATTTAAGGGTTTAACATTCCCAACTCACCAACAAGATATTCAAAAGTTTTTACATCCAGTGGTTTAGTAAAAATGTCAGCGAGTTGTTTGTCAGTGGGAATAAAATGGAGTTCAATGTTGTTTTTCATAATATGATCGCGAATGAAATGGTACCTTAGATCGATGTGTTTGGTTCTGGAGTGCATGACTGGATTGTTGGAGATAGCGATGGCACTGGTATTATCACAAAAGATTGGAGTTTTTGAATATTTAATACCATAATCAAGCAACTGGTTCTTCATCCAGAGTATCTGAGCACAACAACTGGCTGCAGACACGTATTCAGCTTCAGCAGTGGATAATGAAACTGAAGTTTGCTTCTTACTGGTCCAGCTGACCAGTTTGCCACCTAGGAAATGACATCCACCAGTTGTGGATTTCCTATCTATCTTACAACCTGCATGATCTGAATCTGAATAACCCATTAGATCCATGCCTGAGCCTTTGGGGTACCAAAGACCTAGACTGGGGACACCTTTAAGGTACTTCAGTATGCGCTTTACAGCAAGCATATGAGATTCCTTTGGATTAGACTGATATCTGGCACATAAACATGTTGAAAACATAATATCTGGTCTACTGGCCGTTAAATACATCAGTGAACCAACCATGCCTCTATAGACAGTGGTGTTCACTGGTTTGCCATCTGGATCCGAGTCCAGTGTCAGTGGTGCAGAAATTGGAGTTGGTTTAGATGGTGAAGAATTCATATCGAATTTCTTTAAAAGATCTCTAACATATTTTTCCTGATTAATAAAAATTCCATCTTTGTTTTGTTTAATCTGGAGTCCAAGAAAATATGTTAATTCACCCATCAAACTCATTTCATATTCAGTGGACATGATTTTAGAAAATTTCTTGCACATGTTTTCATCAGTAGACCCAAAAATTATATCATCAACATAAATTTGTACCATTAACAGATTACCTTTCTCATGAAGAATGAATAAGGTATTGTCAATTGCACCTCGTTTAAAACCATTTTTCAACAAATGTTTAGTCAGAGTATCATACCAGGCACGTGGGGCTTGTCTGAGGCCATATAGCGCTTTGTCCAGACGATATACCCAATGTGGATGCTTGTCATCAACGAAACCTGGAGGTTGTCTGACGTAAACTTCTTCTTCAAGCTTCCCATTCAAGAAAGCACTCTTTACGTCCATCTGGTAGACCTTGAACTGATGATTAGCAGCGAATGCTAAGAAAATTCTGATCGCTTCAAGTCTAGCCACTGGAGCAAAAGATTCATCAAAGTCGACATCTGACTGGCAGTAGCCTTGTGCTACCAGTCTGGCCTTGTTTCTTATTACGTGGCCATCTTCATCTACTTTGTTTCTGAAGACCCATCTTGTTCCAATTGGTTCTTTCTTTCCAACTGGGAAAGGAACCAAATACCATACCTTGTTCCTTTCAAACTGGTGAAGCTCTTCTTGCATAGCAGTCACCCAGTTTGGATCTTCCAGAGCCTCGTCAATCTTCTTAGGTTCTATCAAAGATAGAAAACTGACGTATAAGCATTGATTACTGGAGGCTCTTCTGGTCTGAACACCACGACTGGAGTCACCTAAGATCTGATCAATAGGGTGAGCTTTTGTCCATCTGGAGTACTGACCAGGATTGTTACTGACAACAATATCAGTGCAAGAATTCAGTTGAGTCTCCTCTGAAGTTGCTTCTTACTGGTCCAGCTGACCAGTTTGCCACCTAGGAAATGACATCCACCAGTTGTGGATTTCCTATCTATCTTACAACCTGCATGATCTGAATCTGAATAACCCATTAGATCCATGCCTGAGCCTTTGGGGTACCAAAGACCTAGACTGGGGACACCTTTAAGGTACTTCAGTATGCGCTTTACAGCAAGCATATGAGATTCCTTTGGATTAGACTGATATCTGGCACATAAACATGTTGAAAACATAATATCTGGTCTACTGGCCGTTAAATACATCAGTGAACCAACCATGCCTCTATAGACAGTGGTGTTCACTGGTTTGCCATCTGGATCCGAGTCCAGTGTCAGTGGTGCAGAAATTGGAGTTGGTTTAGATGGTGAAGAATTCATATCGAATTTCTTTAAAAGATCTCTAACATATTTTTCCTGATTAATAAAAATTCCATCTTTGTTTTGTTTAATCTGGAGTCCAAGAAAATATGTTAATTCACCCATCAAACTCATTTCATATTCAGTGGACATGATTTTAGAAAATTTCTTGCACATGTTTTCATCAGTAGACCCAAAAATTATATCATCAACATAAATTTGTACCATTAACAGATTACCTTTCTCATGAAGAATGAATAAGGTATTGTCAATTGCACCTCGTTTAAAACCATTTTTCAACAAATGTTTAGTCAGAGTATCATACCAGGCACGTGGGGCTTGTCTGAGGCCATATAGCGCTTTGTCCAGACGATATACCCAATGTGGATGCTTGTCATCAACGAAACCTGGAGGTTGTCTGACGTAAACTTCTTCTTCAAGCTTCCCATTCAAGAAAGCACTCTTTACGTCCATCTGGTAGACCTTGAACTGATGATTAGCAGCGAATGCTAAGAAAATTCTGATCGCTTCAAGTCTAGCCACTGGAGCAAAAGATTCATCAAAGTCGACATCTGACTGGCAGTAGCCTTGTGCTACCAGTCTGGCCTTGTTTCTTATTACGTGGCCATCTTCATCTACTTTGTTTCTGAAGACCCATCTTGTTCCAATTGGTTCTTTCTTTCCAACTGGGAAAGGAACCAAATACCATACCTTGTTCCTTTCAAACTGGTGAAGCTCTTCTTGCATAGCAGTCACCCAGTTTGGATCTTCCAGAGCCTCGTCAATCTTCTTAGGTTCTATCAAAGATAGAAAACTGACGTATAAGCATTGATTACTGGAGGCTCTTCTGGTCTGAACACCACGACTGGAGTCACCTAAGATCTGATCAATAGGGTGAGCTTTTGTCCATCTGGAGTACTGACCAGGATTGTTACTGACAACAATATCAGTGCAAGAATTCAGTTGAGTCTCCTCTGAAGTTGCTTCAGGAGGAGGTTCTTCATAGACTACTTCAACATCTTCATCTGATTCATTTAAATCACGATTTGCATCATGAAATTCTTCATATGAAGGTATTTCTTGTAGTACTGGTTCAGTTTGGTCACCAGAAGACATTTCTGGTACATTCTCAACTGATACTGATACTGGAGGAGTAGTACGCACATCTGAACCAATATTAATTTCAGAGGGTAGTTTGAAAATAATAGAGGGATAGAATGGAGTACTACTGGAGAGTTTCTTTTTCTGAACAGGTTCCAGATCAGGATGACTGGAAACTGTGTCTGGTGAATCTTCAAATTTGTCGTTTATAGGATCAGATTCACAAAAGACAATTGGTGTTACTGGGGGAGTGTCAGGGACTGGCTTCTTGTTGATTGAGGCATTTGATTCATCAAATGTTACATGAATTGACTCATGGACCTTCTCCAGTCTCTTGTTGTAGACTCTGAAGGCCTTGCGAATGGCTGAATAGCCTAAGAAATACCCTTCATCAGCTTTGGCATCAAATTTGCCTAGCTGACTGGAGTCGTTCAGGATGTAAACTGGACATCCAAAAACGTGAAAATAACCAATGTTTGGTTTTCTATTTCTTAAGACTTCATAGGCTGTCTTTTTGTGTCTCATCAGCTTTGGCATCAAATTTGCCTAGCTGACTGGAGTCGTTCAGGATGTAAACTGGACATCCAAAAACGTGAAAATAACCAATGTTTGGTTTTCTATTTCTTAAGACTTCATAGGCTGTCTTTTTGTGTCTTTTGATGTACACTGATCGATTCTGGGTGTGGCAAGCAGTTGCAATTGCTTCCGCCCAGAAACTGGTAGACAGTCCAGATTCAGCAAGCATACTCCTGGCAGCTTCTATCAGCGTTCTATTTTTCCTTTCCACAACTCCATTTTGCTCTGGAGAGCGGGCTGAAGAGAAGTTCTGGGAGATGCCAGTGTCAGTACAGAATGACTCCAGAGTTGCATTCTGGAATTCTGTTCCATTGTCACTTCTTAACTGACACACTTTTCGACTGTACTTGAGCTCAATTTGCTTGATAAGACTGATGATTTCAGCAGCAGCTTCACTTTTGGACCTCAGAAAGATCACCCAACAATATCTGGAGAACTCATCTATGATCACCAGGGTGTATCTTTTACCAGCACGAGTCTGAACGTTCACTGGACCAAAAAGGTCCATATGAAGCATGTGAAGAGGTTCAGTAATGCTGAAATTCTGTCTGGTCTTGAAACTGGTACGCTTTTGCTTACCCATCTCACATCCTGGACATGGTCTTTCCTTTTTGAAGGAGACTGAAGGTATCCCATCTGCAAGTTGTTTTCTGGACAACTTGTTAATGTTTTTGAAGTTTAAATGGGATAACCTTTTGTGCCATAACCAGTTTGTGTCTTCATCAGCTTGAGTATAGAAACACTGCTCTGAAGGAGAGCTTTCCATATCCATCACGTACACATTCCCTTTTCTGGGAGCAATCAACACTACCTTCCAGTCCTTGTTGAATACGATGCCCTGAGCAACATTGAATAAGACTTGATAGCCATCGTCACACAGTTGACTTACACTGATCAAGTTATATTTCAAACCATTCACAAATGCAACTCGTCTGAACTTGACTTGTCCATTGTTCAGAACACCATATCCCTCAGTCTTCCCACAACCATCATTTCCAAACGTGATGGAGGGTCCATCAGAAATGGTGAACTCCTCCAGTAGGGTCTTACATCCGGTCATCGTCCTGCCAGCTGCACTGTCAAGATACCAGATAAGCTTCTTTCGATCGCCCTACACATACACCAGATATTTATCAGTTAGATTTGGGAACCCATCGACTGATGGGTTCACTGGACCCTCCCTTATAGGTCCCTGGGGCAATCTGGTCTAGTTCACTTTGTTCAATAGTGGTCTTAGAAGAAAAGACCACTGGGGTTGATGGTTTAAAAACCTTTTTCATTTTCTCAACTGGAGAAATAAGTTTGTCTTTCTTAGCAAAAGGTTTTGTATTTTGTCTAGGGCCAGATGAAGTACCCTCAAGAAAGTTTAATCTTGCATTAACACTTTGTGATTGACGAGTCAGAATTTGAATCTGGCTCTCTAACCTGGACAAAATATTTTCTTCAGAGTATATCCTTGTCCTTCTCAACCCCAAGACCTCTCAATTGGTTTATGATACTCATAAATCTGGTGTAAGTACCAGTGAGAGACTCGTTAGGTTGAGCAAAAAATGACTCATACCTCTTGTTTAAGGAGACCTTTCTGGTGACAATGGTGTCATCTCCTCCTTCATGTTGGTTAAGAAGCTCATCCCACATGGTTTTGGCACTAGGAAAAAGAACTAGTGTGGGAATGAGGGTTTCTGGAACAGCCCCGAGGATCATGTTTTTAAGGAGGGTGTCTAGATTCACCAATCTCCTCTCCTCTTCTGACCAATGTTCCTCCCTCTTTTCCCTTCCCCTTCTAGATCCAGAAGGATCAAGAAGTGGATTGAGAGGTGATGTAGGTACATAAGGACCTTCGTTTAAAATCTTCATCATGTTCCTCTCAATACCAGTGACATGCAAAACCATCCTAGCCTTCCACGTACCAAATTCATCACTGTTCCCACTGAATTTAGGAACAGGATTATTTGAGTAGTGCACATGCACGTGTGGAGAAGCAGGAGTAGGAGGAGGAGGTGGAGGATTAGTGTTATTAACATTTTGTGGTTCAGAATAACTAACCACTTTAGGAGTACTGGAGGCATGGTTAAAAGCATCTTGTTCTGCAACCACTCTCTGAGCTTGATTTTCTTCAGTGTACCTGAAGGCTCCATATAGAGTTGAGAGAGTGTGTGTGTGCAGAGTTTTACCTTGTCGTAAGACAAGTATCATGTGAGACCATTTGGTGGGTAGAATGTCACAAAATTTCTCCAGAAGTATATCCTTGTCCTTCTCAACCCCAAGACCTCTCAATTGGTTTATGATACTCATAAATCTGGTGTAAGTACCAGTGAGAGACTCGTTAGGTTGAGCAAAAAATGACTCATACCTCTTGTTTAAGGAGACCTTTCTGGTGACAATGGTGTCATCTCCTCCTTCATGTTGGTTAAGAAGCTCATCCCACATGGTTTTGGCACTAGGAAAAAGAACTAGTGTGGGAATGAGGGTTTCTGGAACAGCCCCGAGGATCATGTTTTTAAGGAGGGTGTCTAGATTCACCAATCTCCTCTCCTCTTCTGACCAATGTTCCTCCCTCTTTTCCCTTCCCCTTCTAGATCCAGAAGGATCAAGAAGTGGATTGAGAGGTGATGTAGGTACATAAGGACCTTCGTTTAAAATCTTCATCATGTTCCTCTCAATACCAGTGACATGCAAAACCATCCTAGCCTTCCACGTACCAAATTCATCACTGTTCCCACTGAATTTAGGAACAGGATTATTTGAGTAGTGCACATGCACGTGTGGAGAAGCAGGAGTAGGAGGAGGAGGTGGAGGATTAGTGTTATTAACATTTTGTGGTTCAGAATAACTAACCACTTTAGGAGTACTGGAGGCATGGTTAAAAGCATCTTGTTCTGCAACCACTCTCTGAGCTTGATTTTCTTCAGTGTACCTGAAGGCTCCATATAGAGTTGAGAGAGTGTGTGTGTGCAGAGTTTTACCTTGTCGTAAGACAAGTATCATGTGAGACCATTTGGTGGGTAGAATGTCACAAAATTTCTCCAGAAGTATATCCTTGTCCTTCTCAACCCCAAGACCTCTCAATTGGTTTATGATACTCATAAATCTGGTGTAAGTACCAGTGAGAGACTCGTTAGGTTGAGCAAAAAATGACTCATACCTCTTGTTTAAGGAGACCTTTCTGGTGACAATGGTGTCATCTCCTCCTTCATGTTGGTTAAGAAGCTCATCCCACATGGTTTTGGCACTAGGAAAAAGAACTAGTGTGGGAATGAGGGTTTCTGGAACAGCCCCGAGGATCATGTTTTTAAGGAGGGTGTCTAGATTCACCAATCTCCTCTCCTCTTCTGACCAATGTTCCTCCCTCTTTTCCCTTCCCCTTCTAGATCCAGAAGGATCAAGAAGTGGATTGAGAGGTGATGTAGGTACATAAGGACCTTCGTTTAAAATCTTCATCATGTTCCTCTCAATACCAGTGACATGCAAAACCATCCTAGCCTTCCACGTACCAAATTCATCACTGTTCCCACTGAATTTAGGAACAGGATTATTTGAGTAGTGCACATGCACGTGTGGAGAAGCAGGAGTAGGAGGAGGAGGTGGAGGATTAGTGTTATTAACATTTTGTGGTTCATTTTGATCATGAATATTTACATTAGGATCGGGACCAAGACTAAAACCTTGTGTATTTTCTTGGTTAGCCATCAAGAACAGATCTAGGCAATGATTAGCCTTCTGCTCTGATACCAAATGTGAGTCCCTTTAATTACGAGATGGTTAACCAATGAAAGTGTAAAATACAACAAGTCTAATAATCACTAGATTGGACTAGTATTACTTGTAAATAAAGATGCAAGATATATAAACAAAGTAATACAAGACTTAAAGCAATAAACAAATAAAGTGGACCATTATGTATGTTTCATGGGTATTTCATTTATTGATGTTTAAATAAAATACAAGGTTGTTGCGGAATCAAGATAACACAATTAAGTGTGTATCCTAACAACCTATGAGTTACAATATGATCTATATTTGTCAAATAGCTCTTTAGGATCGAGATACTTAAAGTTGTGAAGTATCCCTGTTTAAGATCGAGAGTATTTGGACAAATTCACTTAAATGCAAAAGGAATGCTTAAAAGTATTTTTGTCAAGGAAATGACTTTGTATTTATAGGCAACAAATTCACCAGTGAATTTGTGCCGTACAAATATGGTTGGCATACATTTAATGATCCGACAAGAACATTAAATGTATTGGATAAGGAATAAGGATAAAGTCACATCAAGTGCAAGTGTATCCTTTTATCCAACCACCTTAACACACGTATACTTTGTTAAAGAACAAGTGGATTGTTCTTTGGAAAGTGTGTTAAAGGCAAAAGTCAATCCTCGATATTAGTGTTCAGACTTGCAGGATCTAGAACACTAACAATCCTCCAGTGTGCAGATCTGGTAAGACTTTCCAGTGGACTCCGCCATTTGTTAAGTCTTCTTCCTTCAGACTTCAGTCTTTGACTTCAGTCAGAATGTCTTCAGTAGAGTAGATCTGGACTGGGGTGAAGTCTTCAGTGAGCTAATCTGGAGAATGCTCCAGATTACCTATACAAGTAAATGCTCACTAGTCTTCAATTATTTCTGGACAAATCTTCAGTGAGGCTCCAGTAGTCGGGTCTGGAGCGAGACCAGCAAAACAAGTTTCTTAACAAACCTAAATAAGGTTCCAGTAGTCCAGTCTGGAGCCAGTCCAGTAAGTCTGGACTAAATCTGGACCTAACACACTTTTTCTTCATGCTTTTCAGGAATTAGCATAAGCTTTGAGGAATTATATGCATCATGATTGTTTGCATTGCACTTTGGAGTCAAAGATCAAACCTTGTGATGGGCAATGGAATCCGCCTTGATCATTGTAGTATATTATTTCATGTATTTGTTATTTGATTCGTGGACTTAATATCCAAGTGCGGTGGACGCATTGTAGTTGGGGATTGGTTCACATGCTTGTGCATTTGTAAACTCTTTTATCAAATAAAGCTATGGTGAATGTTATCTATTATCCTTTGTTTTGAATACTCAACTTTCTGTACATCTCATTGTTCCGCCTTAGTTGGGGTGTTACACATACGGTCCTGGAAAAGGTTCACGAACTAATTCTCTGTATATTCTGGCAACATCCAAAGGATGTGCGTGCACGGATTCGAGTGACCTAGGGGGCAATCTAGACTCAATAGTATCATGAAATGAAGTTGGGAGAGGGGCACTCGTCTTCAATGTCGTTACCCTCTGAACGAGGGAACGACAGTGGATGCGGTTGGTTCCCATGCAAGAATGAAACTGGATCCTGTAAAGAGGATCCAGAGTGGCGAGTGGAGGTTTCAGCATGCGAGGGTGGGGAGGCCTCAACTTCTAACCTAGGGGTTGCATCCCGGTGAATTATAGTTCATCTGTCGAAGGGCGATCATTTTCTTTTTGCCCTATGCCTAGCCCGGACCGCTCAACCTCTCCAGTATGTTTTTCAACCTCACCCTCCAAACCACCTTGTCTCTCCGGAGTTCCAATGACAACCTCTTCCTCAATCGGTAGAAGAGGTCTATGTTATGCCATACAAGTAAGTCAGAGTGTGAGAGGTGATTGCTTCTTGGCCTTTTTTTATGGAGACAGGCAATAATTGATGATAGAGCATAAAGTGTTCCACAATCTGTGAAGGTTCTTCTTTCTGAAATCTTTTAGAGCATTCAGTGGAACTTCATAGCCAAGTGCTCTTACTCGTTGAAGCATTTCTTGAGTGGGGGGAGTTGCTTCAAATTCTGTGGCGCCTTCGCGAGCATTTACTGCAGGGAATCCAATAATGGATCGGAATTCCTCAAGATTGAATGTGACAGTAAGAGGTGTATCAGCAGTTGTGAGGAGTTGGAATTGAAAATATGGAATGTTGTTTCTTCCTCTTGGGTTGACAAATTGAATTGAGCGCCACAGCTGAAACAAGAGTTCTTCTTCGATACCGGTTGTGGTGTTGGTGAAAACTGGAAACATGGGGTTATACGATAGTAAGACATGTATAATATTGTGCTGACAGATGAACGGGATCATGAGCTCGAAATTATTCGCCATATCATCGGTACAACCGTCGCGGAGAAAATCTATTCTGCGATTAACAAGAAGAAGAATAGGAAACATTGTTCCAGGGTTAATTTACTCAAAGAAATTAATCTTACACCGTTTTTCACAGAAGATGCGAAGGCAGTACAACAAGGCGTTCGATACATTGCTTCTTAGGGAAAACCGATGTAGGATCATGAAATTCAAAGTTAAGTAATTTAAGAAAAGTAAACAGTGATCTAACAATCGTTTTTCAAAGGACTGCAAAGGTAGTACATCAAGGCGTTCGATACCTTGCATCCTAAGGAAACTGAGAGTTAGAAACTGTGCAATTTAGCTTAAAAAGAAAAATTTTGCAAGAAAAATGTTCAAAAGATCGTGCAAAGTGTTTCATGTGAGACTACACGAGCAGTACATCAAGGCGTTCAATGTTGTGCATCTCACTGAAATTACTTGCAAGAAATTTTGAACAAAAGAAACATTATAATCTTAAGGAAGGTAGGGACAAATGTTTGTGATGCCGTACAATTGATGAACATTGAGTTGTTCAAAAATAAGAGAGTCAATTGAGCACACAAAGTTGGTATAAGAATTTTTACATCATAATCAAACCGTATTTGAGCGAATTGAAATTCAAAACAAGTTTGAAAAGAAATGAAAAATTTTCTAAGTGTTTGAAGAAGAAAAACAGGTTTTCAATAATTTTAAGAAGTAAAAACCGGTTTTTCAAAATTTATTAAGTAAAACCGGTTTTAAAAAAAATTGTTAAGAAAAATCGGTTTTGAAACAAGTTCGGAGAATTAGTTGAAATACCGGTTTTTATGAAAAGAATTGTGAAAACCGGTATTAGTTATGAAATTTTTTGGCAAGGTGCCATTTTAGAAAAATTTAAGAATGAAGAACTAATACCGGTTTTTGAAAGCCGGTAAATCAAAGCATCAAGATAAAAGTATTATAAAAGTATTATAAGAAATAT
Source organism: Erigeron breviscapus (assembly GCA_034093135.1). Classification (NCBI taxonomy): domain Eukaryota; kingdom Viridiplantae; phylum Streptophyta; class Magnoliopsida; order Asterales; family Asteraceae; genus Erigeron; species Erigeron breviscapus. The sequence goes on along the minus strand of CM067169.1, from coordinate 39,004,523 downwards.
TTTTTTTGAAAACCGATAAACTAACAGATTAAGCCAACACAAATACAATATTATCAACCAAGCAAGCCAAACACATGAACATATATAATCGACAAAATACACAATCAGACGAGCAAGGGATATATATCAATCAATCAGGATCACACAGACAAGATCAAGTTGCAATCAAATCTCATTAAGTTAACAAAATCATGCAAGCATAATGAAAGATCGAAAGGAAGCATAATTAAGATGTTATACCTGATAGGAATCAAAATAAAGTAAAGGAAAGTAGATAAAGAAAATAAAGATCACCCTTGAAAGTAAGAAATAAAAACACAAAAATTTTGTTAAGGCAATGAAAACCGATAAATGTGAAGGAAATAATGAAAACCGGTATTAGTTAAAGTTACCTGAAAGCCGGTAAATGATGAATATATATACTAATGCCGGTTTTTGTTTTGAAAATGAAAGCCGGTAAGTGGAAAAAATGAAAGCCGGTAGGAAAGCCAGTAAGAGTTGAGAGAAAACCGGTATTTGTAAAGAAAATGAGTTATTTGAAAAACTAAAATGGGTAAACAAATACGGGTTTAGGGGGTGTATTTATAGTGTTCAATGCCGGTTTTTGACTACCGGTTTTATTTCGAAGGTCAAAACCGGTTTTTGACTACCGGGTTTTTTTTTTTTATCGGAAAAGGAAAGTTTTAAAAGTGAAAGGTTTAAGGACTTGGAAAAATTTTAAGTTTTTAAAGATAGAAAAATTTGAAGACATAAATTGTGACTAAGGACAAAATTTAAGGAAAAAACACGAAATATACAAACTCCCCCTAGGAACATGCAGACTTAGCAAAATTCTACAAACTCCCCCTATAAGCATGCATTCTACCCTTGTTCTCCCTCTTAAACATTGCATGTAAGAGAACATAAGCACACATCAATTGTTTGACCAAGAAAATAAACATAGAATACATGGCAAATAAGTAATCAAGTTTGTAGATCAAGCATACCCAACTTGGTTTTCAAGAAATTAAACCTTTGTTCATCCAAAAGTTTTGTGAAGAGGTCTGCAAGCTGGTAGTCAGTTGGGACAAAGTAGAGTTCGATGTTACCTTTTTCAACATGATCTTTGATGAAGTGGTACCTTACATCGATGTGCTTTGTCTTGGTATGCTGAACAGGATTGCAAGAGATTGCAATGGCACTTTTGGAGTCGCAGTAAATGGGAATTCTGTCATACTTGAAGCCGTAGTCAGATAGTTGAGTCTTCATCCACAACACTTGGGAACAAAAACTAGCGGCTACAACATATTCAGCTTCGGCTGTGGACGTGGAAACACAATTTTGTTTCTTTGAAGACCAACCAACCAACTTATCTCCATTAAACTGTACGCTACCAGAAGTACTTTTGCGATCTAACTTACAACATGCATGGTCTGCATCATGCACGAGGGGCTTGTTTCAGGCCATATAACGCCTTATCTAACCTGTAGACATAATCTGGATGTTTAGGATCTACGAAGCCCTCGGGTTGATCGACATAAACCTCTTCTTTCAGCACATCATTCAAAAAAGCTGACTTGACATCCATTTGATAGACAGTGAAGTTCTTGAATGTCGTATAAGCAAGAAAAATACGAATGGCCTTAATACGAGCAACAAGAGCAAACGTCTCATCATAATCAACATCATCTTGTTGAGAATAGCCTTTAGCAACCAACCTAGCCTTGTTTTGAACAACAACCCCATTCTCATCCCTTTTATTCTTGAAGATCCATTTAGTCTTAATCGGCTCTTTATGCTTGTAAGGATTAGGAACTAATTTCCACACTTCAAGACGCTCAAATTGAGATAGTTCTTCTTGCATGGCCTTTACCCAGTCAGAATCACGAAGAGCCTTAGTGACATTTTTGGGCTCAACCATGCTTAAGAAGTTGACAAACAAGCATTCATTAGCAGAAGCAGAGCGTGTCGTTAAGCCAGCGTTTGGATCTCCAATAATCTGTGTGGGAGGATGAGGAAGCATGGAGCGA
>CM067169.1:38877951-39001514 GCA_034093135.1 Erigeron breviscapus | reverse complement strand
CCCGAAATTCAACGAATCACCAAATGTTGAACAAAGGTGGGTACTTAGGCCTCAACTCTAGCGATCTCCACCACACATCAATCCATTTCTTGTCTTCGGCGACTTCATAATGAAGTCCATCACAATTTGTTTTCCTTCAAATCTCTCTCCCGTCTTTCACTACACGCTTATTCGCAGCTCAGAAGTCTATAAGGGTTTTGACCACGCGCGCGATGTTAGGAAGTTAAGCATATACGAGATTTAAATTATCGAGATGGGACAAGCCCGGTAAGTCACCCGGAGAAACCTCGGGAGACTCAAGATTATCAGAGATGACGTTAGTTTTCAGATTCTTAAGACGGTAGCTCTAAGGACGCTTGAGTTTGACAATTTGCATGAAACCCTAAAAACCCTACCGTTAAATTTTCTACATTGAGTAACCCTACTACACAACTAAGAACCGTATTAACCGTTGGTATTCAAATTGTACTCACTTAATCGTCGAGAACCTTAATATCATAGAGCACAACGTACGTGAAGAGTTTGTCGTCTTCTAGGGTCAAGATGTACACACGGGGTATTTGACCAAATTTGGTTAGTGAGTCGTTAAACACTCGAAATCTTAAACATATAGTTCGAAAACACACGAACGAGCGTAATTCAAAGGAGTAACGTTAGGATAAACGAGATCATAGTCTGTTCCAATATCGAATAGTGTCATATCATAACGACTGTTAAGAAGAATGTACCTTAACCAACGTTTGGATCATTTTGGCCTCCATTGCCAATTCCCGCAAAAGCTCGGCCACGAGGATGAACTTGATGACCTTGCTGGCCACGGTTTTGGTTCGGTCCGGTAATTTGGAGTTGATTCGGATGGACCGCCACTTCGACTTGTTGTCCAATCCATTGTGGACAATTATTTCGGTAGTGATCAGGGCTTCCACATTTAAAGCACGTACCCCATGGAAAGTTGCCTTGAGGATGAACGGTTTGAAGAGGTACTATATTCAAAGGTGCCGTTTTCGGTGCTCTACAATCTCTTGCCAAATGTCCAAGTTGATTACAATTGAGGCAAGCTCCACATTGGGTGTTATTGGGATGATGCTTATTACACCTGTTACAAAAAGGATGAGGTCCCACATAAGGCCTCCTTGCCGGCTTAACTGCCGCCATCCCCCTTCCCCGGTTAACATTCGTGGGATCAAACCTTCCCATTTTCTTCATTCCACTTGATTCTCCAATTTCCTTTCTCTTGTTTGTTGAGGAGTTACTCAGAACACCGCTTCTCAACAAGTCTTCAGTCACACTACCGGCCCGGTTGACAGCATCGGCTAAAGAAGTAGGCATGTTAGAATTCACATAAGATCGGACTTGAGGATTCAAGCCCAATACAAACTTCTCGATGGCCCGAGGCTCGGAATCCACCAAGTGAGGAATGAGGGTAGACAACTCTTGAAATCGTCTAACATAACTCTTGAAATCGGCTCCCTCCATATTGAGATTAGCAAACTCAATGGTCAAGTTTTGTAGTTCATAGGGAGGACAAAACTTTGCCTTCACTTTGTTCTTGAAATCGATCCATTCCAAGTTATAAGTCCGCCCCAAAGTTATCTCTTGGTTCCACCAACTCAAGGCGTCATTTTTAAACATGCCGAATGCATAAGAAATCCGGTCGTCATATGTGCAATGACTTCTTTCAATCACTGCCTCGATCTCCTCAAACCACCTTATACACTCTGTGGGACCGCCTCTTCCATTAAACTCCAGCGCCCCACAGCTTTTGAAGTCTTTAAATATACACTCCTGTCGGTATCCCCCGTATTGATTATACATGGGCATGCGGTTATCAATTCTCACTGGTTCCTCTTCTTCGTTTTCTGCGTCCTGAGGTTGAGCATTTTCATTATTTACATTTTCTGGAGCTTCATTGTTTTGAGCCACATTGTTCTGCCCAAGACTTGCCGTGACTTGAGCAATAATGGTTGGCATGAGATTAGCGATCGTTTGAGCGATCACCTCAGCCATGTTTGGTTCAGGAATTTCACCACGACCCCTTCCTTGGCCTCTACCACGACCTCTACCACTGCCTCTACCACGGCCCCTACCTCTAACTCCTTGTACCTCCGGTTGAGCTTCCGGTTGAGGTTCTTCCGGTTCATCCCTATAGTTCGTTCCGGTTCTCCTTGGTCTCACCATTTCTATAAAGCAAGTGACACGTTGACCCGAGAGTTAGTCTCAAATGCTCACATGTTAGTCACAAAAGTAGTCAATGCTCTCATACCGATACCACATACCATTTCATATCATTAAGCTAAGGCAAGAGTGTTAGAATTCTATGAGATTGTTACTTAGCATATCATTATGTCAATTTCATTACAATCGTTCATTATTAATTCAAGTAATCATGCTCAATACATCATAAAATCAAACAATTAACACAATTGGGTTAAGTATAATCTGAATTCGATATGCTCTCTAGTCATTGACCAGGTATGTATACAGGGTGTACCAACGGCTAACCCTCCACCCAATCAACTTCCATTAAGCATATCGGTTCCCTATTATACACTAAGCCAACAACTAACACGAATGATTCAAAGTATAATCCGAATTCGATATGCTCTCTAGTTATTGACCGGGTATGTATACAGGGTGTACCAACGGCTAACCTCCACCCAATCAACTTCCATTAAGCATATCGGTTCCTTATTATACTTTAAGCCACACGTGCGCAATCCATGATGTCATTAACTTGTTATAATGTTGGGCGACCATAAAAGAGTTGATCGGGTTCTTTTAGGGTTGCCACAATATTATACTAAGTTAATACCATAACTTCATTTTGCTCTAACGCATCCAACGAACATCAATCAGTAACAACAATCCATATCAATGACAATTAATTTCAATCAATGCACACATTAACCTCATTGTACTCAATTGCACGTAATGTACCTCATTGTACTCAATTGCACGTATTGTACCTCATTGTACTCAATTGCACGTAATGTACCTCATTGTACTCAATTGCACGTAATGTACCTCATTGTACTCAATTGCACGTAATGTACCTCATTGTACTCAATTGCACGTAATGTACCTCATTGTACTCAATTGCACGTATTGTACCTCATTGTACTCAATTGCACGTATTGTACCTCATTGTACTCAATTGCACGTAATGTACCTCATTGTACTCAATTGCACGTAATGTACCTCATTGTACTCAATTGCACGTATTGTACCTCATTGTACTCAATTGCACGTAATGTACCTCATTGTACTCAATTGCACGTAATGTACCTCATTGTACTCAATTGCACGTAATGTACCTCATTGTACTCAATTGCACGTAATGTACCTCATTGTACTCAATTGCACGTAATGTACCTCATTGTACTCAATTGCACGTAATGTACCTCATTGTACTCAATTGCACGTAATGTACCTCATTGTACTCAATTGCACGTAATGTACCTCATTGTACTCAATTGCACGTAATGTACCTCATTGTACTCAATTGCACGTAATGTACCTCATTGTACTCAATTGCACGTAATGTACCTCATTGTACTCAATTGCACGTAATGTACCTCATTGTACTCAATTGCACGTAATGTACCTCATTGTACTCAATTGCACGTAATGTACCTCATTGTACTCAATTGCACGTAATGTACCTCATTGTACTCAATTGCACGTAATGTACCTCATTGTACTCAATTGCACGTAATGTACCTCATTGTACTCAATTGCACGTAATGTACCTCATTGTACTCAATTGCACGTAATGTACCTCATTGTACTCAATTGCACGTAATGTACCTCATTGTACTCAATTGCACGTATTGTACCTCATTGTACTCAATTGCACGTAATGTACCTCATTGTACTCAATTGCACGTAATGTACCTCATTGTACTCAATTGCACGTAATGTACCTCATTGTACTCAATTGCACGTAATGTACCTCATTGTACTCAATTGCACGTAATGTACCTCATTGTACTCAATTGCACGTAATGTACCTCATTGTACTCAATTGCACGTAATGTACCTCATTGTACTCAATTGCACGTAATGTACCTCATTGTACTCAATTGCACGTAATGTACCTCATTGTACTCAATTGCACGTAATGTACCTCATTGTACTCAATTGCACGTAATGTACCTCATTGTACTCAATTGCACGTAATGTACCTCATTGTACTCAATTGCACGTATTGTACCTCATTGTACTCAATTGCACGTATTGTACCTCATTGTACTCAATTGCACGTAATGTACCTCATTGTACTCAATTGCACGTATTGTACCTCATTGTACTCAATTGCACGTAATGTACCTCATTGTACTCAATTGCACGTATTGTACCTCATTGTACTCAATTGCACGTAATGTACCTCATTGTACTCAATTGCACGTAATGTACCTCATTGTACTCAATTGCACGTAATGTACCTCATTGTACTCAATTGCACGTAATGTACCTCATTGTACTCAATTGCACGTATTGTACCTCATTGTACTCAATTGCACGTATTGTACCTCATTGTACTCAATTGCACGTAATGTACCTCATTGTACTCAATTGCACGTAATGTACCTCATTGTACTCAATTGCACGTATTGTACCTCATTGTACTCAATTGCACGTATTGTACCTCATTGTACTCAATTGCACGTAATGTACCTCATTGTACTCAATTGCACGTAATGTACCTCATTGTACTCAATTGCACGTAATGTACCTCATTGTACTCAATTGCACGTATTGTACCTCATTGTACTCAATTGCACGTAATGTACCTCATTGTACTCAATTGCACGTATTGTACCTCATTGTACTCAATTGCACGTATTGTACCTCATTGTACTCAATTGCACGTAATGTACCTCATTGTACTCAATTGCACGTAAGCTGTTCATCCATGATCATCAATGTCCCCACAGAAACAAAACACCATGTGTATATACTTCGTACGATACTACATTTGAAAGGCCTTTGATGCTTATATATAGGTCACCCGCAGCCTTCCCACCACATCTCCAACCTTTCAAAGGTATTACCGTCTTCCATATATACACAACTAACCTAAAACAACTCAGTATACATATACAATAACCAATCAACAAATCACATAATTGTACATCTACAAAACCGTCACACAACATGTAAATCCATAAATCAATCAAGAATTCAAACGTATGCACAATCGAACTATGTCATAAACCAAGGCAACATATAAATGCACAATCAACACGTAAGCACACAACAGTTGTACACTTTTCAGCCCGAATCTCAATTGAGTAGGGAGCTACGGAACTCACCTGATCGGCAAAGAAAGTTAAGATTGATATAAGGTCAAGTTATCGCCGTACAATGTTCGCTTCACGTCCAACACCTAATTATTGATCATATACATTCGCATCAACACACATAAACACAATACGCAACTATTGAATAAACGGCAAAACCTTAATTAGGGTTCCAAGGTGTTTCTCGACGTCAAATGACCTCTACGACTCTTAATCAATGTTATATATGATAAGAAGTGAATTAGATTAAGACTCGGCGCGTAAAACGGTCTAGAAGGTCAAACTAGGTCAAACAAGGAACATTTCAGAATACAACTGCCGTAACTTACGGTCCGTTTGGGCGTAGGTTACGGTGGCATATTTACAACTGGCGTAAGCTACGGTGGCAAGGGGCGTAAGCTACGCTGGGCAAGTTTTGACTGGGCGTAAGGTACGGTCAATAGGGGCGTAACCTACGGTCCTCTCTAAATGTCCTTTTTGGCGTCTGGTGTGGCGTAAACAGAGACTTTTTGGGCGTAAAGTAAAGCTTAGGCGTAAGCTACGGCCATCCTAGGCGTAACCTACGCCCAACCAAATTAGACCTGGCGTAACCTACGCCTGGGAGGGGCGTAAGTTACGCCCAATACTGGGCAGCTCAAGAACAGCAGCACCAGCAGCTGCAAGTCCGACCCAAAAACTCCCAAAAACAACCCAAAACGATTTGTAAGCGTTTGTAACATAATTTGAAGCATCTTTAAGCATTGTTACACATAACCACACTTAACCCATACCATAAATCCGCCCATTAATATCAAAATCATACCGAATCGCCCCAACCCTAAACAAAACCCTAATTACACTAAATCGCCTTTTGACTCGATTCAAGACTTGCAATAGCACCAAATCAACTAGAAACATATAAACAAGCATAAATGGAAGTAAATGGGATGATTTAGACTTACCAAAACTCTTCCTAGTGCTCAAATCCGAATTTAGGTCAAAATGGGTGAAATGTTAGAACTAGGCTCTTGGTTCTTCAAAGATGGCGACAATGAGATGAAGATGGTTACGATTCTTGTATTATGGTAGCCTCAAACACAACTTTGATGCAAGAAAAGAAGAAGAGATGAGAAGAGGTTGCTCTTTTGCTTGAGAGAGAAATAGAAAGATAGATAGATAGAAGTGAAAGGTAAGAAAATGAAAGGGAAAGGATAAGGGGGAGGGGAAATGGGTCTTGGGGCTGGTGGGTCTTGGACTACCCACGGGCCGACCCGTTTCCTTCTCAGGGCAAATTACAATCGTTAGACATTTAAACACCGATCAAAATACACTATTGACCCGAATACAACACATTGCCATTTAATTCACGAAACGACCCAAATACTTCATCAACCTATATTGTTAGTCATATTACACGTAAAGTCAACGAGTCAAAATTCGCGGATGTTACATTTACACTTCCAGTCCCTGAACGGCTAGTTGGATTGTCACTCTATAAATACCAACCCAGAGCACAATTCAGTTTCATCATCATTCCAATTTTCATTTTTCTACAAACTCACTCACTCTTTCTAACCAAATGGCGTCTTCATCATCAAAAAAGAATGTTCACCGACCTCGTCTGACCGAAGATGAGATGAAAACACAAATAATGGCTGATATCAAAGAGGACACTCTCCTTCAAACTGACCTCTCTGGGGTCATGGGTAACCTACGGGAGAAAAGGCGACAATGCGAGCAACAGGTTGAGGCAATACAAGCACCAGGCCGCAAGGTCTCGAAACACGAAGAGACATATTCTTTGTTTCTGCAGGATGAGATCAATAGGGTCAAGAGGGTGGTCCGTAATGTTTTTGAGTCCGGTCACACGTTGGGTGACCAATGCACTTGGGCCGAATCGTACCACTACAATTGCGGAGAAGACAAAACAACGATGAAGTCAAATGTCCGCAACACGACAAGTGGTGGCTCGACGAAAGCGCTTACCGTGGCTTAGGAAAAATGTCAATCAAAGATGATGACGATGAAGAGTAATAGTATCATTATTATGTATTTCGTGTTTTATCAAGTACTGTCTTTTTAATTATGTGTTATCTTTTAAGTAATAGTAATGTGTTTGTTTAGTTTGATAATGGTATTTTAAATAAGGTGGGTTTTTTTTTTAATATCCGTTTAAAAAAGAAAAACAAAACAAACAAAAAGTACACAAACCAACCCCACAACCGCTCTTCCTCACTCGGCGGTGTGGGGAAGAGGTGTTCAAGGAAGAGGGCACGCCGAGCTTTGTGCCAACGCATGAAGAGGATGAACAACCCACGCCGAGCACCCCACGCCGGGGTTGGCACCGACCTTATTAACATAGTCGCATAGAGGTTGCTTCCATAGCCGCAAAATTCTAACCGTCATTGTACATATATTTGTGGTCAGATTTCTAATTGAAACTTGGTTGGTCGAAGGCATGATGATGACTGGTATCTTATGTGTTTTTGTTTTGAAATGGCTTAAAACTGACTAAGAGTGGATGTATATATACATGTAGTGAAGAAACTGCCAACGGTTACACTTTCAAATTTCTAGTGAAGAAACTGCCAACGGTTACACTTTCAAATTTCCGAAAACTTAAAGAAACTAATCCGTAAAGTTTCTATTGTAATGACATGTCAGCATTTTTGGGTTTCTTGGATTATAAAGCATGCCACATAGGCAGTAACTACCAATTTTTGAAGTGACATTTATATTATGTAGGGATTTGTTAAAACATATGTCATATGAATGATTCAGCAGAAAAATAAGGAAATACTTTTATTATTTGGAGGTCAAAACACATTCAGGGGTGTATGAAAATTAGAGTCAGGTTTATTTACTACTATTTTTATACATTATTAGATAGATGGTCCATCTCCATCAAGTCTCTTTGTTTTTCCACAATACAATGAATTGATAGGTGGTGACATGGGAGATAATGGCAGACAGTAGTTTTCCTAAGTGAAAATGAAGGCTAAAAAAAATATCAACTCCTATATGCTTTTTTTTTTTCTCTCAAATAAGTTTTGGTCAAAAAAACATTGTATAACCATATTAGAGCCTTTATCATTAGATGGCTCAACATGGTCCAAGACTGGTGGTGCCAATAGATGTGACCAAGAAACCAAGGCAACAGAAGCTTCCCCTTCACAACCGATGGCACCCTGATATACCACCGGTTGCTGAGGTTAGTGTCGGGGAGGTTTTTCGGGTCGAGATGGTCGATTTTTCTGGTGGTGGTATCACTAAAGAATATACTGCTGAAGACATCAAGTATGCTGAGCAGTCTGTTGTAAGTCTATTTCCATATGTATTTTTTGATTTTGTACTATTCTTTCAAGTTTTGAGTTCAATTCATGTGCAGCATGGAAGGAAATATGCATTATAAGTTTGGTCTTTAATCTATATATCAAAATCTATAACAAAAATTGGGCAGTTAAAGTGGCCTGGATAACGGGTCGGTAAGTATCTTAGAATAGGTAGGGTGAAGTTGGACCAAGCCCGACCGCAAACACTTTTTTGTCTTCACTTAATGCTTTAAATAGCATTAATAAAACTAGGCTATCTAAATGATAGTAATAAATTAATAATCTAGTTTATCTGACTAAAATGATTGAGATTAAAGCGTTTTGCATACATTTTGGTTATCTCCAGCCTGAACCCATTTCCTTTTTAACTATTCTTTTACATGTTACCCATTTGACCTTGACCTGTTTAAAATATGACCCAAATCGACCCATTTATACATATACGGGTCAAGTTTGACACCTCATAATATTAATATTAGGCCCAAGTTATAAGAACCCAACCACATAAAAAGGGTTAAAGACCAATAATCTAATTCATACAAATTAGCCAAATGATAAGAATCTTATTGCATATGAATACAACACTTACACTCAGCCAAGATACTTATATTCTATAAGATTCCTACATCCATCTCTCTTATTCTTTCTGTCACAAACACACTAACAGTTCACAGATGGCTCCCTCAACACCAAAACTAGTAGTACCGATAGACCTTAAAAAGAAGCTATGGGAACAACAACTCCCCCTACATAACCGTTGGCACCCCGAGATACCATCCGTTGCAACGGTTAAAACTGGTCAACTTTTCAGGATAGAGATGGTTGACTGGACTGGTGGTGCTATCAAAGATGAGAATTCTGCTAGTGATGTTAAGTATCTTGACCTTTCAACTGTAAGTGCTAAAGAATTAGCTGAAAAGTTTTAGATAATAAGTCAACTAATGAAACCTATGTAAATAACACTTTTCTAGTATCATAAGTTCTTAGCCAATTGTATAAAACCCATATGTTGTTTGGTTTTATGAAATGAAACTATTCTGAAAGAAAGCTAATGACTTTTGTGTGAAAACTGATTCAAAATTAGGTGCATTATCTGAGTGGGCCGATTAGAGTTATTGATGAGGAAGGAATAGCAGCTAAACCAGGCGATCTTCTTGTAGTTGAAATATGCAACTTGGGTCCTCTCCCTGGTGACGAATGGGGTTTTACAGCAATCTTTGATAGAGAAAATGGTGGTGGTTTTCTCACTGATCATTTCCCTTGTGCCACCAAAGCAATTTGGTATTTTGAAGGAATATATGCTTACTCTCCCCATATACCAGGTGAGCTAGTCATTTCCTTTTATTCGGAATACATAAAATGCAGAAATTTGTTAAAGAAATTGATTGATGTTGAATTATTAGGTGTACGGTTTCCTGGTATAACACACCCGGGAATAATTGGAACTGCACCTTCAATGGAACTCCTTAACATATGGAATGAAAGGGAAAGAGAACTTGAAGAAAATGGATTAAAATCATTGAAGTTGTGTGAAGTCTTTGCATTCGAGGCCATTAGCAAACTTGCCATCAACAAAAGGCTGCGTTCTTGGCAAGGTAAACTAGTACTCGTAATACACTAGTCTAAAAATTGTAACGCAATATGTTCTGATGTGTTTTATAGTTAATCTTTCAACAAAAAGTGCTAAATGCTATTTGATTATGATTATTCTTGATAGGATTAATGTCCACCCATTCACTTATGAATGGGCTGTTTTGGGTTGTGTTTTATCAAACGGGTCAAATAAGTTGCCCAAAGTCTACCTATAATGCGTACAAACTCCAGAATCATTTATTCAAATACTTTAATTTAGTGTTGTAAAATTGATTTTGTGAGCATATTAATTAACTATAAATTTTGAAGCTTGAGAAAACGAGTTTGCTGGTCAGCCTAACTCGTGACATGTTTCAACCTGGACAAGTTTTGACCCGTTACCCAACCTTCTTGACCTCCAATTTTCCACCTCTAGTTACATATATAAAAAAACTTGTACTAAAACAGGTCTTAATGTTGTAGATTCCTGAAGGGACTAAAGAATGGGAGAAGATTGCTAATGAGGCTGCGAGGACCATTCCAGGAAGGGAAAATGGAGGGAACTGTGACATCAAGAATTTAAGTAGGGGTTCCAAGATATACCTTCCGGTATTTGTGGAAGGCGCTAATTTTAGTACAGGGGATATGCATTTCTCACAAGGTGATGGTGAAGTTTCGTTTTGTGGGGCGATTGAGATGAGTGGCTTCCTTGAACTCAAGTACTACTTTCCATCTTCTCAGAGTCTTTTCTTGAACCGTGAATGAAAAATAGTAAGTAACAATTACATTGATAATCTTATACTTTTACAAATGTTATCAGGTGTGAAATCATACGAGGGGGAATGAAAGAATATCTAACTCCAATGGGACCTACTCCACTTCATGTTAATCCTATATTTGAGATAGGCCCAGTAGAGCCACGATTCTCAGAATGGCTGGTGTTTGAGGGAATCAGTGTTGATGAGAGTGGAAGACAACATTACCTTGACGCTAGTGTTGCTTACAAGCGTGCAGTTCTAAATGCAATCGACTACTTGTCCAAATTTGGATACACTAAGGAGCAGGTTGAAAACTTATGTTAAAAATCAATAAGAATTGTTTTATTGAAGTGTGATGCACTTGTGTCATCTTATAAACTCATGGTGACTCTTAGGTCTATCTTTTATTGTCGTGCTGCCCCTGCGAAGGTAGGATTTCAGGCATAGTTGACGCTCCTAATGCTGTCGCCACACTTGCAATTCCAACCTCTATATTTGATCAGGTACTTGCCAGAATAACAATAGTAATGCAAATGCATAACTACATTTTCTGCATTCAATATTTGTTTGTATTTTACCTTTCATAACGACAAGTATGAAACATGTACGTGTACCCAATAGTAAAATTCTTGCTCAAAACAAAATCCATAAGTGAAATATTATCATACATTGAATTGATTATAAAAGATCTGCCCTCAATTCTTTATTATTCTCGACTGAAAAATAAATAAATTTGTTGCAGGATATTCGTCCAGAGCGTAACAAGGTGTCCATAGGACCGCGGGTTGTGAGAAATCCAGATATACCAAGATGCAGTTATGATGGAAACTTACCCATCACAAAGAACCCAGGTGCAACAGGAAGTTAGTAGTAACAAAGGATCTGAATACACGACATATTCTCTTATGGTGTCAATTATAATAAATAAATATATAGATGGGCACTTATACTGCCTTTTATTCCATAAGAGATATCTCAAAGTATTTTTAGTTTTGTTGTGATCTAGTTTCGTAAGGAAAGTGTTAAATTACAAGATCGTAAAAAAAAAAACCTCTGGGAATTTTGAGCGACCAATTATAGCAAAGGGAGTATCAAACTCTCGGTTCAAGTTCGTGGTGTTAATTTTCTCGTTTAGTACTCCTTACGTACTCATTGTATTGTTAGAATCGTAGGATACCTTATATACATATAATACATACATATATATAACTGATAGTTGATTAGTTTATCACAAAGAAAAAAATTACGATGGATGATCAGTTTCAACACATGAGATGAAGCATGTTCTCAACAATATTGCTACTTTGATATGAAATGCATATCATTAATGATTCAATATTAGTATTATATTATGTTCCATCCAGAATTATTCGATTAAAATGACCATGTTTTATTTGATTGCTTTTGGAAATTATGTATAGTATATTAATTTTTTTTTATTTATGTCCATTATTGTCATTTTACATATTTTATTAAAAGCTCAGTTGTAATACCGAAATATATCTACAAAACTTCTTATATTACATTCAGATACAACTTCCAACCATCAGCTATGTAAAATATTTGTATTATTTTTTTTGCTAGAATGTTCTTTAAGTGAAACTTGGACACCAAGTTATTAAAGTCGTTTTCTACTTTCCTAATTAATAAGACCTAGACTATCATAATTATAAAGTCGTTAAACTTGGACACCAAGTTATAAGGTCGGTTATATAATTAGATTAGGAGGGGGTGAGGTCGATTTTTATATATAGACATCAAACAAACTAATTCTTTGGAATAAAAGGCAAAGGCAATTCGGGTCTATCTCTATAAATATCGATCGTTCGGTTTCTTTGTTTTTCTTCTTTCTTGGTCGAATAAAAGTAAGACAGAAGAGGTTGTATTTGGGTTTTTCCTAGTCAGCCGTAAAAAGTAAACAAGCAATTAAGGTGATTGGTTTAAGCTAAGTTTAGTAACTCACAATCGTTGACCAGCAATAATAATTGTTTGGTTATCTTTACTTGATTTTATGGTTTAACAAAGAAGCAGTGTTCGATTAGTTTTTAATAAGGTGTTTAGTTTCTTACTTATATTCGAATAGCAACTATATTAATTAAGGGGTTGTTGGTTTTTCGAGTAAATAAGGTTTTGTTGAAAGGTCTAAAATTCCAACAGCTATAATGTTTAATTCAACTTCAATACAACCTGTGACCGAGGATCCTGTTAACAAGACATATCAAGATCCTTCCACGAGTGGGAATTCTATCCGTAAACGATTTCTTGAATTTTATGTGGCAAGAGGCCACAAAAAGCTTCCGAGTTCTTCTCTTGTGCCTAATGATGATGATCCTACTGTTCTACTGACTATTGCCGGCATGCTTCAGTTCAAGCCTATTTTTCTTGGAAAGGTTTTTAATTGACACGCTTTCTTTCTTCTTGATCACCATACTAAAATTCATCAACTAGTAGTTTGTTGTTTACATCGTCAAACAATATATGTTCAGGTGCCAAGACAAGTACCACGTGCTACGACTTCTCAAAGGTGTATACGCAACAACGATATTGAGAATGTTGGACGTACGTCTTGACACCACACATTCTTTGAGATGCTCGGCAATTTTAGCTTTGGTGATTACTTTAAGAAAGAAGCGATCAAGTGGGCTTGGGAACTCTCAACCTTAGAGTACGGATTTCTGCTCTCAATACTATCATTATTCATGCCTAATATGTTGGAAATCGTCTAAAATTTTTCATATCTTGTTTACATTTGTGTTTTTCCTTCAGATATGGATTGTCTGCAGAAAATTTATGGGTTAGTGTTTATGAAAATGACGAAGAAACATATGCAATATGGCATCATGAGGTGAGAAATCTTTTTTGTTTTAGTTTTCGATTGTTTCTTACTGAACTAGTAATTATATATGCTTGTTTGTTTGCCTATATATTTATGTTACTCCTGTCCCATTTGCTTCAGATAGGTGTGTCTGCAGATCGTATAAAGAAGATGGATGAAGAAGACAACTTCTGAAAAAGTGGCAAGACGGGTCCACGTGGTCCATGTTCAGAGATCTATTATGATTTCCATCCAGATAGGGGAAACTCAAATGTTGTAAGTCTTAATCTCGTGTGTATAGTACGTTCTTTTGTGTTATATTTAACCTATATTTATTCTGTATCTTACTGGTGGCTTATAAAATCTTATACATATATAGGATTTGAATGACGATACGAGGTTTCTAGAGTTCTACAATCTTGTGTTTATGGAATTCAACAGAAAAGCTGATGGTTCATTAGAACTTTTAGAACAGAAGAATATAGATACGGGCCTGGGCCTAGAACGTTTGACTCGCATCTTACAAAAGGTACTAAAAAGAAGACTTCTTTTCAAGTTCTCAAATGATAGTAGAATTTGGGGATCCAGTTGATGATTTCTGTTTTGTAACATTTCTACAGGTTCCCAACAATTACGAAACTGATTTGCTTTTCCCAATTATTGAAACGGTGTCAGAATTGGCAAATGTCTCATATGCCCGTGCAGATGATTCTACAAAAACCAAACTAAAAGTATGGTTCTTCAAGATTCTCTATTATATATTGACCATAACATCGCTGATCTATATATTGATACAAAAATTTTTTAGATTATTGATAACTTTCTGCAGGTTATTGCTGATCACATGAGGGCGGTCGTTTACCTAATATCAGATGGGGTTATGCCAAGAAATAAAGGTAGAGATTACACCCTGCGAAGGCTCATCAGGAGGGCAGTATGTATGGGATGGTTACTTGGTATAAGCCGAGACCAAAAGGGTAAACTCAAAGAGGCATTTTTGACAAAAGTTGCTGAAAAAGTAATAGCTTTAAGTACTGAAATTGACCCTGAGGTAAAAGAAAGAAAATCCGATATTCTTAAAAAGCTGGAAGAAGAAGAGTTGCGTTTTGTTAAGACATTAGAAAGCGGAGAAACGCGTTTTGACAAGAAATTGGACGATGCTTTAGCAAATGCAAAGATAAACAAGACTGAACCCTGTTTGTCAGGTGAAGATGCTTTTCTTTTATTCGACAGATATGGATTTACCGTTGAAATAACTAAGGAATTTGCGGGTGAACGTGGTGTTACTGTGGACATGTCTGGTTTTAAAAGAGAAATGAAAAGGCAACGACAGCAAAGTCAGCGATCACAACCTGCCTGCCGAAAAGTATATTTGTAACAAAACAACTTGATTAATCTTTAATTTGCATGTTTTTATATTCTTCATAGAGGCTTATAGCAAGTTTGGGTTTGTTTTGAAATATTGTAGTTCAAATAAAGATTTCTCTTCCAACTTGAAAACGACAGTAAAAACATTAGATGTTTATGACTTAATCTTAGCTTAGGTTATTTAAAAGTGTGATCTACTTGGTTGTTATTGGTTATGTTCAAGCAGAAGAGCAGAAGTGTATATATATATATCAAAGATAAAGGGTTAGAAATCTTGAACTTATGACTGCAGATTGAAAAGATGGAAGTCTTGAGGGACTAAAGATGAAATGTTGCTGTTCATACAAGGCTGATACAAGATTAGAAAAAGTGAACACATTCACTCATTTAAGAAAATTGGTCTCAATATTTTCTGTCGAAGTCTCTATGTCTTGATTCTTTATTGATCATTATGATCACGTATGTCCTTGATATTGAAATCATAAACTATAATAACAAAAAGCTATTCTGAGCATAACAAACTTATAAACTATATTAACAAAAAGCTAACACAAAAAGAAGTTAATAAGAGTAATATTCAAATTGTACTTGATATTGAAGATTTCAAACCTATTCTGATCATCATTCAAAAAACGAGCAAGGATTGGGGGTGTTATAATGTTATGCCGTTTGGTAGCAACTACAATTGAATGATCATCAATAATATAGAAGTATGCCCTTTTACCAATAGAAACAAAAATTACCAAATACTATTAATAGATTATAAGCTTAATTGTGTTAAAATGATCCTATATTGTATTATGGTAACACCTAAACTAAAAAACATAAACAGTTTCAAAAAGGGCAAGTCAAACACCCACTAATGTAAGTTTCATATTTTATTATTTTTATGTTGATAACATGAGTATTCTGAATTTTACTCACTTTTTGTATGTTAATTATTCTTCTTATAATCGATCTTTATGTTTTATGCCACAACCCATTAACCATGTGTCCATTCAAAAGTTAACCTTTTTCACACACCAATCAAGACCAGCTACTTGATAGTAATGATAGAAGTGGTTATGATGAAAAAATAGCAAATGTGGATGGAAATTTTAACTATATCCTTTATATATTTATTGATATTGTGAATCATACATCAAATACGTAGCTCGTGAAATCTATTAATATTAAATCACATTATTCTAATTTTTTTGTTGTTCTAGATGATGTCATTAGAAAAGATATTTGTAATATCCGTGATTTTGGCCCGTTTGACTTTATACGTAATTTGACTAACGAATTAAATTATTAATGTAATTGCATTTATTTTGAAACTAAATGACTAGTGATGAACTTGTCGGGTCGATGGATCGACTTATTATGTGACACGAGGCTAGAGGAAACGCGAACTAACTAGAAACTTAAATGGATCAAACCCACCACCCATGACCCAACTCCAAGACCCAACCCTGTCCTCCCAAAACCCTTACACCACCTTATCCATTCATTCATTCACCCATCTCTTTCTCTCTCTATCTTTCTTCCAAGAACACACACACAAACACACATATCTCTCTCTCTAGATTTCTATCACACTTATTGGAGTTTAAGCAAGATTTAGGCTAGAATAATAATCATCATCATCATCTCTATATCATATCTACCAACAGTCTACAAAAGTAAGAAATACTTGTGTAGGTAAAAAAAAAATGAAAGACAAATACCATAAGTTTGGATAACAATGTGCGATGTTCTTCCATAAGTTTGACCATAATTAACTTTTCACCCTTTTTAGTCTTTGTTGGTGCATTTCCGGGTGACAACATCATTATAGAAGTTCGTCTTGAGTCGTTTGTATATGTAATTTATTAAACGATTTGTTTTTGCACGAAATAAGGTCAAACACGACCAAGTCAACTATAGGGTTGACCAGGTCGAACTCAACCAGGTCGAGTTCGACCATGGGTGGTCGAGTTCGACCATGGGAGGTCGAGTTCGACCATGGGTGGTCGAGTTCGACCATGCTTGGTCGAGTTCGACCATGTCCAATGCCTATATATACAGATGTAAGGTTTTAGGTTTCAGTAGAGGTTTTAGTTGCAACGTGTTAATCTCTTTAGCATTTTGTTTTACGTTTTCTCTACTTAGTTGAGCTCGTGTGTTACTTGTAATCGTTATTATTGAAGTAATACAAGGCTCCGGTTATTCATATATTGTTCGTGTTTATTGTATTGTTGATTGCTAGCTCTTGAGAATTTCCGCACTCAATAGTTAGTTATCTAATCTTGTAGATCTGGTGGCTAAGGGACTTTCAATTGGTATCAGAGCCATTGATCGTGTTCGGGGTTAGAGATTTCAACAATTTACAAGTCGTTTCGACAGTTTCTAGCTTGGAAGAGGTCGAGTTCAAGTCGTTTTGGCAAGTTCTAGCTTGGAAAAGGTCGAGTTCAATAGGTCAAGTTCAACCACTTTGGTCGAGTTCAACCTCTTTGGTCGAGCTCAACCACCTTTGGTCGAGTTCAACCTCTCCTGGTCGAGTTCACTTCCGACTTTTGGCTATAAATACTTCTCCATTTACTTTACATTAAAAAAAACGATTTTTCTTTGCTTTGTTTGAGTTAAGGTTTGAATCTTTCGGACTTGATTTTGAACTCGAAAAACTCTCTTGAGTTAAGGTTTGAGATCTGAATTTCGAAATTTTCTTTTAACTTGCTAACTTGAACAATAAAAAATTCTTACAATTTCTAATACACACTAAAGAACTTATAATTTTGTTTAAGTTTTAGTTTGAACTTGTTTGAGATTGAACGTGTAACTCTCGTGGTTTTGAGTTTGACCTCTGTCAATCAAGTTTTTGAACTAGTAAACTTGAATAGTTTTTGGGTTCTTACTAACGATCATTCGAATTTTGGGGAACTTGCAATTTTGTTCAAACTTTGGTCTAAAATTGTTTGAACTTTGAACCCGAAAAACTCTTTTGAGTTTGGGTTTGAGTTTTATTAATCTTTGGACTAGAACCTTGAGCAATTCTTAAGTTCTTTAATTTAATCGATGGATCAAAAAGTGTTAAGCCGTTTAATGGAGATGGAACATGTTGTGGGTAAATCCACATCTCCTCCGAAATTGCTAAGTATTGAGGACTATCCATCATGGAAGACTCGTTTTGAAAACTATCTAAGATGGACGGATGTACGTATGCTGATTTGCATTAAGGATGGTTTTAGTCAAGCAACTGTGAGTTTTGCTGATGTCAAAGAGAAGGCTAAATGGACAGCACTTTCTGATGATGACAAACGGATGTTCGAGGCCGAACAAAAGGCATATGGTTGTATTACTATGTGTCTGCCTGAGGACATTCTGCACACTTTTGAGCAAGAATCATACACTACGTCGAAGGAACTTTGGGATGCCTTAGCTAATAGGTATGAAGGGGATGATGTAGTGAAGAAGGGAAAACAAGATCTTCTGAAATCTCAAGACTTGGTTTTCAAGGCGATGAAGAATGAGACACTTGATGAGTTAGTGAATAGGTATTACCATCTCATGACGGAGATGAGAAATCATGCAGTGCCGCTAACGACCGCTGAAAAGAATGAGAAATTCCTAGATGCTTTACCATCTCATTGGGATTTTTATTCGGTGTTGATCAAACGTGATCCTACGTATGCTCAGATGAGTCTTGATACGATGATAGCCCATTTGAGGGGATTTGAGTTGAATATTAAGAAGCGTGAAACTCAAACTGATGTCATGCAAAATCCAGAGATTTATCGAGCTAAGAAGCCAAATACGGCTGAACCATTTGGATCAAGAGCAAATGCTTTTCTTTCAAATTCTGGTGATAAAGTTGAGCTGTTAGGTGATGGTGAAACTGGTTATTGTTTTGTTGCTGCATCGGCTGAGAAGAAGGAGGTTTCATCAGATTTAGCTGGAGGTTCACAAAGGACTCTTAAGACTATGCCTCTGAGTGTCAAATCAGCTGAAAGTCATGTCAGTTTATTGGCTGCTTTCATGACATCTTACGAGGCATTGATCTCTGGAAATCTGGTAGATCCGGTTGGCTAAAGGTTTGTTTTTTCGGTATTTGGGAGCTCGTGTGTTAATTGTAATCGTTATTACTGAATTAATACAAAGCTTCATTATTATCATTCGTATATTGTTCATAGTTCGTGTATTCGGTTTACCGAATATTGTTGATTGCTAGTGTTCGAGATTTTCCGCACTTAAACACTAGTTATCTAATCTCGTAGATCCGGTGGCAAAGGGACTTTCATTTGGTAGATCCGCACTTAAACACTAGTGTTCGAGACTTTCCGCACTTAAACACTAGTTATCTAAGCCGCCTTTCGGGTTCGATTCTTCAAGTTTTCCGGCGATTAAGCTCGACCAAGGTCTAGCTCGACCAAGGTCTAGGTCGTACAAGGTCTAGCTCGACCTCCTTGCCGATCAAGTTACTTTATTTCGGTTCCTTGTCCTATAAATACACTTCGGCTCATTTTGTAACGAATTTTTGAGGTTTGGTTTGAGTTAAAAGCTTTGAAACTCTTAGACTTGGTTTTTGAATTCGAAACTCTCTTGAGTTTAGATTTGAAACTTTGTCTTTCGAGTTTTGAACTTGTTAACTTGAACAATCTTAAGTGTAACACCCCAAGCCGAGGCTCGGAATATCACGGAAATCACATAGCACCAGGTGGGATTACAATAGAACCAACTAAATGCAATTAAGAATTCGGTGAATCCATTACAATGCAAAATAGACAACATAATACAACAGGAGCAAATAGCCATCAAAGTTAACAAAACCACATCCAAGGATGGCAAACGATCCTAAGTATAATGCAATCAGAAGGCCAATGAATCCTTGATCCATACAGTCCAAGTCCGGGTTCAACAGCAAGCTAAACAAATAAGTCAAACTCCATGCCTTGGAAGAACCTGATTACCTGAAAAGTGTACTAAGCATAGTCAACACAAGGTTGGTGAGTTCGTAGTAATGATTCATAAAGAACCAACAACAATAATCACAATATAAGAACAGAGGCTAGGCGTGACTTACAGCGAGCCTCTAAGCAACACAATATCGTCTCACAACACGATTACACAAGACAAGCAAAATGTGTAAATGAATGCACGAACGATATATGAATCAATGTAAGTGCCAAATGCATGAATAAGCAAACATGCCTATCCTATGCGTGATCTCCAGTCACTTATGCAACGATACCCTTCTGTCATTACCATGAACAAGGCTGTATCTCAAAATCATCAAGATATATATGTCTATATACTCGGGGTCACGTTCTACATCCAAAATGGGTGCATACATCTATGCACCAGGATGCCGGCAAATCCCTGCCGAGGGTCCATCAACAATGTATGCAGTGCTTACAATCAAATGTAAATGCATAATTCATAAACCGACGATCAATATACGATGAATATGAATCAATAATCAATATTCGCCAAACCTGAGTCATCAATCAATAATCGTCAATCATAAACCGATAATCACCACTCATCGACATCAGCCATTTATACTTCGCCAAAACATAACCCAAGTCAATCAACATGTGATGAACCATAAACTAACAATCGATAATCGTCAATCTTAACCCAATAATCAACATTCGACAACCATAAGCCATTAACCACAATTCAAACCAACTATACGTACATATACTTCAGAGGATTCTGCTTCCTTCGAGTCCCAGATGCTTATATATAGGGTCACCCGCAGCCTTCCCACCACATCTAAGACCCAATGAAGGCATAACCGACTTTCATGTATGTACGTCTATCCTATTATTACTAGATACTTAACAAACATAAACTAAGTCATTCAAACATGAAAACCGTCTCAACAATCCAATACTCGAACCAATTTAACCCAATCAAACGAAAGGAACTAACACATAAGTCTAACAACTAAGACCATCAATCAATGAATCAATAATTGCAAGTAAACAAGCAGGGTTTACACTTTTCAGCCCGAATCTCAAGCGAGTAGGGAGATACGAAACTCACCTTGATCGGCAAAGAAGTTAGTAAAAGATTACAAACGAGTAATAGGGTCCACACCTCCACAACCTATAATTATATATCATAATACTGAAATGTCAATTATACAACCTCATCAATTTGAAAATCGACACACATATAATCACAGTGACCATCCACTGCGCCGCAGTGGGCCAGAACTATGCCCACTGCGCCGCAGTGGCTAAACTGGACCAGGACCAGAAACAATGCACTGCGCCGCAGTGGGAAAGAACCATGCCCACTGCGCCGCAGTGGCTAAACTGGACCAGGACCAGGAACAATGCACTGCGCCGCAGTGGGAAAGAACCATGCCCACTGCGCCGCAGTGGCTAAACTGGCCCAGAACCAGTACAAAGGCACTGCGCCGCAGTGAGCAAAGGTGAAGCTCACTGCGCCGCAGTGACCACCACCTGCAGCCAGCACCAGCAGTTTCATCAAGAAACACGAACCCAAAAACCCCCAAATCGACCCAAACCAACCCAAATCGATTTGTAAAGACTTTTAACCCGATTTGAAGCATAACTTAGCATTATTGAACATAAATACACATAACCCAACCCACAAGTTCGGCCAAAACATCAAAATCACTCACAAATCATTCAAACCCTAACCCTAACCCTAAATTCCATTTTACCATTTTAAAGACTCGAAATCACCTCAAATCAACTAGAAACATATGAACAAGCATAAATGGAAATAAATGGGATGATTTTGACTTACACAAACACCTCCTTGAGCTTAAACCCGAAATTAGGTCAAAATGGCTAAGAATGGAAGATTTCCACCTTTGATTCTTCGATAGGAAGCAAACGAGATGAAGATGGCTATGATTCTTGTATTATGGTAGTTTCAACACAAAGTTAATGCAAGATTTGATGAAGAACCAAAAGAGGGTTCTTTTACTTGAGAGAGGATAGGAGAGATAGAGAGAAAAGAGAGAAATGAGAAAAGGATAAGGGGAAATGGGTCTTGGGGGGGGGCTGGTGGGTCATGGACTACCCACGGGCCGACCCGTTTCCCTTCTCAACCACATTACCATTAGTTGCACAATTAAATACCGACTACACATACGACAACCCGACTAGCATACCACATAGCCATATAATCACAAATGGGCCCAATCATTTCATTCAACAAGTTTGTTAGCCAATTTACACAAAAGTCAACGGGTCAAAATTCACGGGTGTTACATTAAGTTCCTACAACTTCCTACACATATTAAAGGACTTGTAATTTTGTTTAAGTTTTGGTTTGAACTTGTTTGAGATTGAACTTGTAACTCTATAGGTTTTGAGTTTGATCTCTGTCAATCAAGTTTTTGAACTTGTAGACTTGAACAATTTTGGGTTCTAACTTAATATCATTCAAGTTCGGAACTTGTAAACTCTTTGAGTTTCGGTTCCGAATTTAGATGATATATGAGTCAATGACGGCCCGAGGTCTATCCTCTATAGAAGATTCTGAGGACCAGAACTATGCCCACTGCGCCGCAGTGGCTAAACTGAACCATGCGCCGCAGTGAAAGAACCAATGCCCACTGCGCCGCAGTGGGAAAGAACCATGCCCACTGCGCCGCAGTGGAAAGAACCATGCACTGCGCCGCAGTGGGAAAGAACCATGCCCACTGCGCCGCAGTGGAAAGAACCATGCACTGCGCCGCAGTGGGAAAGAACCATGCCCACTGCGCCGCAGTGGCTAAAGAACCAATGCACTGCGCCGCAGTGGGAAAGAACCATGCCCACTGCGCCGCAGTGGCTAAACTGGACCAGGACCAGGAACAATGCACTGCGCCGCAGTGGGAAAGAACCATGCCCACTGCGCCGCAGTGGCTAAGAACCATGCCCACTGCGCCGCAGTGGGAAAGAACCATGCACTGCGCCGCAGTGGGAAAGAACCATGCCCACTGCGCCGCAGTGGGAAAGAACCATGCACTGCGCCGCAGTGGGAAAGAACCATGCCCACTGCGCCGCAGTGAGCAAAGGTGAAGCTCACTGCGCCGCAGTGACCACCACCTGCAGCCAGCACCAGCAGTTTCATCAAGAAACACGAACCCAAAAACCCCCAAATCGACCCAAACCAACCCAAATCGATTTGTAAAGACTTTTAACCCGATTTGAAGCATAACTTAGCATTATTGAACATAAATACACATAACCCAACCCACAAGTTCGGCCAAAACATCAAAATCACTCACAAATCATTCAAACCCTAACCCTAAATTCCATTTTACCATTTTAAAGACTCGAAATCACCTCAAATCAACTAGAAACATATGAACAAGCATAAATGGAAATAAATGGGATGATTTTGACTTACACAAACACCTCCTTGAGCTTAAACCCGAAATTAGGTCAAAATGGCTAAGAATGGAAGATTTCCACCTTTGATTCTTCGATAGGAAGCAAACGAGATGAAGATGGCTATGATTCTTGTATTATGGTAGTTTCAACACAAAGTTAATGCAAGATTTGATGAAGAACCAAAAGAGGGTTCTTTTACTTGAGAGAGGATAGGAGAGATAGAGAGAAAAGAGAGAAATGAGAAAAGGATAAGGGGAAATGGGTCTTGGGGGGGGGCTGGTGGGTCATGGACTACCCACGGGCCGACCCGTTTCCCTTCTCAACCACATTACCATTAGTTGCACAATTAAATACCGACTAGCATACCACATAGCCATATAATCACAAATGGGCCCAATCATTTCATTCAACAAGTTTGTTAGCCAATTTACACAAAAGTCAACGGGTCAAAATTCACGGGTGTTACATTAAGTTCCTACAACTTCCTACACATATTAAAGGACTTGTAATTTTGTTTAAGTTTTGGTTTGAACTTGTTTGAGATTGAACTTGTAACTAGGTTTTGAGTTTGATCTCTGTCAATCAAGTTTTTGAACTTGTAGACTTGAACAATTTTGGGTTCTAACTTAATATCATTCAAGTTTGGAACTTGTAAACTCTTTGAGTTTCGGTTCTGAATTTAGATAATATATGAGTCAATGACGGCTCGAGGTCTATCCTCTATAGAAGATTCTGAGGAATCATAGAGGAAATTCAAGATCAGGCCAAAATGGTTGTTCTGACAAGGAGATACTGGGTTATCTCTTGATTGCATATGTGAACAGCCGTGGGATGAGGATGAGAATGAGAATGAGAGATGTGCTGAAACCAAAAACAAACATATAGGATGTTTTAAGAATTTTGTAGAGAAAAGGGGGGATAAACATTTAAAACCTTCCATGTTTTCTATACAAAATTCCGGTTCCTTGAAATAATGAAGATCATGATGTTTTGACAGAGTTCAATCATGGTATCTTTCTGGTTTTGAATCCGTGTGACATGTGTCTGACCAAATTTTTGGATCAAATGCGCCTGATTATAAATTAGGTGATTCAAATTAATCAGAGGAAGATTGAAGACTAGGATTGAAAGTCGATTAAACTATAGTCCGTGTCAATATTTGTTAAACTTTGGCCGTGCATATTATTTGTTTTCTCAGAAATGGTTGAGTGAGAATTTGTGTTGTAAGACTATAACGAATTAATGATGGAAGACATATTACTTTTAATTTGTTAAAACATATGTCATGTGAATTATTCAACAAACAAAATAAGGAAATACTTCTATTCTTTGGAGGTCAAAACACATTCAGGGGTGTATGAAAATTACGTTCAGGTTTATTTACTATTATTAATACAATGAATTGATAGGTGGTGACATGGGAGATAATGGCAGACAGTAGTTTTCTTAAGTGAAAATGAAGGCTTAAAAAAATATCAACTCCTATATGCATTTTTTTTTCTCTCAAATAAGTTTTGGTCAAAAAAACATTGCATAACCATATTAGAGCCTTTATCATCAGATGGCTCAACATGGTCCAAGACTGGTGGTGCCAATAGATGTGACCAAGAAACCAAGGCAACAGAAGCTCCCTCTTCACAACCGATGGCACCCTGATATACCACCGGTTGCTGAGGTTACTGTCGGAGAGGTTTTTCGGGTCGAGATGGTCGATTTTTCTGGTGGTGGTATCACTAAAGAATATACTGCTGAAGACATCAAGTATGCTGAGCAGTCTGTTGTAAGTCTATTTCCATATGTATTTTTTGGATTTTGTACTGTTCTTTCAAGTTTTGAGTTCAATTCATGTGCAGCATGGAAGGAAACATGCATTATAACTTTGGTCTTTTATCTATATATCAAAATCTATAACAAACATTAGGCAGTTAAAGTGCCCCGGATAACGGGTCGGTAAGCATCTTAGAATAGGTAGGGTGAAGTTGGACCAAGCCCGACCGCAAACACTTTTTTGTCTTCACTTAATGCTTTAAATAGCATTAATAAAACTAGGCTATCTAAATGATAGTAATAATAAATTAATAATCTAGTTTATCTGACTAAAATGATTGAGATTAAAGCGTTTTGCATACATTTTGGTTATCTCCAGCCTGAACCCATTTCCTTTTTAACTATTCTTTTACATGTTACCCATTTGACCTGTTTAAAATATGACCCAAATCGACCCATTTATACATATATGGGTCAAGTTTGACACCTCATAATATTAATATTAGGCCCAAGTTATAAGAACCCAACCACATAAAAAGGGTTAAAGACCAATAATCTAATTCATACAAATTAGCCAAATGATAAGAATCTTATTGCATATGAATACAACACTTACACTCAGCCAAGATACTTATATTCTATAAGATTCCTACATCCATCTCTCTTATTCTTTCGGTCACAAACACACTAACAGTTCACAGATGGCTCCCTCAACACCAAAACTAGTAGTACCTATATACCTTAAAAAGAAGCCATGGGAACAACAACTCCCCCTACATAACCGTTGGCACCCCGAGATACCATCCGTTGCAACGGTTAAAACTGGTCAACTTTTCAGGATAGAGATGGTTGACTGGACTGGTGGTGCTATCAAAGATGAGAATTCTGCTAGTGATGTTAAGTATCTTGACCTTTCAACTGTAAGTGCTAAAGAATTAGCTGAAAAGTTTTAGATAATAAGTCAACTAATGAAACCTATGTAAATAACACTTTTCTAGTATCATAAGTTCTTAGCCAAGTGTATAAAACCCATATGGGATTATGTGAATATGAATATATGATTAATGTTGTTGTCTGGTTTTATGAAATGAAACTAGTAAGAAAGAAAGCTAATGACTTTGTGTGAAAACTGAATCTTAGGTGCATTATCTGAGCGGGCCGATTAGAGTTATTGATGAGGAGGGAATAGAAGCTAAACCGGGCGATCTTCTTGTAGTTGAAATATGCAACTTGGGTCCTCTCCCTGGTGACGAATGGGGTTTTACAGCAATCTTTGATAGAGAAAATGGTGGTGGTTTTCTCACTGATCATTTCCCTTGTGCCACCAAAGCAATTTGGTATTTTGAAGGAATATATGCTTACTCTCCCCATATACCAGGTGGGCTAGTCATTTGTTTATATTCGGAATACATAAAATGCAAAAATTAGTAGAAGAAATTGATTGATGTTGAATTATTAGGTGTACGGTTTCCTGGTATAACACACCCGGGAATAATTGGAACTGCACCTTCAATGGAACTCCTTAACATATGGAATGAAAGGGAAAGAGAACTTGAAGAAAATGGATTAAAATCATTGAAGTTGTGTGAAGTCTTGCATTCGAGGCCATTAGCAAACTTGCCTTCAACAAAAGGCTGTGTTCTTGGCAAGGTAAACTAGCAATATACTAGTCTAAAAATTGTAACGCAATATGCTTTGATGTTTTTTTTTTTTTTTTTTTTGAACAGCGAGTTAGTAGTTAGCAGTTAGCATTCGAAACAGCACAGTGACATCCAATGTGTTTCATAGTTAATCTTTCAACAAAAGTACTAAATGCTATTTGATTATGATTATTGTTGACAGGATTTAATGTCGACCCATTTACTTATGAATGGGCTGTTTAGGGTTGTGTTTTATCAAACGGGTCAAATAAGTTGCCCAAAGTGTACCTATAATACGTACAAACTCCAAAATCATTTATTCAAATACTTTAATTTATGGTTGTAAATTGATTTGTGAGCATATTTTGGCATATTAAATTAGTATAAGTTTTGAAGCTTGAGAAAACGAGTTTGCAGGTCAACCTAACTCGTAGCATGTTTCAACCTGGACAAGTTTTGACCCGTTACCCAATCTTCTTGACCTACAATTTTCCACCTCTAGTTACATATAAGAAGCTTGTACTAAAATAGGTCTTTAATATGTAGATTTCTGAAGGTACGAAAGAATGGGAGAAGATTTCTAATGAGGCTGCAAGGACCATTCCGGGAAGGGAAAATGGAGGGAACTGTGACATCAAGAATTTAAGTAGGGGTTCCAAGATATACCTTCCGGTATTTGTGGAAGGCGCAAACTTTAGTACAGGGGATATGCATTTCTCACAAGGTGATGGCAGTGGCGAAGCTAGAAATTTTTGAGTGGGGGGTCGGGATCTAATTTTTTTTTTCCTAACGCTATTAAAATGGGGGTCGAAACCGAGTATATCGAAATTTTTCTACACGAAAACAATATACCCCCTACATCGCAAAAAAAATTTCGGGGGGTCGCCCCCCCCCCCCCCCCCCCCCCCCCCCCCCCCCCCCCCCCCCCCCCCGGCCCCTATATAGCTGCGCCCCTGGGTGATGGTGAAGTTTCGTTTTGTGGGGCGATTGAGATGAGTGGCTTCCTTGAACTCAAGTACTACTTTCCATCTTCTCAGAGTCTTTTCTTGAACCGTGAATGAAAAATAGTAAGTAACAATTACATTGATAATCTTATACTTTTACAAATGTTATCAGGTGTGAAATCATACGAGGGGGAATGAAAGAATATCTAACTCCAATGGGACCTACTCCTCTTCATGTTAATCCTATATTTGAGATAGGCCCAGTAGAGCCACGATTCTCGGAATGGCTGGTGTTTGAGGGAATCAGTGTTGATGAGAGTGGAAGACAACATTACCTTGATGCTAGTGTTGCTTACAAGCGTGCAGTTCTAAATGCAATCGACTACTTGTCCAAATTTGGATACACCAAGGAACAGGTCGAAAACTTATGTTTAAAATCAATGAAAATTGTTTTATTGAAGTGTGGTGCACTTCTGACATTTTATAAACTCATGGTGACTCTTAGGTCTATCTTTTACTGTCGTGCTGCCCCTGCGAAGGTAGGATTTCAGGCATAGTGGACGCTCCTAATGCCGTCACCACACTTGCAATTCCAACTTCTATATTTGATCAGGTACTTGCCAAGTTGCTAGAATACAATTTCTGCATTCCAATATCTGTTTGTAAATTGTACATTACCTTTTGTAACAAGTAGTATTAAATATGTGTACCCAATAGTAGAATTCTTGCTCAAAACAAAATCCACAAGTGAAATATAATCATACATTGAATTGATTATAAAAGATCTGCCCTCAATTCTTTATTATTCTCGACTGAAAAATAAATAAATTTGTTGCAGGATATTCGTCCAGAGCGTAACAAGGTGTCCATAGGACCGCGGGTTGTGAGAAATCCAGATATACCAAGATGCAGTTATGATGGAAACTTACCCATCACAAAGAACCCAGGTGCAACAGGAAGTTAGTAGTAACAAAGGATCTGAATACATGACATATTCTCTTATGGTGTCAATTATAATAAATAAATAGATAGGCACTTATACTGCCTTTTATTCCATAAGAGATATCTCAAAGTATTTTTAGTTTTGTTGTGATCTAGTTTCGTAAGGAAAGTGTTAAATTACAAGATCGTCAAGAAAAAGGAGACATGATCATCTTCTTTTTGTTTATAACGATGCCCGCGCATTGTGGCAACGGTGTGGTGATGGCGACGACGAATTGACTAAATAATTGTGAAAGCAAAACATATTTTCTAAGTGAGAAAGCAAACGGATTCCAATGATAATGTGTGAAAAATAAAATATTTCATATTAAAAACGCCTAAACAAACTGATTAAATTTTAGTTATAGAGAGATACTGTTTAAATTTGAAAAATTTACATTAGCGCATTTTTACTAAAATAAGAATGTCATGTAAGATTAAATGAGATAAGGTATAGCTACACATGGTACTTAAATGAAGATTATTTACCTAAAGAATACAAATAAGCAAAAGTCATATTTAATTTGTAAGCTAATTAAATGAAGATGCTATAAAAAAATCATCCTTAATTATCATCTCTTAGGTATATAGTAGTCTTAATACTCGTGCGTGATTCACATTTTTATATAATAATAATGTAGTATGTAAGATAAATGAAGATGCTATATAAACCGGTCTTTGATCCGGGCCGTGTCTGGCTGAATCAAAAACCAAAAAACTCGAGGGTCCGTTATAATGTTTGATACGTACGCTGCGTAAATTTAAAAGATCACCCAAACCTTTGTTTCCAACTTTCGATGCTTATATATAATTTTACACCCACGCACCTAGCTAAACCGTACAACAACTTAACTTATATATATTTCAATATATATATATAATTTCCATGAATTACATAATTTATATATTATATATATTATATATATATATTTATCTTTCTTATGTTTAATATCTTCTTTATGTATTAAAACCTTTATATTTTCGAATAATAAATTACATCCGACTAGTTATATCTTGTGTTCTTGAGTAATCTGGTCAGATTATTATCTATCTTTAATCTTTTCTTCACCTAGGATACCTTATATACATATATATAGTTGATAGCTGATTGGTTGAGTCTGTTCAAAACGTAGGAATTTATATAGCTTATTACAAAGATAAAAAATTACGATGGATGATCAATTTCAACTCATGAGATGAAGCATGTTCTCGACAATATTGCTACTTTGATATGGAATGCATATCATTATTTATTCAATATTATTATATTTTATTATGTTCCATCTAGACTGTATGTTGTAAATTAATGACTGTGTTTTATTTGATTAGAATGAACATGTTTTATTTTGATTGCTTTTGGAATATATTAAGTGTTTTTTACTCATCTCTATAATTATCATTTTAAATATATTTTATTAAAAGCTCAGTTGTTCAACATCGAAATCTATCTAAAAAACTTCTTCTATAACATTCAGCTACAACTTCCAACCTAAATATTTTAGCAATATTTGCATACATGTGGGATTATTTTTTTGCTAGAATGTTCTTTAAGTGAAACTTGGACACCAAGTTATTAAAGTCGTTTTCTACTTAATTTCCTAATTAGAATAAGACTTAGACTATAATAATTAGATTAGGAGTAGGGTTCTAAGTTAAACTTGGACACCAAGTTATAAAGTCGGTTATTATAAGGTCGATTTGTACAGACATCAAACAAACGAATTCTTTGGAATAAAAGACAAAGGCAATTCGATCGGGTCTATATATCTCTATAAAATCTTTCGTGTTCTTTGTTTTTTCTTTCTTGGCCGATCGAAAAGGTTGTATAATTTGGGTTTTTCCTAGTCAGCCGTAATAAGTAAACAAGCAAGGTGATTGGGTGGTGATTGGTTTAAGCTAATAAGTTTAGTAGCTCAGAATCGTTGACTAGTCAATGATACTTGTTTGATTATCTTTACTTGATTTTTTGGTGTTGCATACTATACAACAAAGAATTACGAAGCAGTGTTCGATTAGTTTTTAATAAGGTGTTTAGTTTCTTATTTATATTTAAAATAGCTACTATATTAAGGGTTGTTTGGTTTTTCGAATAATTAAGGTTTCAACGGCTATAATGTCTAACTCAACTTCAATACAACCTGTGACCGAGGATCCTGTTAAGGAGACACCTCAAGATCCTTCCACGAGTGGGAATTCTATCCGTAAACGATTTCTCGAATTTTATGTGGCAAGAGGCCACAAAAAGCTTCCGAGTTCTTCTCTTGTGCCTAATGATGATGATCCTACTGTTCTACTGACTATTGCCGGCATGCTTCAGTTCAAGCCTATTTTTCTTGGAAAGGTTTTTAATTGACACGCTTTCTTTCTTCTTGATCACCATACTAAAATTCATCAACTAGTAGTTTGTTGTTTACATCGTCAAACAATATATGTTCAGGTGCCAAGACAAGTACCACGTGCTACGACTTCTCAAAGGTGTATACGTAACAATGATATTGAGAATGTTGGACGTACGTCTCGACACCATACATTCTTTGAGATGCTCGGGAATTTTAGCTTTGGTGATTACTTCAAGAAAGAAGCGATCAAGTGGGCTTGGGAACTCTCAACCTTAGAGTATGGATTTTTGTTCTCATTCCTTCAATTCCAGTTTTGTTTCTTCCTTGCTGCCATTTTCCAAGGAGTGGTAATATTAGTACTACAAAGATTGATAAATATAACAGAGTATGAATTATATAACATACTTCACAAGTGTTTAGTGCACAGTTGTTTTGCTAGTACTAATATCACCATCCTTTTCAAAGTATCAATTTCCGTCTAAAATTCTTCATGTATTGTTTATATTTGTGTTTTTCCTACAGATATGGATTGTCTGCAGAAAATTTATGGGTTAGTGTTTATGATAATGACGAAGAAACATATGCAATATGGCATGATGAGGTGATAAATCTTATTTGTTTTGGTTTTCAGTTGTTCTTACTGAACTAGTGATTATATATGCTTATTCGTTTTCCTATATATTTATGTTACCGTTGTCCCATTTGCTTCAGATAGGTGTGTCTGCAGATCGTATAAAGAAGATGGGTGAAGAAGACAACTTCTGGAAAAGTGGCAAGACGGGTCCATGTGGTCCGTGTTCAGAGATCTATTATGATTTCCATCCAGACAGGGGAAACTCAAATGTTGTAAGTGTTAATCTCGTGTGTATAGTACGTTCTTTTGTGTTATATTTACCCTATTTATATTCTGTATCTTACTGGTGGCTTATCAATGCTATACATAGGATTTGAATGACGATACAAGGTTTTTAGAGTTCTACAATCTTGTGTTCATGGAATTCAACAAAAAGTCTGATGGTTCATTAGAACCTTTAGAACAGAGAAATATAGATACGGGCCTGGGCCTATAACGTCTGGCTCGCATCTTACAAAAGGTACTAAAAAGAAGACTTCTTTTCAAGTTCTCAAATGATAGTAGAATTTGGGGATCCAGTTGATGATTTATGTTTTGTAACTTTTCTACAGGTTCCCAACAATTACGAAACTGATTTGATTTTCCCAATAATAGAAACGGTGTCCGAATTGGCAAATGTCTCGTATGCCCGTGCAGATGATTCTACGAAAACCAAACTAATAGTACGCTTCTTCAAGATTCTCTGATATATCTATATATACACTAGTATTTCTAAAAAAATTAAGATTGTTGGTAAATATTGCAACTTTCTGCAGGTTATTGCTGATCACATGAGGGCGGTCGTTTACCTAATATCAGATGGGGTTATGCCAGGAAATAAAGGTAGAGATTACACCCTGCGAAGGCTCATCAGGAGGGAAGTATGTATGGGATGGTTACTTGGTATAAATCGAAACGAAAAGGGTACAAAAGTTGCTGAAAAAGTAATAGCGCTAAGTACTGAAATTGACTGAGGTAAAAAAAAAAGAACATCCGATATTCTTGGAAAGCTGAAAAAAGAAGAGTTGCGTCTTGTTAAGACATTAGAAAGTGGAGAAAAGCTTTTTGAAGAAAAATCGGGTAATGCTTTAGCAAATGCAAAGATAAACATGGAGGTATCCGGCCCTATATTAGAAGTGAACATGGAAATTGTCATGTATTTCAAATACGAGTAGTATTGTGATGCTGCTGGTGGGCCTTCCATATTCATTCCCCCATGTACTCCAACTTCTTCCTCCACAAGCGGTTCATTAAGATCCCACCCAAAGCCATCCCAATGTTCATTGTCGTCGTTGTTATGTTCCTATAGAGATAACAATGAAAAAAGAGGATCAGGCTCAGCAAATAACAATAATATAATTATAATAATACTAATAACTAAATAAATAATAAAAAAACGACTAATTTCTAATTTAAGTGACTATTATTATTATTAATAATAATACTCGTAAGTGGTAGATCTCACAAACTTAGAAGTTTCCAAAATACAGTACATTTGCGTTACAAAGATTTGAAATATGGGTTCGGATGTTATGAGTCATGATCGTTAATTAAGGTGATTACACCAGATGCATTTAATGCTTGTCATCAATAGAAACAACAGTAAGCAAAATGCGGATTCATTGGGTTATCCCCTGCTGCCAGATGGGAAGTAAACAGTTTTTGCCTAGTTGGTTTGTAAAGCTTCATGGGATAGTAAACCATCTACCATTCCGTTTAAAAACAAATATACATCTACATTAGCATAACTAACAAAAATAAAATTCAAACCATGACTAACAAAAATAAAAATCTATACATAAACGAAAACCAACTTTATTCTACTGGGGAGGGGATTTTTTAAGTTTGGCTAGTCTCATGTTAGCCAAATTTTAACCCTTGGATTAAAATCAAAGGTCAATATTTGAATCTTGACCCTTGATTTTAACCTTAGGGTCAAGATTTCCCTAACATGACTCAAGTTGGAAAGATAACTTGAGGGAATCCCCTCACATTTTACTGTCATACTGTTCTTTCATTCCAAAAGCTTACAATATATCTCATCAACTTTAACATTACAAAACTCACATTAATATTAATATATATATATATTAAAAACAAAGGTACGAATTTACGTGCAAAGAATAGTAACCTTTTTATTCTTTTTATTTTTACCACAATAGTTTAACTCTTTACACTTTTAGCACTAAACTTTTATACTTTTTGTTTTTCTTACATTTTCACCACAACATTTTAACCTCTTACAGTTTTAACACTAACTTTTTTGCGAACTACTTTCACTTTCACACAAACTTTTTATTCTTTTTATTTTCACCATAATACTTTAACTCTTTACACTTTGGTACGGGAAAACTTGTAAAAAATAGTAAACTTTTTATCAGGATAAAAGTTTAGTGTTAAAACTGTAAGAGGCTAAAATCAGGATAGTGGGTTAGCGGGTTGGCAGGTTTAGATTTCACAACCCGAACCCAACCCGAAGTAAATCAGGTTAGGGTTGTGAAATCTCAACCAGCTAACCCACTAACCTATTTTTTTTGGTTGGGTTCGGGTCGACCCGCCAACCTGAAAATAATTTAGAATTATATAATTTTTTTAAGGTCTCTCCTTATAACCCTCACTTCTTCCCATATTCTTCCATTATTCTTCTTACCACGTCAGCTTTTCTCTCTCTTAGAAACCCCAAGAACACCCCACTCCTTATAACCCATATTCTTGTGACAACCGTCATCTGAGCATATTTTCCTGAAGTACTTTTCCGATTGTCTTTAGTTCATTTCGTTCATGTTCGCGACTTTCTAACTAGAATATGTACTTTAAAGGAGTGAACGTCATTAATCTTTAAGGCGTTACTAACAAAATAAGTGGACATGTTATATTCAGGCTTTATGAGCATTTAGACTTTGGAAAAATTGTGCGTGGACTCGAGGACAGGAGGAATACTAGTTGTCTTGTGAAAATGCCAAATTAAGTGAAATACTTAAAATTAAAATAGTTAAAGATTTAATTATCAAATATGGTCGTGTTTATAGTCGTTTGGAAGCTATTTAAAAGATACAAATAATTATGTCGACAAAGTAAATTAATGAGTCTCGGGTTTTCTTTAATTGTCGGGTCAAATGGGTTTTCTTAAAAGACAAAGAAGGTCAAATTTGGGTCAAGGCTTGGAGGAGACTATAAAAGCCCTAAGTTCTCCAAAATAAACTCTTTACTCACAAATTCTCTCCTCTTTCTCCCTCCTTGCTGTCGTTTCTGTAACACCCGTGAATTTTGACCCGTTGACTTTTTGTGTAAATTGACTAACAAACTTGTTGAATGAAATAATTGGGCCCATTTGTGATTATATGGCTATGTGGTATGCTAGTCGGGTCGTCGTATGTGTAGTCGGTATTTAATTGTGCAACTCATGGTATTGTGGTTGAGAAGGGAAACGGGTCGGCCCGTGGGTAGTCCATGACCCACCAGCCCCTCCCCAAGACCCATTTCCCTTATCCTTTTCTCATTTCCCTCTTTTCTCTCTATCTCTCTTATCCTCTCTCAAGTAAAAGAAACCTCTTTTGGTTCTTCATCAAATCTTGCCTTAACTTTGTGTTGAATCTACCATAATACAAGACTCATAGCCATCTTCATCTCGTTTGCTTCCTATCGAAGAATCAAAGGTGGAAATCTTCCATTCTTAGCCATTTTTGACCTAATTTCGGGTTTAAGCTCAAGGAGGTGTTTGTGTAAGTCAAAATCATCCCATTTATTTCCATTTATGCTTGTTCATATGTTTCTAGTGATTTGAGGTGATTTCGAGTCTTTGAAATGGTAAAAATGGAATTTAGGGTTAGGGTTAGGGTTTGAATGATTTGTGAGTGATTTTGATGTTTTGGTCGAAATTGTGGGTTGGGTTATGTGTATTTATGTTCAATGATGCTAAGTTATGCTTCAAAGTAGGTTAAAAGTCTTTACAAATCGATTTGGGGGTTTTTGGGTTCGTATTTCTTGATGAAGCTGCTGGTGCTGGCTGCAGGAGGTGGTCACTGCGGCGCAGTGCATTGTTTCTGGTCCTGTCCAGTTTAGCCACTGCGGCGCAGTGG
This sequence comes from Erigeron breviscapus, assembly GCA_034093135.1. NCBI lineage: Eukaryota > Viridiplantae > Streptophyta > Magnoliopsida > Asterales > Asteraceae > Erigeron > Erigeron breviscapus. The sequence continues at coordinate 38,965,700 of CM067169.1, read as the reverse complement.
GCATAGTTCTTGCCCACTGCGGCGCAGTGCATTGTTTCTGGTCCTGTCCAGTTTAGCCACTGCGGCGCAGTGGGCAGGGTTCTTGCTCACTGTGGCGCAGTGCATTGTTTCTGGTCCTGTCCAGTTTAGCCACTGCGGCGCAGTGGGCATAGTTCTTGCCCACTGCGGCGCAGTGGGCATAGTTCTTGCCCACTGCGGCGCAGTGCATTGTTTCTGGTCCTGTCCAGTTTAGCCACTGCGGCGCAGTGGGCATAGTTCTGCTCCTGTCCAGTTTGCCACTGCGGCGCAGTGCATTGTTCTGGTCTGTCCAGTTTAGCCACTGCGGCGCAGTGCTTTGTTTCTGGTCCTGTCCAGTTTAACCACTGCGGCGCAGTGGGCTAGTTCTTGCCCACTGCGGCGCAGTGCATAGTTAGCCACTGCGGCGCAGTGGGCATAGTTCTTGCCCACTGCGGCGCAGTGCATTGTTTCTGGTCCTGTCCAGTTTAGCCACTGCGGCGCAGTGGGCATAGTTCTTGCCCACTGCGGCGCAGTGGACATTGTTCTTGCCACTGCGGCGCAGTGCATGTTTTACTGGGCGCAGTGGTCCAGTTTAGCCACTGCGGCGCAGTGGGCATAGTTCTTGCCCACTGCGGCGCAGTGCATTGTTTCTGGTCCTGTCCAGTTTAGCCACTGCGGCGCAGTGGGCATAGTTCTTGCCCACTGCGGCGCAGTGCATTGTTTCTGGTCCTGTCCAGTTTAGCCACTGCGGCGCAGTGGGCATAGTTCTTGCCCACTGCGGCGCAGTGCATTGTTTCTGGTCCTGTCCAGTTTAGCCACTGCGGCGCAGTGCATTGTTTCTGGTCCTGTCCAGTTTAGCCACTGCGGCGCAGTGGGCATAGTTCTTGCCCACTGCGGCGCAGTGCATTGTTTCTGGTCCTGTCCAGTTTAGCCACTGCGGCGCAGTGGGCCTAGTTCTGCTCCTGCCACTGCGGCGCAGTGCATTGTTTCTGGTCCTGGTCCAGTTTAGCCACTGCGGCGCAGTGCATTGTTTCTGGTCCTGTTTCAGTTTAGCCACTGCGGCGCAGTGCATTGTTTCTGGTCCTGTTTCAGTTTGCCACTGCGGCGCAGTGCATTGTTTCTGGTCCTGTCCAGTTTAGCCACTGCGGCGCAGTGGGCATAGTTCTTGCCCACTGCGGCGCAGTGCATTGTTTCTGGTCCTGTCCAGTTTAGCCACTGCGGCGCAGTGGGCATAGTTCTTGCCCACTGCGGCGCAGTGGGCATAGTTCTTGCCCACTGCGGCGCAGTGCATTGTTTCTGGTCCTGTCCAGTTTAGCCACTGCGGCGCAGTGCATTGTTTCTGGTCCTGTCCAGTTTAGCCACTGCGGCGCAGTGGGCATAGTTCTTGCCCACTGCGGCGCAGTGGGCATAGTTCTTGCCCACTGCGGCGCAGTGCATTGTTTCTGGTCCTGTCCAGTTTAGCCACTGCGGCGCAGTGGGCATAGTTCTTGCCCACTGCGGCGCAGTGCATTGTTTCTGGTCCTGTCCAGTTTAGCCACTGCGGCGCAGTGGGCATAGTTCTTGCCCACTGCGGCGCAGTGTTCTTGCCCACTGCGGCGCAGTGCATTGTTTCTGGTCCTGTCCAGTTTAGCCACTGCGGCGCAGTGGGCATAGTTCTTGCCCACTGCGGCGCAGTGCATTGTTTCTGGTCCTGTCCAGTTTAGCCACTGCGGCGCAGTGGGCATAGTTCTTGCCCACTGCGGCGCAGTGCATTGTTTCTGGTCCTGTCCAGTTTAGCCACTGCGGCGCAGTGGGCATAGTTCTGCTCCACTGCGGCGCAGTGGGCATAGTTCTTGCCCACTGCGGCGCAGTGCATTGTTTCTGGTCCTGTCCAGTTTAGCCACTGCGGCGCAGTGGGCATAGTTCTTGCCCACTGCGGCGCAGTGCATTGTTTCTGGTCCTGTCCAGTTTAGCCACTGCGGCGCAGTGGGCATAGTTCTTGCCCACTGCGGCGCAGTGCATTGTTTCTGGTCCTGTCCAGTTTAGCCACTGCGGCGCAGTGCATTGTTTCTGGTCCTGTCCAGTTTAGCCACTGCGGCGCAGTGGGCATAGTTCTTGCCCACTGCGGCGCAGTGCATTGTTTCTGGTCCTGTCCAGTTTAGCCACTGCGGCGCAGTGCATGTTCTGGTCCTGTCCAGTTTGCCACTGCGGCGCAGTGCATTGTTTCTGGTCCTGGTCCAGTTTAGCCACTGCGGCGCAGTGCATTGTTTCTGGTCCTGTTTCAGTTTAGCCACTGCGGCGCAGTGCATTGTTCTGGTCCTGTCCAGTTTGTCACTGCGGCGCAGTGCATTGTTTCTGGTCCTGTCCAGTTTAGCCACTGCGGCGCAGTGGGCCTAGTTCTTGCCCACTGCGGCGCAGTGGGCATAGTTCTTGCCCACTGCGGCGCAGTGCATTGTTTCTGGTCCTGTCCAGTTTAGCCACTGCGGCGCAGTGGGCATAGTTCTTGCCCACTGCGGCGCAGTGCATTGTTTCTGCGGCCAGTGGCATAGTTTTGCCACTGCGGCGCAGTGGGCATAGTTCTTGCCCACTGCGGCGCAGTGGCATAGTTTTCACTGCGGCCTGGGCCAGTTTGCCACTGCGGCGCAGTGGGCATAGTTCTTGCCCACTGCGGCGCAGTGCATTGTTTCTGGTCCTGTCCAGTTTAGCCACTGCGGCGCAGTGCATTGTCTGGTCCTGTCCAGTTTGCCACTGCGGCGCAGTGCATTGTTTCTGGTCCTGGTCCAGTTTAGCCACTGCGGCGCAGTGCATTGTTTCTGGTCCTGTTTCAGTTTGCCACTGCGGCGCAGTGCATTGTTTCTGGTCCTGTCCAGTTTAGCCACTGCGGCGCAGTGGGCATAGTTCTTGCCCACTGCGGCGCAGTGCATAGTTCTTGCCCACTGCGGCGCAGTGCATTGTTTCTGGTCCTGTCCAGTTTAGCCACTGCGGCGCAGTGGGCATAGTTCTTGCCCACTGCGGCGCAGTGCATAGTTTAGCCACTGCGGCGCAGTGGGCATAGTTCTGCTCCACTGCGGCGCAGTGGATAGTCACTGTGATTTTTATGTGTGTCGATTTTCAAATTGTTGAGGTTGTATAATTGACATTCCAGTATATTGATGTATAATTATAGGTTGTGGAGGTGTGGACCCTATTACTCGTTTGTAATCTTTTACTAACTTCTTTGCCGATCAAGGTGAGTTTCGTATCTCCCTACCCGCTTGGGATTCGGGCTGAAAAGTGTAAACCTGGCGTGTTTACTTGTATTTATTGATGTATTGTTTGTTTGACTTGATTGTTGGATTGATGTGACGTATCTTTTCGTTTGATTTACTTGGGTTGTGTTTTCGTTAAGTATTACTTATACATTAGGATAGACGTACATACATGGAAGTCGGTTATGCCTTCATTGGGTTTTAGATGTGGTGGGAAGGCTGCGGGTGACCCTATACATAAGCATCTGGGACTTGAAGAAAGTAGAATCCTCTGAAGTATATGTACGTATAGTTGGTTTATATTGTGATTAGTGGCTCATGTTTTGTTGACTATTGATCGTTGGCTTTTGGTTATCATACATTGATTGCTGGGTTATGTTTGAGGAATATTGATTGTTGGCACAGGTTATCGCATTTTGGTTGTTGGTTTATGAAGTATGCATTTACATCTGTTTGTAAGCATTGCATACATTATTGTTGGACCCTCGGCAGGGGATTGCCGGCATCCTGGTGCATAGATGTATGCACCCATTTTGGATGTAGACCTGACCCCGAGTATATAGACATATATATCTCGATGATTTTGAGATACAGCCTTGTCCATTGCGATGGCAGAAGGGTATCGTTGCATACGTGATTAAAGGTCACGCTTGGGATAGGCATATTTGCTTATTCATACATTTGGCACTTGCATTGATACGCATATCATTTGTGCATTCTCATTACACTCTCATTTCTTTTGTGTAATCTTGTTGTTGGGCGATATTGTGTTGCTTAGAGGCTCGCTGTAAGTCATGTCTAGCCTCTATTCTTACATTGTGATTATTGATGTTGGTTCGTTACGAACCATTACTACGAACTCACCAACCTTGTGTTGACTATGCTTAGTACACTTTTCAGGTAATCAGGTTCTCCCAGGGCGTGGAGTTTAGTTGCTTGGCTTGCTGTAAACCCGGACTATGGACCTCATGGATCAAGGATTCATTGGCCTGTCTTTTGCATTATACTTAGGATTTGTTCGCCATCTTTGGATGTTTTTATGTAAACTTTGATGACTATTTGCTCCTGTTGTATATTGTTACTTGTTTTCATTGTGTTTTGGATTCACTGAATCTTAAATTGCATTTAGTTGTTCTATTGTAATTCCACCTGGTGCTGTATGATTTCCGTGACATTCTGAGCCTTAGCTTGGGGTGTTACAGAATGGTGGCCCATGCGTGGTCGTAGAGAATTAGGCGGTTTGACCTAGACTACGGCTTAAGTTAAAACTCTTCATATAGCATGCATGGTTAGGAAATTCGTGTGCAATATGAATTTTGTGAATCCCCGTGTGAGTTCGTAGTTAAGACCATTTGTGTGATAGCTTGAATTCAACGTGATGAATATGGTTACTATGATTTGTTGTTGTTATTTGTTGAAGCTAATGTGACGAGTTAGGGCAAAATGAAGGGATGCCATTAACTTAGTATAATATTGTGGCAACCCTAAAAGAACCCGATCAACTCTTTTATGGTTACCCGATACTATAGCAAGTTCATGACATCGTGGATTGCGCACGTGTGGCTTAAAGTATAATAAGGAACCGATATGCTTAATGGAAGTTGATTGGGTGGAAGGTTAGCCGTTGGTACACCTTGTATACATACCCGGTTGATAACTAGAGAGCATATCGAATTCGGATTATACTTTGAATCATTCGTGTTAGTTGTTTAATTACATGATGAAATGAACATGAGTACTTAAATTAATGATAAAATATGGCAATAAATGCAACGTGATGAATATGGTTACTATGATTTGTTGTTGTTATTTGTTGAAGCTAATGTGACGAGTTAGGGCAAAATGAAGGGATGCCATTAACTTAGTATAATATTGTGGCAACCCTAAAAGAACCCGATCAACTCTTTTATGGTTACCCGATACTATAGCAAGTTCATGACATCGTGGATTGCGCACGTGTGGCTTAAAGTATAATAAGGAACCGATATGCTTAATGGAAGTTGATTGGGTGGAAGGTTAGCCGTTGGTACACCTTGTATACATACCCGGTTGATAACTAGAGAGCATATCGAATTCGGATTATACTTTGAATCATTCGTGTTAGTTGTTTAATTACATGATGAAATGAACATGAGTACTTAAATTAATGATAAAATATGGCAATAAATGCAACGTGATGATATGATATGTAAACCCCCCTTACGATTTTAACACTGTTGCCTTAGCATAATGTTATGAAATGAGTATGTGGTATCGGTATGAGGGCATGACTACTTGTGTGACTAACATGCGAGCATTTGAGACTAACTCTCGGGTCAACGTGTCACTTGTTTTATAGAAATGGAAAGACCAAGAAGGGTCCGAACAAACTATAGGGCTGAAGAGGAAGAGCCTCAACCGGAAGCTCAACCGGAAGTACAAGGTGGTAGAGGCCGTGGTAGAGGCCGTGGTAGAGGCCGTGGTAGGGGCCGTGGTAGGGGTCGTGGTGGAGCTCCTGAGCCAAACTTGGCTGAGGTAATCGCTCAAACGGTTGCCGGTATCATGCCAACCATCATTGCTCAAGTCACGGCAAGTCTTGGGCAAAATAATGGGCCTCAAAACAATGAAGTCCCAGAAAACTTAAACAATGAAAATGATCAACCTCAAGCCGAAGAATATGAGGAAGAGGAACCAATGGGAGTTAATATCGGGATGCCCATGAATAACCAATATGGTGGATACCGTCAAGGGTGTATCTTTAAGGATTTTAAGAGTTGTGGGGCACCGGAGTTTGATGGGAAAGGTGGCCCCACGGAATGTATAAGATGGTTTGAGGCAATAGAAGCAGTGATTGAAAGGAGTCATTGCACCTACGATGACCGGATTTCCTATGCATCCGGCATGTTTAGGCATGACGCCTTGAGTTGGTGGAACCAGGAAATAACTCTAGGGCGGACTCAGAATTTGGAGTGGATTGACTTCAAAGACAAAGTGAAAGCCAAGTTTTGTCTTCCGTACGAGCTACAGAATTTAACCATAGAATTTGCAAACCTCAATATGGAAGGAGCCGATTACAAGGGCTATGTGAGACGATTCCAAGAGTTGTCTACTCTCATTCCTCACTTGGTGGGTACCGAGCCACAAGTCATCCAAAAATTTGTTTTGGGCTTGAATCCTCACGTCCGATCATATGTAAACTCCAATATGCCTACTTCTTTGGCAAACACGGTTAACCAAGCCGGGAGTGTGACTGAAGACTTATTGAGAAGGGGCGTTTTGAGCAAATCCTCGTCAAGCAAGAGGAAAGAAGTGGGAGAGTCGAGCGGGGTAAGGAAAATGGGGAGGTTTGACCCCAAGAATGCAAATAGGGGTAGAATAATGGCGGCGGTGGAACCGGCTAGGAGGGCTTATACCGGGCCTCATCCTTTCTGTGGAAGGTGCAACAGGCACCATCCCGCCACCACTCCATGTGGAGCATGCTACAATTGCCACCAAGTTGGGCACGCATCCAAGGATTGTAGGGCTCCAAGAACGGGCCCAATGAATGCGGCTCCTATTCGGGCCGTTCCTCCTCAAGGTAACCAAAGAAGGGGCGAGTGTTTTGAATGTGGTAGCCGTGACCACTACCGTAATAATTGTCCTCGATGGGTGGGACAACAAGTCCAAGTAGCCGTTCACCCCAATCAACTCCAAATGGTTGGGCCTAATCAAAACCGGGGGCAACAAGGCCACCAAGTGCAACCACGCGGCCGAGCCTTTGCGGCTAATGTAAATGAAGCCCGCAATGATCCTAACGTAGTCGCAGGTACTTTTCTCCTAAATGGTCTCTATGCAACAGTCTTATTTGATTCCGGGGCCGATTATAGCCTCGTGTCTACTAACTTTGTGCCTTTGATTGATGTGCATCCTTGTGCTCTAAACTATGTGCTTGACATTGAAATGGTAAACGGGTCACTAACTAGAATTAGCCAAATACTCCGTGATTGTGTCTTGACTTTAGAGGACGTCGACTTCTTCATCGATCTTATGCCTTTAGACATTGGTAGTTTTGATATTATAGTGGGTATGGATTGGTTAGCGGCGGTTAATGCGACGATTGATTGTGGTGAGAGAGTTGTTAAGATACCTTTGGCCAACGGTAAAATTCTTAGGGTTCAAGGCGAAATCTCCGATTCCCCAAATTCTAAAGTCTTTAGTGCTACCACCACAAAGGTAGAATTGAAGACCGTTCCTATTGTTTGTGATTTCCCCGATGTTTTTCCGGATGACTTACCGGGATTACCTCCAACTCGTGCGCTTGATTTTTGTATTAGTCTTATTCCCGAAGCCGCGCCCGTAGCAAAAGCTCCTTATAGACTAGCTCTAACCGAAATGCAAGAGCTACAAACTCAACTCAAGGAACTCCAAGAGAAGGGTTTCATTCGCCCTAGTCAATCTCCTTGGGGTGCTCCTGTTCTATTCGTTAAAAAGAAAGACGGATCCTTCCGAATGTGTATTGATTATCGGGAATTGAACAAGCTCACCGTGAAGAACCGATATCCTCTCCCTAGAATTGATGACTTGTTTGATCAACTTCAAGGAGCTAAGCACTTCTCAAAAATCGATCTTCGCTCGGGTTATCATCAACTCCGGGTACATGAAGATGACATCCCCAAAACGGCTTTTCGCACAAGGTATGGCCACTTTGAATTCACCGTGATGCCTTTTGGGTTGACCAATGCACCGGCGGTGTTCATGGATTTGATGAACCGGGTGTGTCAACCATACTTAGACAAGTCTGTCATTGTGTTCATTGATGACATACTTGTATACTCGAAGACGAAGGAGGAGCATGTTGAGCACCTGCGTGAAGTGCTTGAACTACTAAGAAAAGAGAAGTTGTATGCCAAATTCTCCAAGTGCGAGTTTTGGTTGGAAGAGGTCCACTTCCTTGGGCACGTAGTGAGCAAGGATGGTATTCATGTGGACCCAAGCAAGATTGAAGCAGTCAAGAATTGGAGAAGACCCGAAACGCCATCCGAGATCCGCCAATTCCTTGGATTGGCGGGTTACTATAGAAGGTTTATTGAAAATTTCTCCCGTATCGCACAACCACTCACCCTCTTGACTCAAAAAGATAGAAACTTTGAATGGGGCGAAAAACAAGAGGACGCCTTCCAAACCCTTAAGGATATGCTATGTGATGCTCCTATTTTGACATTACCGGATGGGATAGAAGATTTTGTGGTTTATTGTGATGCTTCGGGGCAAGGTTTGGGTTGTGTTCTTATGCAAAGGGGTAAGGTTATTGCTTATGCCTCTCGTCAATTGAAGGTGCATGAGAAGAACTACCCGACACATGATTTGGAATTGGGAGCGGTTGTGTTTGCCTTGAAGTGTTGGAGACATTATCTCTATGGCACCAAATGTGTGATTTATACCGATCACAAAAGTCTTCAACACATCTTTACTCAAAGCGAATTGAATATGAGGCAAAGGCGTTGGTTAGAACTATTTAGTGATTATGATTGTGACATCCGTTATCACCCGGGCAAGGCAAATGTAGTAGCCGATGCCTTGAGCCGAAAGAAGAGAGTGAAACCAAGACGGGCTCGAGCTATGAGCCTCACGGTAGGGCCAAGTATCCGTGATCGGATTATTGAAGCCCAAATCCAAGCCACCCTACCGGAAAACTTTGGAAACGAAAACCTAGATGGCATGGAGCAACTATTTGACCGAAAGAATGATAACGGGCTTTACATGGTGGAAAGACTTTGGATTCCTATATTCGGCGATTTAAGAACGCTTATTATGAATGAAGCCCACCTATCACCTTATTCGGTCCATCCCGGGTCGGATAAGATGTACTTTGACTTGAAGGAATTGTATTGGTGGCCGGGCATGAAGCGTGATGTGGCTAAGTATGTGAGTGAGTGCCTTACTTGCTTACAAGTTAAGGCCGATCACAAGAAGCCACCCGGATTGTTGGTACAACCGGTGATGCCCGAATGGAAGTGGGAGCATATTTCAATGGACTTCATTACTAAACTACCGAAGACAAGAAGCGGCCGTGACACGATTTGGGTGATAGTAGATCGGTTAACGAAATCGGCTCACTTTTTAGCCATTCGTGAAACCGATAAATTTGACACTTTAGCTCGTTTGTACATCAAGGAAGTAATATCTAAGCATGGAGTGCCGGTTTCTATCATTTCCGATAGAGATGCCCGTTTCAAATCAAAATTTTGGGAAGCCTTTCAAAAAGCCATGGGTACTCGACTTGACATGAGCACGGCGTTTCACCCTCAAACGGATGGGCAAACCGAGAGAACCATTCAAACGCTCGAAGATATGTTGAGGGCGTGTGCAATTGATTTTGGTGGAAGTTGGGAAGACCATTTGCCGTTAGTTGAGTTTTCATACAACAATAGCTACCACGCTACTATTCAAATGGCACCCTTTAAGGCCTTGTATGGTAGGGTGTGCCGTTCTCCTTTAGCTTGGGCGGAAATTGGAGAGAGTCAACTTATCGGGCCAGAAATTGTGATTGAAACAACCAAGATAATATCTCAAATTAAGGAGAAGTTGCAATTGGCCCGTGAACGTCAAAAGAAGTATGCCGATGTGAGACGAAGACCGTTGGAGTTTGAAGTTGGTGAATTTGTACTTTTGAAAGTGTCGCCTTGGAAAGGCGTCGTACGATTCGTGAAGCGGGGAAAACTTGCACCAAGGTATGTTGGTCCTTTCAAGATTCTTGAACGGGTTGGGAAAGTTGCTTATCGGCTAGAATTGCCCCAAGAGCTTAGTGGTGTGCATGATGTGTTCCATATTTGTAACTTACGCAAGTGTTTGGCGGATCCTACACATCATGTGCCTATGGACGAAATTAGGGTTGATTCAAACTTGAACTTTGTTGAAGAGCCGGTAGAGATCATGGACCGTCAAGAAAAGAAGCTCAAGAAGAAGCGCTACACCATTGTGAAAGTAAGATGGAATGCTAGACGTGGAGCCGAGTTCACTTGGGAGAGAGAAGACCATATGAAGTCCAAGTATCCGCATTTATTTGATAATTAGGGTTTTGTTGAATTTCGGGACGAAATTCTTTTAACGGGGGGATAATGTAACACCCGTGAATTTTGACCCGTTGACTTTTTGTGTAAATTGACTAACAAACTTGTTGAATGAAATAATTGGGCCCATTTGTGATTATATGGCTATGTGGTATGCTAGTCGGGTCGTCGTATGTGTAGTCGGTATTTAATTGTGCAACTCATGGTATTGTGGTTGAGAAGGGAAACGGGTCGGCCCGTGGGTAGTCCATGACCCACCAGCCCCTCCCCAAGACCCATTTCCCTTATCCTTTTCTCTCTATCTCTCTTATCCTCTCTCAAGTAAAAGAAACCTCTTTTGGTTCTTCATCAAATCTTGCCTTAACTTTGTGTTGAATCTACCATAATACAAGACTCATAGCCATCTTCATCTCGTTTGCTTCCTATCGAAGAATCAAAGGTGGAAATCTTCCATTCTTAGCCACTGCGGCGCAGTGCTTTTGTACTGGTTCTGGGCCATTTGGCCACTGCGGCGCAGTGCATTGTTTCTGGTCCTGGTCCAGTTTAGCCACTGCGGCGCAGTGCATTGTTTCTGGTCCTGTTCAGTTTAGCCACTGCGGCGCAGTGCATTGTTTCTGGTCCTGTTTCAGTTTAGCCACTGCGGCGCAGTGCTGTATGGTTCTGGGCCATTTGCCACTGCGGCGCAGTGCTTTGTACTGGTTCTGGGCCATTTGGCCACTGCGGCGCAGTGCATTGTTTCTGGTCCTGGTCCAGTTTAGCCACTGCGGCGCAGTGCATTGTTTCTGGTCCTGTTCAGTTTAGCCACTGCGGCGCAGTGCATTGTTTCTGGTCCTGTTCAGTTTAGCCACTGCGGCGCAGTGCATTGTTTCTGGTCCTGTTCAGTTTAGCCACTGCGGCGCAGTGCATTGTTTCTGGTCCTGTTTCAGTTTAGCCACTGCGGCGCAGTGCATGGTTCTGGGCCTTGCCACTGCGGCGCAGTGCTCGGTCTGGCATTGCCACTGCGGCGCAGTGCATTGTTTCTGGTCCTGTCCAGTTTAGCCACTGCGGCGCAGTGAGCTCACCTTGCTCACTGCGGCGCAGTGCTTTTGTACTGGTTCTGGGCCAGTTTAGCCACTGCGGCGCAGTGGGCATAGTTCTTGCCCACTGCGGCGCAGTGCATTGTTTCTGGTCCTGTCCAGTTTAGCCACTGCGGCGCAGTGGGCATAGTTCTGCTCCACTGCGGCGCAGTGGATAGTCACTGTGATTTTTATGTGTGTCGATTTTCAAATTGTTGAGGTTGTATAATTGACATTCCAGTATATTGATGTATAATTATAGGTTGTGGAGGTGTGGACCCTATTACTCGTTTGTAATCTTTTACTAACTTCTTTGCCGATCAAGGTGAGTTTCGTATCTCCCTACCCGCTTGGGATTCGGGCTGAAAAGTGTAAACCTGGCGTGTTTACTTGTATTTATTGATGTATTGTTTGTTTGACTTGATTGTTGGATTGATGTGACGTATCTTTTCGTTTGATTTACTTGGGTTGTGTTTTCGTTAAGTATTACTTATACATTAGGATAGACGTACATACATGGAAGTCGGTTATGCCTTCATTGGGTTTTAGATGTGGTGGGAAGGCTGCGGGTGACCCTATACATAAGCATCTGGGACTTGAAGAAAGTAGAATCCTCTGAAGTATATGTACGTATAGTTGGTTTATATTGTGATTAGTGGCTCATGTTTTGTTGACTATTGATCGTTGGCTTTTGGTTATCATACATTGATTGCTGGGTTATGTTTGAGGAATATTGATTGTTGGCACAGGTTATCGCATTTTGGTTGTTGGTTTATGAAGTATGCATTTACATCTGTTTGTAAGCATTGCATACATTATTGTTGGACCCTCGGCAGGGGATTGCCGGCATCCTGGTGCATAGATGTATGCACCCATTTTGGATGTAGACCTGACCCCGAGTATATAGACATATATATCTCGATGATTTTGAGATACAGCCTTGTCCATTGCGATGGCAGAAGGGTATCGTTGCATACGTGATTGAAGGTCACGCTTGGGATAGGCATATTTGCTTATTCATACATTTGGCACTTGCATTGATACGCATATCATTTGTGCATTCTCATTACACTCTCATTTCTTTTGTGTAATCTTGTTGTTGGGCGATATTGTGTTGCTTAGAGGCTCGTTGTAAGTCATGTCTAGCCTCTATTCTTACATTGTGATTATTGATGTTGGTTCGTTACGAACCATTACTACGAACTCACCAACCTTGTGTTGACTATGCTTAGTACACTTTTCAGGTAATCAGGTTCTCCCAGGGCGTGGAGTTTAGTTGCTTGGCTTGCTGTAAACCCGGACTATGGACCTCATGGATCAAGGATTCATTGGCCTGTCTTTTGCATTATACTTAGGATTTGTTCGCCATCTTTGGATGTTTTTATGTAAACTTTGATGACTATTTGCTCCTGTTGTATATTGTTACTTGTTTTCATTGTGTTTTGGATTCACTGAATCTTAAATTGCATTTAGTTGTTCTATTGTAATTCCACCTGGTGCTGTATGATTTCCGTGACATTCTGAGCCTTGGCTTGGGGTGTTACAGTTTCCCTTCCCCCATTTTCTTCAAAACTTTCGATCAACATCAAACATCAATCATCTCCATCTCATGTTTTTGTTAAGGTAATTAAAGGATTTTGATTCTAAATTGTTTGTTATACATAAATTTCATCTTATATACATACATAATGTTATATATATATATATATATATTTATATATATGTATATGATTTTCAATTATATATATTGATTTTTAGGAGCTTTGATAAACCTAGACAAAATCCATGGTACACCTTCCCAAATTAAAACCCAAAAGCATAAAATGTAACACCCTACTTTATAAAAATGTGAATTTCAAAAAAATTTCAACTTTAAACATAACACCGTTAATAAAATGCGGAAGCGACTTTTAAAAATCTCAATTGATTCCTAACGGAATCAATAAGGAATGTATTAAAAAGGTGTTACCAACTAGTGTCATCGCAATAAGGTAAATGAAATCCACAATCAACCTCAATAAAGACAGTCAACATAATAAATGCCAAAACGGCTAGATAAATATGTCTACTTAAATAATGCAACTATGCGTAACTAAAGCCAACGTCCAAAAGCTCCAATAATAGCTACCCATCTCACAAGCAAGCTATCAAGCCACTGATCATTGCCTAACCTAAGGGCACAACACATTTCCACAAAACAAGTGTCAGCTATTAAAGCTGAGTAAGATAACAGGTTAGTATAAATAAAAGGATTGCCAATTAAAACACTTTAATAAATCAACTCATGCATATATAAAGGCACAAACAACAAAACAACATAAACTGCATAATAAGGATTATCAAATCCTACAATGTGTCTAGCAATCCTCCATAATCACCAATATCCACATAACTACATAAACTACATAAATCACCAAAGGTTATGCCATGATAAACTACATAAAAGGTTGTGTGAGGCGACTAAATAGCCAAATATGAAACCCCACACCCGACTTGATGGGTAGACCTTACGGTGGTCCATCTATGTCGTTATGGATAAGCATAACCAAATTCATGAGTATTCCGTTAACACCAGGTGGTCAACCACGACGCCCGAAATACTCTAAACACCGGGTTGTATTCACAAGAGGACATGATCCGTTCCCCAAGTGACGCCATAGCACACTCCGCCTAAATAGACGTCATGTGGGTTAAGCTTAACTCTTACACCAATGCTCGAGACTTTCACCATATCACACCAATATCTACATAATATTTTAGGGCCCTTAAGCGTGCACGTGACATGGCAACCTAAATCATGTCTAGTGTACTATGTGTACAAGTCCACATAATGCATTCACAGCTCAAACAACCAATTGCATATATCAATCATGCAATAACAATCTCATTTCTACATAAACATGCGTAAACAATACCCCAGTCAACCACCCTCATATATCCCATACCCAACATATGCATGAGATAATTATAAGAACATAAAAGGGGAGTTTAATTATTAAAACTAAGTTTTGTTGTGTCCCTCATGTGTCAAAAGTAAGTTATCTTACCTTTAGAAGCTTCACAAACCACAAATTAAATAGTTACCCAGCTTGTTATGTATTCCGACAACCTATAAACAACCAATAATTAAAAAATAAATATAAATGCTAAGGACTAATGACTTTTAAATCAACACTAAAATACACACTTTTATTTGCTTACTGCTACTGCTCGAATAACATGAGACACCCAAAACCAAATTGTGCACATGTGATACAAGAGTCAATATAACTTTTGGGTGTTTTTCTTACTTTCTGTGGACTACATCTACAGAAATATCAACCATCCTTTGTATATTACCAATATCATTATATTTTATATTATCTTGGGTTAATAGAACTAATTAAACCAACAATTAAATGATGCAAAGACAAATCTAGTTTCTTACTTTTTCTTGAGATTTTACGATGGACCACAAGTATATATATATATAGTTTTATGTTCATTGTAACCAATTATTTTCCTCTTTACAATTGAAAGGACAAGACACTATCTATTTTATTTTATTCTATATATATGTACACTATGATTCATATTTACTACTGCCATGAGGCTTTTACAAACAAAAGGATTATATATTTTCTTTTATTGTTTTCCAAGCTTGGTACAAAAATCTGAATGTAACTGTTTCCTTTCTTTCTAATACACACAAGAACACAAATACATCATCTCTATTATTCTATTCGGCCCACCACTAGAAGTAGACAATACAATTTTACTTTCACATATATGTTCCTAAACGTGAATGAAGTCAACAAGAAGACAAATCCATTTTGATTTATTTTACTTTTATTTGGATCATGCATGACAATTAAAATAGAACAATTGAATTCTTTTTTTTATTTTATTACCTTGATCAGCCACACAAGCAAAAAGAGAGACCAAAAAGCCAACTTAATTCTTTTTCTGTTGATCGTAAGACTCACAAGGCAAGGACACGTAATCTCTTCAGCCACAAAATAAGAGATGACAACAGGAGATTTCTTTTCTTTACGAGGATGGTTTATGGCGGCTACACAACAAAGCAACAACCCTTATTTTTCTTAATGGATGCGCACGACCACACTACGAAAACCAAGTCTATCTTTTATTTTCTTTTTACTCGACGGTTACTATCAAAATAAAGGGATTGGGTTATTTATTAGGGATTAATATGAAACACTATTAGGATTAAAACACTAACTACCACTAATAAGAGTTTTAGGTCCAATACTTAAACCCATCTCAATTTACATAACTTCATTTTAACTCCGCTTAATACCTAACGGGAATACACACAACACAACAAGCTATAATGGTAAACATTTATCGACACTTTTTATCACTCTAAATGGGAACACATACTCGTAACTACCCACATAAATGACACACCTTATTCTACTTAATCAACACAAATATTAATCCACATAGATATATAACACCACTTAACGACAGGTCAACATTGACTAACATCAAAGTTATAAAAGAGTTCGGGATGTTACATAAAAGGAACCCCTCGGACCCAAATTAAAACCCATCTTTTCCGCTCAACCCATTTTTTTGTTTTTTTTTGTTTTCGTAGCCAATAAACACTCCCGGTCCCACTAATCAACTTCGACGCTGCGTTTGAAGAAGGAACAAACGCTCGGACGTTGTCCTTAGACGCGCCGGTGCTACTAGCGTCGGATGTCGGACGCGCGTCCGACGTCCCTATAAGGAGAGGTCTAATAGTCGACCCACCAACCCATTTGACCCCCAACCCGCCAACCCATGACCCATTTGACCTAAAATTAACCCACCAACCCATATGACCTGTTTGACCTGAAATCAACCTGACAACCCGCCAACCCATTTGACCCGTCAACCCGAAACTCAACCCGTCAACCCGATTTTTTTAAGGTTGATGGGTTGGTTCGGGTTGACATGTCATGGGCCAGGGTTGAAATTTTTGACCTGAAATTTTTAGTGGGTTGGGTTAGGGTTAGAGATTTTCGACCCGCCAACCCGAACCCATTGAGAGCCCTACTAGTACACATTGTATACATTTCATACCTCGTCATCAGCAGCAGCAGCAGTAGCAGCAGTGACAGCAACCGTAGATCTCTCCGCCGCAGCAGCAGCATCAGCAGCAGCCTAAGAATAATTATATAAAAAAAGATTACTTTCTAATGGACACACTTTCACGCATTAAGTCTAGTACCCACTCAAATTGCTAGGAGTGGTACTTTCATATTTTAGAGCACCTCCAATGGCAATTTTGAAAAGCTTTTTATAAGACTTATTACTATTACAAAAAGCTATTATAAAGACTTTTTACCATTGGGTATAAAAGCTTTTTTTACAAAAGCTTGAAAAATTTCAAGTCATTACACTCTCTCTCATACATATATAATTGTAATCTAAAGAGTTTAAAGGTATTTTCAAGTTAATTTCAAGCTTTTGCCATTGGAGTTAAAGCTTTTTTATAAAAAGTTTTTAAAAAAAGTCATACCATTGGAGATGCTCTAAAATATAATTGTAATCTAAAGAGTTTAAAGCTATAGAGTGTGTTTTTGTATTCAAAAATGAGTGGGAGCACAACTTGAACCCAATAATAATAATAATAATAATTTCTTGTAATTTTTGAAGTTAATAAAAGTTGTTAATAATAAAATAATAATAATAATAATAATAATAATAATAATAATAATAATTTCTTGTATTTTTGAATTTCAATAAAAGTTGTTAATAATAAAATAATAATAATAATAATTACCTGATGCAACTGATGCAATGCTACAGCAATATCCAAAGGCACCAGCTGAAAATAAGATATTATAAACCAATAATAGATATTAATTAATGATTACTTGTTTTATAATAAATTATTAAAAAACCTAATAATAATAATAATACATGATAAAAGAATAATAAATATTAAAAAAAAAAATTCAACCTGTGCGCTTCTGCAACGACAGCGTTGTAGACAACAGTAACACCGTCCGACATGCCCTAAAAAATATAAGAAGCGAATTAAAAGTACATTAAACTTTAGCTTTTTTTTAAAAGTAATAAACTTTTGTAATAATAATAAAAGAATCAGAGAATATACGCGTCTGAAAAACGGAAATTTTCTCCTCAGAGGTTCGTTTTGCACTCCGACATAAGGAGCCATTATGTTCAACATAGCTCCATCTGGTTGAGGCTCGATATGGTACATTCTGCAACGAAATTTAAGTTCAAAAATCAAAAAAAGAAAAAAAAGAAAAAAAAAAGAAACGTGTATTAGAGATGATAACCTCAAAGCTCGAATGAGGGTTTCACCCACGAAATTAGCCATTTTTGTCTGAAAGGTAAAAAGGTCTGAAAGTAAAAAAGGGATGAAAGGTAAATGCCTAAAAAAAATAGAGAACATGATCTGCCATAATCTCTTCGATCCCTTCATTTATGTGCCAGAATAAAGAGAGATTTAGTAGGAAAGTGGAAGATACTTTTTTGTATATGATAATAAAAGGGAGTGGGAAAGCTGCAGTAATTCTTTGGAAAAGCCCGCTTCTCTTTGTCTTCGAGCTTGAATTCTTCAATCCACTGATTCGTTCCTTCATATACCTCCCCACCAATAGATAGAGACAAATAGGAATAACCAAACCACGTCTACAAAATGCCAGTACCATGCAGCTGCTTCAAAGCCAACGTGATGCTCCTTGGTCAGATGACCAAGATATTGGCGAATACCACATATGATCAAGAAAAGCGTACCTATAATCACATGAAAACCATGAAAGCCAGTTGCTAAGAAAAAGGTAGAACCATAAATACTATCCGAAATTGTGAAGGGCGCTTGATAATATTCCATTCCTTGAAAGGCGGTGAATACTAGAGCCAGTAAAACGGTAGCTACTAAAGCGTAAACTGCTCGTTTTAAAGATTCTTTGGGGAGGGTTTCGTTTTGGTTGGCCGTTTATTATTGGGCCTGTGTCACAACTCACAAGCCCGATACTGTTGGAAGGATTAGCTTAATTGTTCTTATTTATTCATGTTACTTACTTATCTTATTTTATGTGCAGATTCTAAAAGTTTATATTCCAAAAGGATCTATTCTGCCACATGCTGTAAGTAAGAGTTGGAGGACTAAAGCTTGGATAAACGAAAGAAGAGGGATGGCTGCTGGATAAAAGGAAAAGAAGATACATGGCTGCTGCTCCTATATAATGTCACCAATCCCATCACCTAGGGTTTCTAACATTCTGTCATTCTCTTTTAGCCGCTTTCTTGTTTACCGTTAGAATGTAGTGAGAGATGAGAGTCTGTTCTATTTCCTTTCTTTGCTTTCTATTTTGATCTTAAGTTTTAATGTGTTAGGTTAAATAGGTGTTAAAACCTTTATTTTCTTAGCTAATATAATGAGTATCTACATATATTCCTCTCTTATTGGTAAACAATCTTGTGTTATGATTGAGTTTTATATAAAGTTTAAGTAATTTTAACATGGTATCAGAGCCAGGTTAGCTATTTTCTTGATTCGATTGATTCTGATTAAACGTTTTTTTTTTCCAAAAATTAGGGTTTTTAATTTTTTGGTAGTTTCTCTTTATCTAAAATCTTCATATACCTTCTATTATATCTCGATTTTGTATCAAAATCGATTGATTATTCTCTTTCTGCTCGTGTTGCGGACACCTCTTTTCTTAAAGATTGTGTCTTACCTCTGGAGCAGATATTCCTTGCTGGTCTGGATCTCGAATATTATACCCTAGTATTCTTGTGTCTGGATCCTTGGATTTTTGACCCTTATTGGTTGCTGTGGAATTACTGTTGGATTACCCTCTGTGAGTCTTCTTACCTACCCTTTCAGTAGCAAATCTCTTGATAATTGGAGGGCTCTGAGTGTCAAGGGTTTGGCCTATAGATTGGGACCTCTTTCTATCTGTTTACTTGCTATTTGTGGTTGTTTATTCTTATCTGCTTGTTTGCTGTTTTTTTTCTTTATCTAACCCTTTACTTGGTAGAAGAGAAGGCTATAGATAATACTTGTCTTGAGCACTTCAGTGCTCCTGAATCTGGTTCCTTATCTTGTTGCCTTTTAAGGTGTTTATCTTTGCTTGTTTGTTGCCATGGATGATGTTTTTAATGAACCTGTTAT
The DNA here is from genome assembly GCA_034093135.1 of Erigeron breviscapus. NCBI lineage: Eukaryota > Viridiplantae > Streptophyta > Magnoliopsida > Asterales > Asteraceae > Erigeron > Erigeron breviscapus. The sequence goes on along the minus strand of CM067169.1, from coordinate 38,946,253 downwards.
TGATGATACTGTTATTGGTACTCTTATTAGTAAACTGGATTTTGGTGATGAACTATATTTGCATGCTAGTGACACTGTTGGCACACCTCTAATTAATTTTAAGCTAAAAGGGACAGAAAACTACAAAGTTTGGGCATGTGCTATGGAATTAGCTCTTGAGACTAAAAATAAAATGGGATTTGTTACTGGAACTTGTGTTAAACCTCTGGATAATGATGCTTTGGCTAAGCAGTGGGATAGGTGTAACTCTGTTGTTTTATCTTGGATCTTAAGTTGTGTTACTGAGGAATTATATTTGGGTCAAATTTTTTCTAAAAATGCAAAAATTGTTTGGGAAGAATTAAAGGAAACATATGACAAGGTTGATGGTTCCATTACTTTTAATTTGCATCACAAAATTCACTCTTTGACTCAAAATGGTTCTCCAATTTCTGAATACTACCACAAATTGAACTCTCTTTGGAAACAGTTTGATGCCCTTGTGAAATTACCAACTTGTACTTGTAATGCTTCTAAGGAAATACAGGAACATCAACAACTTTTGAAACTTATGCAATTTCTAATGGGCCTAGATGAAACTTACTTACCTATAAGAAGCAACATCTTAACTAGAGACCCACTGCCTAGTGTCAAAGCTGCCTTTGCTCTCATTTCTAGAGAGGAGTCACACAAGGGTATTCCATCCTCTGAATCTTTTTCAAAAACTCAAAATAATGCTTTCTTTGTCAAGTCTTCTGAACATGGAAAAAGATCCTTTGGGAATAAAAGTTCTAACAACAGAAATCATGAAAATAACAGGAATTCTGAAACTAGAAAAGGACCTAATCTTAATCTCCAATGCAGTGGGTGTCTCAAATATGGGCATACTCTTGATAGGTGCTATGAAGTTGTTGGATACCCTCCTGGCTATGGCAGGAACACTGCAGCCAGGAGAAATGTGTCTCAGCCTTACTTTAATAAACCCTTGACCAGTCATAATGCTGTTTCTATCCCTCATGATTCTGGTTCTAATGTGGCTTCCACCTTGTTAGGTCGAAAATCGACCAAGTATAATTTGTTCAGAAATAGCTTGAAGTTTAGTGAAGACGTCTGCACAGAATTCTGAGATGTCTCAGAATTCCTTCACTGAAGCTTCACTTCAGTTCAGATCGAGATAAATCTGAAGCATTCATTCTGAAGTCAAAGACTGAAGTATGAAGAAGAGAATCATTTCAGAAGCGAGCAAAAGAGTGATTCTACCAGATCAAGACTGAAGCATCTCAGTGTAAAGTATTTACAACACTTTACACTGATTACGAGGAAGACTTTTACTTTACACCTTTATCCGGTTAATAGATTTATCTATTAACAAAAGGTACAAAGTATAGGCTTGGAACCTAGTACTATAAGTCACATCAAGTGACTTATATACTCTTCCAAGTGCAGCATGTAAGGAATTATGGTTTAATTCCTTAAATGCTCACAACCACATTTGTACGATCTTGTCCACATCATCATGGACTTGGTCTATAAATACAAAGTCTTCTCACAACTTGCAAAGTGCTTGAAACTTTAGCATTGCAACTTGTGAGATATACTCTAAGTAAACTTACGAGTATTTCCAAGTTAATTAGATCACTTGTATTTCAGGATTGGTTAGATACTTACACTTGGGTGTTTATCTTTGTTCCGCAACAATCCTTGTATTTGTTTATACATCAATAAATCAAATACATTGAAAAGAAAACAACGTGTCTCAATGCTACATACTTGATTATATTTATATATATCCTTATATAGTTTCTGCCATTTGTTCTTGCATTTTTATATCTAGTCAATTGTTTCTTGTTATCCATATCTGGATCGTAAACTGAACTTGTCCATCAAGATCAGTTATACTTGCCAGTCGGGTTTGTTATTCATCTATATATTTGGGACTCACACACCTCCACAAGTGGACCACCTTCTCCCAACACTTCTGTTGGTTCTATTACTCTCACTAATGATCAGTATGCTAAGTTGATGTCTCTTCTAAGTGATAAACCTTCTTCAGGTGGAGTACATGCCAATATGGCAGGTATTCTCTTTAACTCAAACTATTATTTTAACTCCAATTTTGAAAGATTTTTTTGTTCTAATTCCACTCAAACTTGCATTAAGTATAAAAATGGGTGGATTTATGATTCTAGTGCTAATAAGCATATGTGTTGTGATGATACCAACATGTTTAATGTGCATGATACTTCTGGCCTTGGCCTGACTGTTGGACACCCAAATGGCACCAATGCCAGAATTCTGAAAATTGGTGATCTTAGACTTGATAAAGACATTGTGTTGTTTGGTGTCCTATATGTTCCTGAATACTGTGTTAATCTCTTATCTGTTCACAGTCTCACTAGAGATAGTAAAGCTTTCATAGGTTTTGACCAAGATAGTTGTGTGATACAGGACTTACACACAAAGAAAGTGATTGGGATTGGTAAACAATCTGATGGTCTTTATTTTTTCAAACAGAATTTTAAAGGTAAAGAAATTATGAGTAATCATGCTAGCTTTCAATGTCATTTATCTGCTCAAACCTGGCATAACAGGTTGGGTCATCCTTCTGACCCTGTCCTTCTTGTTCTTAAAAGAAAGTTGAATCTGGATGGCATTCATGCTTCTCCATGTGAGATCTGCCATAGGGCCAAACAAACTAGGGATCCTTTCCCTTTAAGTATGCACAAGTCCAATTCTCTTGGAGAGCTTGTGCATCTTGACTTATGGGACCTTATAAGGTTCAAAGTAAAGAAGGATTCAAATTTTTTCTTACCATTGTTGATGATTATACAAGAGGTGTTTGGGTCTTTCTCTTAAAGTCTAAGGATGAAACCTTTGAGAACTTTAAAATTTTTTACAATCTGTTACAGAATCAATTCAAATGTAACATTAAAATTGTCAGAAGTGACAATGGAAGTGAGTTTGTTAATCATAAAATGAATGAATTTTTAATTCAAAATGGCATAATTCATCAAACTTCTTGTACTTACACCCCACAGCAGAATGACATTGTTGAAAGGAAACATAGGCACTTGCTTAATGTTGCAAGAGCCCTTATGTTTCAAGGGGGGTTGCCTCTATATCTTTGGTCTGATTGTATCTTAACTGCCACTTACTTGATTAACAGGTTACCATCTTTTGTGCTCTCTGGAAAGTCCCCTTATGAGTTTATCTTTAATAAAGAACCAAATCTCTCCCACTTAAGGGCATTTGGTTGTCTCTGTTTTTCCACCATTTTAAATAATAATGATAAGTTTTCAAGTAGGGCTGAAAAATGTGTTCTCATTGGCTACTCTAATGAGAAAAAAGGTTATAAACTGTTCAGCTTGGATAATAGAACTACTTTCTTTTCTAGAGATGTAAGGTTCTATGAAAATATTTTTCCTCTAAAAATGGTCAGTGAGTCACATAAAACTTATGATTCTAGCACTAATAAAAGTTCTTCAAAACTGTTTGATCTTATCTTTTTTAATAATAATGAGACTTCCAATGCCCCAAGTCCCAATGATGAAGGGAGAACTTCTTGTACTGAGGATGAGGGCAGGGATGGTGGTTCCTCTGGTAGTACAATTGAATCTACTAGGGATCATCATTCTGAAAACATTGCAACATCCTTAGAAGACAACTTCAATTCTGAGGGCAGCCCTAATATTGAGACACCCAATCTTAATGAAGTTCTTGACACCACTCAAAGGGTTGACTTTTCTCCTGTTCTTAGAAGGTCTAATAGAAACACTAGGATTCCTAGAAATCTTGATGACTTTGTTCTTGGGACCAAAACTAAACACTCTATTACAAATTTTGTATGTTACTCTAAGCTCAATTCTGAAACTGCTTGCTTTATTGCTAACTTAAATAAACATCATGAACCCACTTCTTATGAAGAAGCATCCAAGAACCGACTTTGGGTAGATGCTATGAATTCTGAAATTGAGGCTCTTTATAGAAATGAAACCTGGACTCTCACTGAATTGCCACCCAATAGAAAACCTATTGGGTGCAAATGGGTGTATAAGGTCAAATATAAGTCCAATGGGGACATTGATAGGTATAAAGCCAGACTTGTGGCTAAGGGATATAGCCAAAAGGCTGGAGTTGATTTTGATGAAACTTTCTCCCCTGTGGTTAAGATGGTTACTGTTAGATGCCTTGTCACTGTTGCTGTTCAAAACAGTTGGCCAATTTACCAACTTGACATTAATAATGCCTTTCTTTATGGTGATCTTGATGAGGATGTTTACATGATTCCTCCTCCTGGATATCACTCTGTTTCTGATCCTAAAGTTTGCAAATTATTGAAATCTTTCTATGGGCTTAAGCAGGCCCCTAGAAAATGGAATGAGGAATTGAACTCTGCTTTGATTGAGACTGGATTTGTGCAAAGTAAAAATGATTACTCTTTGTATACTAAATCTTATAACAATGTGTTTATTATCTTACTTATTTATGTTGATGACATTGTCATCACTGGTAATTGTGTGAATGAAATAAACAAGTGCAAGGAATTTCTGGATTCCAGATTTTCTATTAAGGATCTTGGTAAGTTAAGATATTTTCTTGGTATAGAAGTTATCAATGTTGATAATGGCATCTGTTTGTCTCAAAGGAAGTATGCCTTAGATCTTATTACTGACTTTGGCCTTCTTGGGTGCAAGCCTGCACCAACCCCCATTGAACAAAATCATGTTCTTCCCAATCCTGGTGATTCTGACAAACCACTGACCAACATTTGTGAGTATCAAAAGCTTGTTGGGAAATTAATTTATCTCACACTAACCAGGCCTGACATTGCCTATGTTGTTCACATTCTTAGTCAGTTTATGCATGCACCTTTTGAGTCACATCTAAAACTTGCTATGAGAGTTCTTAGATACCTCAAGGGGTCCCCAGGTAAAGGTATCCTTTTTACAAGGAATACTGTTCTCTCCCTCTCTGCCTTTGTAGATTCTGACTGGGCCAAGAGGATCACTACCAGAAAGAGTACCACTGGGTTTAGTCTCTTTCTTGGTGGATCTCTCATCTCTTGGAAAAGTAAAAAGCAAGCCACAATTTCCAGATCCTCAGCTGAAGCTGAGTTCAGAGCCCTTGCTTCCATTACTTGTGAAGTCATTTGGGTTTTAAAGATTCTAGATGAATTTGGTATTAAAAGACACACTCCTGTTCCAATTCACTGTGATAGTAAAGCTGCAATTCAGATTGCTGCAAACCCTGTTTTCCATGAGAAAACCAAACACTTTGAAATTGATCTTTTTTTTGTTAGAGAAAAAATTGGATATGGAGTGGTTGAAACTGTCAAGGTTGTATCTGAAGAGAATGTGGCTGACATTTTCACTAAAGGACTTTCTTTGACTCAACATTCTGAGTTTTGCAAAAGACTTGGAATGTTTGACCCTTTTCACAATTAAGCTATGGGAGGGTGTTGGAAGGATTAGCTTAATTGTTCTTATTTATTCATGTTACTTACTTATCTTATTTTATGTGCAGATTCTAAAAGTTTATATTCCAAAAGGATCTATTCTGCCACATGCTGTAAGTAAGAGCTGGAGGACTAAAGCTGGATAAACGAAAGAAGAGGGATGGCTGCTGGATAAAAGGAAAAGAAGATACATGGCTGCTGCTCCTATATAATGTCACCAATCCCATCACCTAGGGTTTCTAACATTCTGTCATTCTCTTTTAGCCGCTTTCTTGTTTACCGTTAGAATGTAGTGAGAGATGAGAGTTTGTTCTATTTCCTTTCTTTGCTTTCTATTTTGATCTTAAGTTTTAATGTGTTAGGTTAAATAGGTGTTAAAACCTTTATTTTCTTAGCTAATATAATGAGTATCTACATATATTCCTCTCTTATTGGTAAACAATCTTGTGTTATGATTGAGTTTTATATAAAGTTTAAGTAATTTTAACAGATACCCACATACATTTATTGACATTTTGTGACTAAATTTACGTATTTAGAAAGCTAAAGATAATGATTGAAATTTATCTTTGTAAATTTTAGTAATAAAAACAAATAATGTAAAAAAGGGTAATTGGATGGAAACCCCTTGATCCCATGTACCATTTGGTACCCACTAATCCTCCAGCCAGGCTAGTGTCCAGGTGAATTTCAACCACTTAATAATCCCATGACTATCTCAAGTTTAACTTTGACAAGGCTCGAACCCATACAAATAATGTAATTTCATACAAAGTTACAAATTACAAAGACTATCCGTCTAATTATTTCTTTTTCCCTGTATCGTATGTACTCAAATACTAGAATAAGATCTTAAAGATTATGTTTTTTCTTTCTTATAAAACTAAAAATACAGGTTAAAATAAGTAAAGAAGTCCTGTGTATTATCTACCATATACTATTATTTGCTATATATATATATATAATAAATTATAGGGGGTGGTAATATAAGGTTGTTAGGTACCTAAGCTTATGTGTGGAATACTCACATATTGTTTTTTTAATCCATAAAATTCATGGGGGCCCAAACATTTATTCATTAATAAAAAAATATTAAAAAATTTGTATGTGAGGGGTTCCACACCTAAGCTTAGGTGCAGACAGCCTTATATTCACTTTTCCCATATAAGAATTATATATAATATATAATATATATATATATATAATATATATATATATATAAACGAAGCGATTAACCGATTACATTGTTTTCTTTCTTCTAACATCAGTCTTCGACTTCTGTTAGAATATTTTCAATTTACTAGTGGATCTTAAACTTTCAACCCCCTAATTAAACATCATTATGTCATTGATAAGTTTGTTTCAACTACATATTATTTAAGGGCATGACCACATTATGTGTCGCTATATATGTTAGCTAAAATCTTGGCATATGAAATACATATTCTTCTAAAGTCAATACAACAAACACTTTTAAAAGTTTATAGTAGCGAATATTTATGTGAAAAAGAAAACCATAAATCCAAAATGAAAAAAAAAGTGGAATGAAAGTTCTCGTATGTTAGTTAAAATCCCCAAAGGAAAAAAATATTATAAAAACTAAATAGTGGTCCATAATGGTACATAATGGTGTGTGAGATAACAAAATGAAAAAAAAAGTGGAATGAAAGTTCTCGTATGTTAGTTAAAATCCCCAAAGGAAAAAAATATTATAAAAACTAAATAGTGGTCCATAATGGTACATAATGGTGTGTGAGATAACAAAAAAGTTGCAATATATTAGTTGAAAACTCAAAAGAAAAAAGAAAGTGCAAAAAACCAATAAATAACTCGAGTTTGAAAACCCGAACGAAATGAAATATAGCAAAATTCAATTAGTGATTCAGGATGTGTAGTGGACGAATAGTAACTCGCTACGTAGGCGGTTACTATTCATTCTTCCATTTGTCTTAATATATAGATATAAAATATGCAAAATGTAAAGATGTTTATATGATATATTAAATGTAAAATCAAAAATTAAAAAATTTGTAATAATTTGTAAAGAGATGACGTTTTCCATTAAATGTAACTAAAAAATTCGTTAAAAACTCACCAAGAGAATTTAATTTGGTTTGGCTTATCTTTATTTGGATATATGTAGCACCCACAAAAAACTCTTTTAATCAATTCACTAAAAGATTTGTCTGTTGGTTTAAGCAAGTTGTAAACAAATCCTCCTGCAATGCTCCAATGGTTGGACAGATAATGTATATCCAAATCCCTTTGTAATTGTTTCGAATAATGGCTGGTCCAAGGCTTCATACCAGATTCATCGATGCTCCAGAAATCTGCCTAGAAAATGCGATACATCATACATGTATTTCAAATAGCTAACCAAAGCCAGTTTATTAAGACGAGCATAGTGCCCGCGCGTTGCGGCGGCTAGAAGGTGATAATAACATAAAAGGGAGGCGATGGTGGAGATGGAGGGAGACGGTGGAGAAGGAGGGCGGCGGCGGAGGGTGATAGAAGGTCGATGAGAGTGTGTAATGATTAGAGAGAATGAGGAAATGAGGGTATATAAGGGTTTAATGTTTAAGTAGGGGTATTTTGGAAAGAAAAAAAAGTGCTGAATTTTAAGAAATCCAATACTCTTTATAAAGGAGTATAGATATAATTACTCAACTAATAAGTTACAATTAAAAAGAAATCACCCTCCTACAAACACGTTTAATGTTATGGTCATGGCAACTATGATTCCTCCATGCCTTTTTTATCTGCAAATCTTAACTTTACATCAATATAAAACAAAGTGCTCTTACTTTCTAGCAATGTCCACTGATCTCAATTTGAATAATAGAATACATAATATGTTAAACTCTTTTAATCAATTCACTAAAAGATTTGTCTGCTGGTTTAAGCAAGTTGTAAACAAATCCTCCTGCAATGCTCCAATGGTTGGACAGATAATGTATATCCAAATCCCTTTGTAATTGTTTCGAATAATGGCTGGTCCAAGGCTTCATACCAGATTCATCGATGCTCCAGAAATCTGCCTAGAAAATGCGATACATCATACATGTATTTCAAATAGCTAACCAAAGCCAGTTTATTAAGACGAGCATAGTGCCCGCGCGTTGCGGCGGCTAGAAGGTGATAATAACATAAAAGGGAGGCGATGGTGGAGATGGAGGGAGACGGTGGAGAAGGAGGGCGGCGGCGGAGGGTGATAGAAGGTCGATGAGAGTGTGTAATGATTAGAGAGAATGAGGAAATGAGGGTATATAAGGGTTTAATGTTTAAGTAGGGGTATTTTGGAAAGAAAAAAAAGTGCTGAATTTTAAGAAATCCAATACTCTTTATAAAGGAGTATAGATATAATTACTCAACTAATAAGTTACAATTAAAAAGAAATCACCCTCCTACAAACACGTTTAATGTTATGGTCATGGCAACTATGATTCCTCCATGCCTTTTTTATCTGCAAATCTTAACTTTACATCAATATAAAACAAAGTGCTCTAACTTTCTAGCAATGTCCACTGATCTCAATTTTAGAAACAATACCCCCCAAAAAAAACCACACACACAACAACAACAACAATAACTACACATATCAAACTGACGATGCTATATTAAGAATCTATCTAGCTAGGCTCGTAACTAAGAAACCTAACACTATTGCGAAACAAAATGTGTGAAAGTGTGGGTGCCAGAAGTAATCCGATACAACCCAATTCCAAAATCGAAAAGCCCGTGGTTGATTAAAAGCCAAAAGCTTAAAACTAATGCATGACATTTATGTTGTAGAAAGTGTTCATATAGATATTTTTTATATCATTTCGATCAATCATATCGTACAGATTTTAAACTTGTGATATAGAAAAAAATATTCGTGAATCTTTTAACAAGCTCACCTGCATCCATGTTTCTTTATACAAAACAATGGTTTTTAACATACAGATTATGATACCAAATCTGTAAACACCAAAATGCAGATATTGCAAATCCAAGAACTTCGATGACATTTGATAAAATTCTAGTTTGTCCGATTTCAAATAATATATGTTCTGATATCCAGACAAGATAGCCTACATAAATGAAACATTGGGAGTGTAAAGGAATCCTGGTGAAGGCAGCAATATAAACTGTCCAAACTAAACGCGTATTGTATGTGAATGTGTTCTTGTATATCTGGAATACAATAACCCTTTATATATAGGGTTGTACAAGGCCTACAAAGTAGAAAACGATATACATCACAAATACTTAGGAAACGATATACAAAGAGCCTAAGCTAACTATAGGCCTACAAAGTAGGAAATGATATACATCATCTTTATCTAATACAAACTTCAATACATCCTGCATGTTTTTTAATCTACCTACAAGGCTACAACTACTCAGTACCGGCTTAAGTTTTTTGGGGGCCTTAAGCAAGATCAATTTTGAGGGCCTAGTTCATTGGTATATAAATTAAAGTAAATAAAGAAGAAAAAAAAAGGGTAGTTCATCTTATGTAATGGCCTAATATTGTGAAAGGAAAGGAAAGAAACAAAGTCATGCACGATGTCCAGGGAATAAATTTACCAAATTTTATAAACGAATTTTCGAGCATAAGAACGTTGGATAGCGTTGGAGCCTCTTCGATTTCATCACATAAGTTGACTATTAACATCTTTTTTGACAGAGAACTTCTAGTATTCTTTAGCAATACTAAACTGAATGTTTTTTTTCTTGCGACTGTAACTTCAATTATGTGGTGTTTTTTAAGGTGAACCTTGAGGGCGTGAGGTGTATTTGCCTATTTCTTTTCTTGGGCAGACTGGTATGGTAATAATATCTAGTATAAAAGTCTAAATTCTAAAAAAGTCCAAAATATAAAAAATGGGGGCCTTTATATTAAGCCGGTAGTGCAACTACTGCATGTGTAAAATATATTAGTTAATTTAGACATGTAGGTTAAATGTTAATTCGAGTTAGACTAGATTAAATATGTAAAGTCAGGTTTTACTTGGAGTGCAAGTCAAGTAACCGACTAATATGGAATGTTTAGTTTAAGGTAATAAGTCGAGTTGTAATTAGACTAGGAAACCTCCTAGGATATCCCCTCTTCTATATAAATAGAGGAGGGGGGAGCCGATTAACTGTACCATCAAAAAGCCGAATTACTTGGTTAAATAAACAAGGGTTCATTAGGGTTATACATATTCTCTATTTTCTGTTTTTCGTAGTTCGTATGGTGTTTGGTTTATTATTATATTTAACATTAATTAAGAGTGTTGGTGTTCAAATATAGTAGGAGGTGTTAGCTACGTGTTTCGTTTCTTTGTTCGTTTCTATAGCTGGACAAATAACAACAAAAGTCAATTATATAATTGTTGTGGTCAACAATTACAGCAAACATAGGTACACGATATTAGATTTTGAAAATCGGCTTTTTATTGATTGCCAACATGTAATCGGCTTTTTATTGATTGCCAACATCATATCGCCTTCTGTTGATAGATTTTGAAAATCATGAAAATTGTGAAGAATACGAGTGCAATTACAAACTACAAACCTGAGTTGAAAAGCTTCCCCATAAGGCTTTAACCCTTCCTTGCTCATCGGAAAGCACTCCTGAAAAACTGCTGCCAAGATCTGCATGCATTGAGTCATTAATAAACTACCATTTTAAATTAATGAATATATATGGGAACAGTCTATTACAGGGATGTACCAGTGTCAAGCTCGATTACTTCCAAGTTTGTTGCCCTGTACCGTGGATAATCAGCTGAGCTAATATTTAAAGCGGCACATGGGTTGGTGACAACCGATTTTCTAGATGTTGCCTGTAAATTCCTACTTAACCCCACTAAATAGACAGATTCACCACGGTGTAATGCAGGTTCTGAAATAAAAAGACGGCAAATGGTTGAAAATAATATAAAAATGGCATTATACTATTAAAAAATATTAGATGTGGTAAAGGTTTGATTCATTTCCTTTTTATATGGCTAAATGCTGTTGTGCCTTATCTCCAATGGGACAGAGAGGTACAGGAAAAAAATAGAAAAATTTATGGTAGATTTGAACAATAAAAGAAAGATAAAACCCACCTCTCACAATAGAAATAAAGAAACCTATGCTTCATGGATTTTCTGCAATCCATTTTCTTTCATTCTTAAACCCACAAAGCAAACACACCCTTAGCTTAGAAGGAAACGAGTCAAATTGATTATACAAGTTAAAAGTCACCAAAAGTTTGTATTTTAAGCACTATTAGAAAACGTAACATATTTAAAAGTTTTATATAAAAAAAAAATTTGAACAAAAAGTACAAGTCAAACCCAACCCATCCCAAATAACACAATTATCAAAAACCGTTACCCAGCCTACCTGACCCACACATTTACTAACATGTAATGCCATTAACTAACCGTTATCCTGAGCATACGACTCAATTCGACTATGTGTTTCCATACAGGTAATGCCATTAACTAACTGTTTATTGGCATATTGCAGAGCTTGCTTTGCTATCGAAAGACCCGAATTGTCATCACGGGTGTAAATCCGAGGGAACGCATACCACTCATGCTCATCAACAGTAACTAGAACCGACTGCAGCCATAAGAATATAAGATATCACACTATCATACTAAATATTCACAAAACATACGGGTGCGTTTATGGATGCATAAATGCAGAAACTGGTAGTAATAAGGCTTTTAAAGATGGATACTTACCTTCCTCCTATGACGATCCAAGTAGCTTATACATTCCAATGGAACCCTGGCTCCTCTAGAAAGTGCAGACAAAACCCTAATAAAGTCTTCAAGGTTTAAAATCTCCTCACCTGCAAACTTATTTATAATGGCAATGGCGTAGAACTCCAACCCTAAAAAGCATATAACTTTAGACAACACAATACGTATACTTGAATGAAAATGGTTCGACAGGTTCGAAGAGGGGTCAAAGAACTTACCCCGTTTCTGAGACATACACGAACCACACTGAAAGCGAAAATTCCTGGCCTGTATAAAGAGGAAAGTTAGTTAAAACTATTATAAAAGAAAAAAGAGCATCAACAGGCCCTAATAACAATTTACAAAAGACGACCAGAAGAACCTGTTGATAGGAGAGAGGGTTTATCACAGCACTACTGACTTCCAAGTAGTTTGGAGTTATTGAGTGTAAATCTTGCACCTAAAAAAAGCACATGTGAGCTAGTCAAACTTTGAAGGCAACATGATAATGATGTGAGTGAGGATATCAAAACTTTTAAGTGAGTAACTCACCGTCAATTGAACAGTCAGAGGACTACCACCCCTTTCAAGTTCTAATTCAACATTTTTGCCAACACTACATTTTTCATCAAGCTGGCTCTCCAACTTCAGAAATTGAGTAATCACCTGATGACATGTGCAATTAAAAACATAATTTCAGATAACATTAATATCTAACAAACAAATTGATATCAATGTAAATTCATAGGCATCTACAGGATGCTCTTTCTCTCAATTTTACGAACCTCTTTGTTCATGCGAACAAGCACATCATCTGGCTCCAATTTTTTATGAGCTGGGCCACCTGGCCCCTAAAGAATGCACATGGCATCAAAAGTACAAACATACTGGTGAATCTATATAATCTAGTAATTTACCGGTAAGTGAAATAACTTACAACAGAATCAACAACGAGCATTCCAGTTTCACTTAGAGGAGATGCATGGCGCACCTACTGTTTCAATCAAGGTCTCAGAGCAAGCTTCAGAATTAGTAAGAAGAAAAAATGATAATTGAGTAATATAAGTATGGACCTGCTCTGTTTCAGTTTGCAAACCAAGCTGGCGAGTCTCATCAAACCCTTTGTGGAGAAAAGTGGTCTATATCATACATATCATATAATCATACAAAACCAAACATAAGCATTCTAATAAAAAGGTGTCACAGAAAACATTAAAATGACAATGGGAAAGCCACGAACCTGAAGAGTACCAAGAGGCAGTGGCGGAAGATCAGTAGGACCAAAAGGGGTTCTGGTCCCTCCAGAATTTTGGGATATACTTAGCAATTATTTAATATTTATGGTGAAAAATAAAATTTATGTGTATTTACCCCTCTCAAAAATTTAAGATACATATATGTATTAGATTTAGAAAAAATTTGACCCCTCCTGTAGTGATGTTAAAGTTCCGCCGCTGCCACGAGGTATCGTAACTGCCTCCCATTTATCTTGAAAAGAATCTCTTCCCTTCTGCAAGAAATTCAGCGCCCTCACCACCTGTAACGTCACACAAAAATTTTTGAAAACTTTGAAATATCGATTCTTCTAAACATTAAAGATGCCAGATAGCTGGACCGGGGATGGTGCAGCCTTCTATGTCAAAGTCTTTGTAGTATGCATAAAAGGGTGCTTTATTCCAATCTATTTTTTCAAACCCACCCCTTGTTGCCCAATCATCTGTTTCCCACAATGTTGAGTACACTCTCATTGGCTGCATTTTTGGGAATGGAATTCCCTTAGCCTCATTATTTATGTATACTCTGATAGGGACTTCATCCACATAAAACCTGTACATATACATGATCATATTAGTTACTTATAACTGATCAATTGAAATAATGGATTTTAGCCAAAAGTTATGCAACTTACACTACATGTTGATGGTTCCACAGAATAGAGTAAGTATGGAAGTCAGCGGCAGGGTCGAACCACAGGTTTATTCTTTGTTCCCTATCACCTTTCCCATGAGCGTATACATTGGTCTGAACCGAGTATGGCTGCCCTGTTCGATTCCCAAAAACTCAAAATCCAGCTCATCACGAATTTCATTAGTATCCGAATTCATCTACGATCAAAACCATGTTTTTATGGAAAAAAGCTCTCATATAGCAAGTTTTTTGTCGTCTATTTTTGGTTAAAGATTTAAGAACTTACATAAAATGCGGTTACAGTGCCTGCAGAATCGCCTGGAATAAGTTTTATCTTCATGCTTACAAACACATATTTGCTTTTTGAAGCAAAACCACAACCTGTATCACAAAATCATATCAACGAGGTGAAAAACTCAGTAACATTGAAATGAATGGTGGAATGTAGCTATAAACCTGAATTTTGGTCAAGGAGAAGTTGAATGGCCCTTCCACCATCGAGTTGCTTGATATGAACATCCGACCATGTTACATGAAAATCCTGCAAGAATGTAGCCGGTTTGGTGTTTGCCACATGGGTCAATGTCACTAACTCAATTAGGACAGTAGTCAAAACAATGTTGTTGGACTTAATTGTTCTACCCAAGTTTGATTGTGTAATGGGTCGAAAGTGTCAATAGACTTAAGTACTTTTATGTTAAGAATGTATTGTTTAGTTAAATAAGGGGTGTTAGTTGTAAAGTATATAGGAACCGGTTTTGTAACTGTCATAGAGACCGGTTACAAAGAGGTGTGTCGGTTAGATAGGCACCTGTTGGTTGTCTATATATAGTTCCCATATGCGTCTGTAAAAAACTAACCCTTCGTTCAGTAAATAATATATATCGTTTAGGGTTCATTCTCTTTTCTTTGTTCATATTATTATTGATTGATTCTTGATTATGGATTGACAATGATTCTGGGACAATAAATGTGGTTACAAAATCGTATCGACGAATATGTCATTTTGGGTGAGTGTTTCGTGTGATCATGATGTATATAGAAGGATGTATATATAGGCATATATTGAGGATCACTAGAGCTGTGTGTGGGGACTCATAATTCTATATCTCTACAGGGATGGGGACCCTTTAATAAATCCTTTCTTTTCCCTCCCCTTTTTTTAACAGCCAAATTGGAAAGGGATGGATACAAAGATGAGCTGAAATCATAATGAAAAGAATTCCATTATCTACTGTAAGATAAAAAGTAGAAATTTTTTTTACACAAAGGATTTAAATCACATATTGGGGGTTGCTGAATGGGTCATAGAACAAACATTTTAGCGCCAAAATTAGTCCAGCTAAATAAAAACACCACGGGTACCCTCTTTTTGTTTCCATTTTTTTTTTCAAGAATAATGTTTGAGTAATAAATTAGTGAAATCTTTTTTCTTAAAAAGTAGATAAACTGTTACTATGTAAAATTTATTTTTAATCTATTATAAAAAGTCTCATCGTAAAGTTTTGTTTTAAGCACAAGCTTAATTAAGAGGACTTGTTAGAGATTGTTTATGCATTTACTAGCCTGTTGCCCGCGCGTTGTGGCGGCTAGAAGGTGGGGACAATATAAAACATGCGCGAGATGAGATGATGACGATAATTGCAAACTGATTGTACATCAAGCCGAGGTTAGGTTTATAAAGGGGTAATGATGGGTGTTTTGGTTATTTGTTAGCAATTCTCCGAGGGTAAGGTTCGTGCCTCTTTACGCCAATCAAATATGTATGTAAATGCTTGGGATATGATCGATCGTACTGTGAATGTATTGTGTTATGTGGACCGTATGAATGATGATGTGAATGGATGTCTTGGAAGGTCTTTTGGGTTCTCCTTTTATAGGGAGATTTTCTCTTGGAGAGGAAGTAAAACCTTTTTAGGGTTTAGGCCAGAAGAGTCTATGAGGATTCTTTTCTTCTTTACTGGACTTAAGGGATAAGATCAAATCCCGAAATTATAGGGGAACAATTCTTATCTCTTTTATCTTTAGCGGGAAACTTCGTTACGGAGAAGCCTTCGTGTCGCAGCGTGTTTATTTTTCCTTTGTGTGACAGGTCCTGCGTACCGCTAGGAGGGTACATCATCAAGCCCCCCAGTCTAAGGTGATGATTTTTTCTAAATAAAGCATTGTGTTTGACTATTCTTGGCAATCTCGTCTTTTCCAGGGACTGTCTCGTAATTTTCGGGTTCCAAAAAGTCTCTTCGTCAGGTCGCGTATCTCGAGGTGTGTTATCGACGGTTAGGGTTTCGCTGAGCCTCCTGTATATATATCACGTCGCCCCTCTATATTTCAATTCAATTCCTTTCTACCGTCAACATCTCTCTCTTTTTCTCTTTTTTTGTGTGTCTTTTTTCCCTTCTTTTATTATTTTCGCCGTCGTTTACTGTTTTCTCGCTCGTCTCCCTTTTTCTTCTTATTCTTTCTTTTTATCTGTGCAGATCTCCATCGTCTAATTTTTTTTGCGAAGATATAAATAATGTAGGTAATTATTCCATACTCAAGTTATTTAACTAATGTGTTTCTAGATTTACTCTAGCTAAAGGTTCACGACTCATCACACTTATAATGGTTTATCTATTAGATAGTTTGATAAAAGTTAGCAATTGACTATTAAAATACGTTATTGTTGTAGATTGCTAAATCTTTTATAAATTTGAAGTTTTTATACAATTTATTATGAAATATTTACTACCTAACTTATAATTACTATTTAAGTTCATAGGTAATATAAAAATTATGACATAATTAACGTGATCTAAGAGTTATAAATTATTGTTTGAAATCCAACCAATGGTCTTTAAATTTTTTATGGATGATTAAAACCATTTTTTATGTATAGTATTTGTTAAATATTAAATTATAATTGATTGAATGAATTTTTAAGGTGTATTATATATTACGAGCGAAAGTGCTCGCGCGTTGCGGCGGTGAGATGGTGGGGTGATAGGTCATAGGAGGTGATAAGTCATAGAGTGTGATAGCCAAATGCTTTAACCGTACGGGCTCCGCCCTCGGATTTGAAAATTCGTCGAAAGTATATCAAATGACATCTCTAATGAAAGAGCATGAAATTTTAAGAACACCCATAAAATTTTTGTAATTTATCGATAAACGGTTTTTGAGATAAACGATTTTGAATGAATTAGAAGAATAAAATGATTTATGGAGGAGAGAGAAAAAATAAGTGGTTGAGATTTGAGGAGAGAGAAGAAAATGAGTGGTTGAGATTTAAGGGTATTATAGGTATATTAGGTAGAGATGTTTAAATTAGTGAAAAAAGAAGAGGGCTAATTTAGGTAGTTCAAATCATCTTTTGAGATTTAAAAAAAAAGAAAAATGCTTTATAAGATAGTATAGATATACTAGATTATTGTCCCGCGTAATACGCGAGAGAATATATTTAATTAATGAAATGTTACCAATTCATAATATCGTAAATTGACGGCCATAGATAAAAGATGTTGAAAATGGATTAATTAGTATCATTATGCAAAAGATGTAAATTAGTATCTAACTATAATGAGTTAATTAACAAATAAACAAAGTTTAATTGAAAACTTTTGCATTTATAATTAAAGTTAATGTATGTAGAGAAAATAAAATAAAATTTTATGATTTAATGTTTCTATAAACAATTAGTATAATTTAAAATTATTGTATCAAGTGATAATTTGAAATTCAAGATAAGCAGATCTGTTTAGCGGAATATAATTAAGAACCGAATAAAAATTTGACTTCTTTTTAAGTTGTGTAACTATATTAGTCATTTTCTACAATCTTTCACGTAGTTTAATGCTTATATAAATACACACATAAAGAAAAATTAACAAAACAAAAAATAATCTAACATCAAAGCAATATCTAAGCACACTTACATCTAACATTCATTTATTTACTTCTCATCAAGCGAGCTTATAAATATCATATTTTTCTTAGCAGATAAATGTAATCTTTTGAAAAGGTATCAAAACTATATTAATTTCCCAATTAAAATTATAGATATTTATTCATCTCTATTTGAAAATTCAATTTTAAATTTTCTTTCTTAACGTTTTTAGCCTCAAAAGTCATACTTTTTGTGTTTATAATTAATTTTTTATAACTTTAAAAGTAATTATACATCGATATACTAAGATTTCTAGATTATGTTCTTGTAGTTAATTTTTATGGAATTTTTGAATGGTGTAAACAATTGTGTAATACCAGTATTTTGATTTAAATGTTGTAATTAAAAGTTTGAACTCATTTAATAGTCTTTGCTTTTTTCTAAAAAAATTTAAGACTCTGTTTTATATATATAACTTTTGGAAAAGCAGGTTGGGGCATGTTTTTTTAGATAGCAGTTTTTATTCGCAAAATCCATTTGACAAACGCAATCCGAACACCCACTTAAAATTATTAAAAATTTAAAAATCGTCAAAAATATATCGAGCTACTTCTTTAATGAAAGAGGATATAATTTTAGGACTACACATATTATATTTTTCATCTAATAATGTATAGTTTTTGAAATAAAAATTTTGAATAATTATATAATTTATCAATTTAGAAAAAGAGAAAATGTTTAGTAGATAATAGTTTTCACGTTCTCAAATATTGACTTAGTGAAATCTACATTTATAGGAACATGCATGTGTAATAAATTTTAAAATCTGAATGTATATGAATTAATAATGAATTCTTTCCAAATTTGTGTAATATTAATTAATACTATTTTATAAGGCTTATATATTATACGAGGTTTGTTATCCGCGCAATGCGCAATCGTTAAAAATGATTTACTAAAAATTCGATGCAAACATTTTTAACTGCAATTCTTTTTAATTGCTATTGTACTTTAATATCTTGTTTTTTTCAAATATATATGGAAAGAAAAAAAATAAAGATAAAATATGTATTGATCAATCTAGTAACATTTATATGAGAAAATATAATTAGCACTTACATAGAAACACAACAATTAGGATGAAGAAAGTATGTCAGATCTCTTTTTATGAATGACTGACATCTAACACTTGCTAGAAAATTAAACAAAGTATTATTTTATACTAGAAAATTAACTATTATTTATACTAGAAAATTAAACAAAGTATTATTTTTATAAAAATTTATATAATTTTGTAAATAAAATAAGATAAATATTGTTTAAAAAATTATAGAGATGCTAGGATAAATCCTACATGACAGTTTTTTAGAATAACTTTGATTTTTTAGAATGCTTTAGAACTTCATTAATAGATATCTATCAATATACTAAAACAAGATTGTAATATTATTTGATCGACACGTGTCACAATATTTAAACGACACGTGTCCTTTTAATTTATATTATTTTTAAAAAATTTATATAATTTTAAATATATAGATAGATAAATATTTGTGAAGAAATAAGAGCAAATCTTTTATGAAGTAATGGAGATTAAACAATTTTAGTTTTGCAAAGATCGAATGTCGAGATTTACTTATTTTTAGGAATAATAATTAGAAGATTATGGAATCATATTTTTATTCTGTTCTTTTATAAATTGCTTATTATTTTTATAAAAATTTATATAATTTTGTAAATAAAATAAGATAAATATTGTTTAAAAAATTATAGAGATGCTAGGATAAATCCTACATGACAGTTTTTTAGAATAACTTTGATTTTTTAGAATGCTTTAGAACTTCATTAATAGATATCTATCAATATACTAAAACAAGATTGTAATATTATTTGATCGACACGTGTCACAATATTTAAACGACACGTGTCCTTTTATTTATATTATTTTAAAAAAAATAAATTCCTAATTTATATTTACCTAATTTGAATACAAGTTAAAGTTCTAACCGATCTTACCAATTAAACAATGATACTTAAAATCCTATATTATTATCTAATAAATCACAAAAAAATATTTTGTTAACTTATTTATTATAAACAAGCCGTAATTAAAATATGCATATGGACCTATTTTAATTAAATATATATAATTATACTATACTATTCAATTATCTAAACTAATAAGTTACATCTTTAAATTAATATCCTAATTTAATTCAAATTATTATCATCGTATAAAAAATTCTTATTCTACAATGGCGATGTTCACCTCCAGTGTTATATATACATTTACTTATTTATTTGAAACTTTATTTTTTTTATTTTGTTATTTATCATTTGAAACTTTATTTTTTTTATTTTGTTATTTAGCTATACTTCTTTATAAAAATTATCACACCCCCATTTTTAGAAATAGTTATACAATAGTTACATACGAAATTACTAAATTACCCTTAATAAACACCCACTATGAAAAGATTTTTATAAAATACCAAATTTGTCTTTAATGAATTAATTTACACTCTAAACCTTTATTTTAATAATTAACACTTTAAGCCCTTATTTTCTAAAAATTTCCACTATCACAATATACCATGACTGACATCACTTGACACCGTCACCACCACCAATAGTACCATCACCGACACCACTAGACCACCTTTCCTATCACCGTCGCCGCATTGCGCGGATACCATGCTCGTGTATACTTAACGAAGCTATCAATTGAAAGTCCAATTTGAGGTGCTGTAGTTCTTAGATTAATTCCAGTTTTCTTTATTTTGTTGCTATAATCCTCTAAATTGCAAAATTTAAGTAATTTAGTTACTTCATTCACTCTTTGTTTTTTTTATTATAGTGTTTGATTGTTTATGGGATCATGCAGTTACGATTGATCGTGTGCCTGATGTGTTTTTATTAGTAAATACATTATTTCAAATTTAATTGTATATTTTAATATCATATTTTCTATATGTTAGTAAATGGATATTGTATGTTTATGTTCCATTAAAGTTTATTTTTCTATACCATATAACATTTTATGTTTTACTTACTGGGTTTTTAATTTGTATCTGATAAGATTTATTAGTGTTGTTGTTAAGGCTACAAAATATAATTAAATTGCCAAAGTTTTTTTTTTATTAAATTCTGGTGAGAATTTAATTTGAATATTAAAATTAGTTTATTGGATGCAAAAGTTATGTAATTACATGAACAACATACAATATATATTAAGTGGTATCATCTTTAAAATATATAGTTGGTCAGTACGTACATCGTACGGGTATTAAGACTAGTATAGATATACTTAATACTTAATTAATTAAATACATAAAGTTTAATTATCTAAAATACAAGGACTAATATCGAGTTTTCTTAATATTAGTGATGGAATATTAATGATGGAAAGTGTAAATTAGTGATGGAAAACAAAAAAGTATAAATTATCTAAAGTATATGGACTAATGTTGTGTTCACTTAATATTAAATTTGGTAATGGTATTATTATTTAGATCTAAAGGTTGTAATTAAAAGTTTGAACTCATCTAACGGTCATTGTTTTTCATAAAAGAATTTAGGACCTTGTTATATATATATTGGTAGATAGATACCTATTTTTTAATTATTATTAAAAGTCAAACTTGCCATAAAATCTTATTGGAAATGTAGACATATTAAAAAGGCCAATTATTGTAATTGTGGACGTATGCAAGTTATTATTTTGTTCAAACTTCCTTTAACATATTTTTTGAATAAACTATTTCCAAATTTATATGTTTCTAATATTATTTTAATTTTATTAAATACATATTGTTGTATATGACTAAATTGTATAAAGTAGAGGGACTAATGTGTGTATTTAATAATAAATTTGGTAAGATATATTTTGATCTAAGGGTTATAACTAAAAGTTTGAACTCATCTAACGGTTCCTTACTTTTTCATAAAAGAATTTAGAACTCTGTTATATAATAAATAATAATAATAATAATAATAATAATAATAATAATAATAATGTAGATGTTAATTTTATTTGTCTTGTCATAAGTAGTTTAATTGTTTTGCATCCACTTGGATGATATGATCATGCTATTATTATGATATTATATATAATTGTTGAACTGTTTTTATACTTAACTGTCGACCCATAATTAGTTAGGTTTTAAACTTGAATGAATATGAAATTATAGTCAAAGTAGTTTAGTGGCTTAACTGGATTCCTTACCGTTGGGTGACTTAACAGGATACCCAAATATAATTTAAGGTTAGATCATAAAACAGACTTATTTGTTAATGCTTAATCAGGCGACTCAACAAAAAACCTAATTAAAGAATTTTTATCTTTTAATCTTATATGTTACTTTAATTAATCTTATATTAATAAATCAAAAGTCACATATTTTACCAAACTAGCTATCAACACGAATTCAATCCGGACAGTTTAAATGTAACATCCGTGAGTTTTGACCGTTTGACTTTACGTGTAATTTGATTTAACAATTTAAGTTAGTGAAATATTTGGGTCGTTTTGTGATTAAATGGCAAGGTGGTATATTAGTCGGGTCGATAGTATGTTCTAATCGGCATTTAAATGTGTAACGATTTGTATTTTTTTGGCTTGAGAAGAGAAATGGGTCGACCCGTGGGTTACCTCGACCCACCAGCCCTATATGACCCATCTCCCCCCTCCCTTATCTCATTTCATTTACCACATATTCCTTTCTCCTTCTCTTTTCTCTCTATCAAAGCAAGAACATCCCATTTGTTCCCTTCTTCATTTCTCTAGCATCATTTGGCGTTTTGGAACTAGTTTAACTCGAGAATCATTATCGTCTTCATCTCATTATCGTCTAGCAAGAGATTTAGTTTCTTAGTTCAAGCATATTTACCCATTTTGCCATAATTCGGGTTCTAGCTCGGGAAGGAAGTTTTGGTAAGTCAAATTCATCCCATTTACATCTATTTATGTTAGTTTACTCGTTTCTAGTCATTTCGAGGATTTACAGATCCTAAAACGACTCAAAATGAAGTTTGAGTCAAATTAGGGTTAACTAGGGTTTTGGTTGATTTGGAAGATTTGATGATGTTATGTGTAACACCCCAAGCCGAGGCTCGGAATATCACGGAAATCACATAGCACCGGGTGGAATTACAATAGAACAAGCTAAATGCAATTAGAGGATTCAGTGAATCCATACAAAACGATAAACAAGTAACAAAATGCATAAGGCACAAGTCTTCAACAGGAATTACAACAGAGCATCAGCAGAAGGTTAACGGTTCTAAGTACAATGCAAAAGAAGGCAAATGGATCCTTGATCCATATAGTCCAAGTCCGGGTTCGACAGCAAGCTAAACAAATCAGTCAAACTCCATGCCTTGGAATAACTTGGATACCTGAAAAGTGTACTAAGCATAGTCAACACAAGGTTGGTGAGTTCGTAGTAATGGTTCGTAAAGAACCAACATCAATGATCACAGCACAAGAATAGAGGCTAGACATGACTTACAGTGAGCCTCTACATAACACAACAACGCCCAACAACAAGATTACACAAGACAAGTAAATGTGTAAATAAGGAATGCATAAATGATATATAAATCAATGCAAGTGCCAAATGTATGAATAAGCAAACATGCCTATCCTATGCGTGAACGCCGGTCACCAATGCAACGATACCCTTCTGTCATCGCAATGAACAAGGCTGTATCTCAAAAACATCGAGTTATATATGTCTATATACTCGGGGTCATGACTACATCCAAAATGGGTGCATACATCTATGCACCAGGATGCCGGCAAATCCCCTGCCGAGGGTCCAACAGTAATGTATGCAATGCTTACAATCAAATGTAAATGCATAAATCATAAACCAACGATCGATATACGATGAATATGAATCAATAATCAATATTCGCCAATCCTGAGCCAACAATCAATACTCGTCAAACGCGAATCAATAGTCAATATACGACAGACATAAGCCAACAATCAATTTAAACCAACTATACGTACATATACTTCAGAGGATTCTACTTTCTTCGAGTTCCAGATGCTTATATATAGGGTCACCCGCAGCCTTCCCACCACATCTAAAACCCAATGAAAGCATAACCGACTTCCATGTAGGTACGTCTATCCTAATAATAATGTAATACTTAACCAAAACATAAACTAAATCAATCAGCGTATGATGAACCATAAACCAATAATTCAATAGTCGTCAGTCGTAAACCAATAATCACCATTCATCAACATCGGCCATTAATACTTAACCAAAATATTAACCAAGTCAATCAACCTATGATGAATCATAAACTAATAATCAATAATCGTCAATCTTAACCCACTAAT
This sequence comes from Erigeron breviscapus, assembly GCA_034093135.1. Classification (NCBI taxonomy): domain Eukaryota; kingdom Viridiplantae; phylum Streptophyta; class Magnoliopsida; order Asterales; family Asteraceae; genus Erigeron; species Erigeron breviscapus. The sequence continues at coordinate 38,921,981 of CM067169.1, read as the reverse complement.
CAACATTCGACAACCATAAGCCACCAACCACAATTTAAACTAACTATACGTACATATACTTCAGAGGATTCTACTTCCTTCGAGTCTCAGATGCTTATATATAGGGTCACCCGCAGCCTTCCCACCACATCTAAAACCCGACGAAGGCATAACCGACTTCCATGTAGGTACGTCTATCCTAATATTACTAGATACTTAACAAATATAAACTAAGTCATTCAAAAGTGATAATCATCTCAACAATTCAATACTCAAACCAATTTAACCAATCAAACGAAAGGAACCATCACACCAATCCAACAACTAAAACAATCAATCAATCAATAAATGCAAGTAAACACACCAGGTTTACACTTTTCAGCCCGGATCTCAAGTGAGTAGGGAGATACGAAACTCACCTTGATCGGCAAAGAAGCTTAAGTCGAGTTAATAAAAGATTAATAACGAGTAATAGGATCCGCACGGCCACAACCTATAAATATACATCATATTACCATAATGTCAACTATACAATCTTAAACAAGTAAGTACAAGACACTTTGACTCGACACTTTTTGAAATGGGAGAAGTTTCACGCAAAAAGAATGTTACTACAAGAAAGTAGACTCTTTCACGATTCTAACGATAGGTCATATGACTCGATTGGACTTACGGATCAAAAGTTATTGACGTTTGAAAACTGACGCGCACACATTCACAGTAACAAACCACTGCGCCGCAGTGAGCCATTGCCAAGCTCACTGCGCCGCAGTGAGCTAATCTCGAACCAACCAGCCCCTAGCCACTGCGCCGCAGTGGGCTAGCCTAAGCCACTGCGCCGCAAGGGCCCAGTTCTGGTCCCAGAAGCAGCAGCTGCAACAAGTGCAGGAAAACGAACCCAAAACCCCCAAATTCAACCCAAACCACACCAAAACGATTTGTAACCCATTTTGAAGCATTACTAAACATCAATGACTATAAATACACATAACCCAACCCACAAATTTAACCAAAACATCACAATCATTCAAACCCTAACCCTAACCCTAATTTCCATTTTTACCATAAACATGTCTTGAAATCCCATAAAACGACTAGAAACATTTGAACAAGTATAAATAGAAGTAAATGGGATGAATTAGACTTACCAAAGCTTCCTTTCCGAGCTAAAACCCGATTTGACCTAAAATGGGTAAAATGCTAGAACTTGGCTTTGATTCTTCAAAATGACGAAAATGAGATGAAAATGCTTATGATTCTATTGTTATCACAGTTCTAACACCAAATCGATACAAGAATGGGAATGAAGATTGAAGTGGGTTTTACTTGCTTTTGCTTAGAGAGTGAAGAAGAGAGAAAGGAAGATTAGAAAGGTAAGAAATGAGGGGAGGGGAGGATAAGGGGGGGAGAATGGGTCATGGGTGGCTGATGGGTTATGGACTACCCGCGGGCCGACCCGATTCTCTTTACAAGCCAAGATACAACCGCTTACACAATTAAAAGCCAATTTAACACATTAACGACCCGGCTAACATATCACATAGTCATATAAACACAAAATGAACCCAAATATTTCATTCAACAATTTTGTTAGTCAAATTACACGTAAAGTCAACGGGTCAAAATTCACGGATGTTACATTATGAATTGAAACTAAGATGTGGGTTATGTTTAATTATGTTGAAATATGTTTGTTTAAGCTTCAAAATGAGTCTCGGAACATCACTAGACGATTTGGTGGTCGAAAATGGGGTTTGGGTGAAGTTTGGGTCGTGTTTTAGACTCAAAAATCTGCAGGTTTGAGCCCAGTCGCGCCGCGACCTGGACCACTCATGCCGCGATTTTTGTGTCCAGTTGGCCAGAACTTTTTCTCGTGCCACACCTCGTGCCGCGAGGTGTCGCCGCGAGTTTTGCCTGTTTTGCGCGTCAGTTTTCAAACGTCAATAACTTTCGATCCGTAAGTCCAATCGAGTCATATGACCTATCGTTGGAATCGTGAGAGAGTCTACTTTCTCATGGTATAACCCTTATATCTTGAATCCACTAAAATTTCCAAAAATGTCGTGATAAAGTGCCCTTGGTTATATTCGGTTGAACCATTAAGACACTGGAAGGTTGTGATGAACCGAGTTGAGTTCCAATTGTCCTCTAAAGTTAATTTGCTTTTCTAAAACCTAATTAGGGCTTTGTCGAGTATGTGAAAGCTATGTATATGTGATTATGTATGTTGATATGAATGTGTATGATCGATATTTAGGTGTTAGACGTGAAGTGAACCTTGAACGACAGTAACTTGACATTATATCAAACTTAACCTTTCATAGCCAATCAAGGTGAGTTTCGTAGCTCCCTACTCAATAGAGATTCGGGTTGAAAAGTGTACATATACGTGTTTGTTTGATTGTTTGGTTGGTTTGATTGACTGTTTACGTATTTTCTGATTGATTGTTGATTGATGGATAGTGTTGATTGATTGGGTGATGGTTTATGTATGTGTTTGTGATATTGTAGTTTATTAGGATAGAAGTACATACATGGAAGTCGGTTTTACCTTCAAAGGGTTTTAGATGTGGTGGGAAGGCTGCGGGTGACTCTATATATAAGCATCTAGAACTTGATGAAAGTAAAATCCTCCGAAATGTATGTACGTGTTGTTTAGTGGAAATGGATTGACTTGTGATTGAGATTGATTATGCTTTTGGACTTAGTGATTTGGTTGATGTACTTCCAAGTGTTTTACACTTGAGAACATGCTTTGTACTTATTGATTGGTTGATGTACTTCCAAGTGTTTTACACTTGAGAACATGCTTTTGTACTTATTGATTGATTGGCTTGAGTTACGATTTGTCTTATTGCTTGATTGATTGATTTGTTTGATGGTTTAACTGATTGTTGTTGGATTATGTTTTCGATTTGGATTATGTGGTGTGATTAGGAGAGTTGTACATACATGGAAGACGATGATACCTTTAATGAGTTGTAGATATGGTGGGAAGGCTGCGGGTGACCCTATATATAAGCATCTATGATTCCTTAAATGTAAAGTCGTATGAAATGTATGTGCATTGTAGTTTTAGATGATTTGTTGTACGATAGACTTGTGATTGAGATTGGTTATGCTTGTACTTGATGGTTCGTTCGATGTACTCCCAAGTAATTCTTACTTGATGATTTGTACGACGTACTCCCAAGCGTTATACTTTTGATGATGTGCTTACGTACGACGCACTCCCAAGTATTTTATACTTGAGTATATTGTGTTTGTGGTGGTTTGGTTGTTGTCGTGGTTTACTTATGATCTTTATTTGATGACCTATTATGCATCATGACATATTTATGCGTACAGTACATACCTTGATATAGACATCACTTGTGCTTATTCATTCACGCATTACTTATATGTTGTATCTTCATGTGATTGAGATTGTAACGTTAAAGGCTACTCTTATGTTATGTTTTGCCTTTACTTATACTTGTTGTGATTTATGACAATGGTTCCTTATGAACCATTCCTACGAACTCACCAACCTTGTGTTGACTATGCTTAATACACTTTTCAGGTAACCAAGTTATTCCAAGGCAAGGAGTATGATTGATTGCTAGCTTGTGAACCCCAGGCATTGGACTTATATGAATCAAGGATTCATCGCCTACTTTTGCTTTATGCTTAGATCAATAGTCATCTTTTGATGTTGTTTCTTTTGTAAACTTTGATGACTATTTGTTTCTCATACTTTCTGTACTTGAATTATCTTGTTTGTGGATTCACTGGATCCTTTGTTTGCATTTAGTTCATGTTCTACATTAATCCCACCTTGTGCTATATGATTTCCGTAATATTTCGAGCCCTTGGCTTGGGGTGTTACATTAAATATGTTTCGTTATAAATACAAAATAAAAATGGTTAAAAGAGGCAAACCTTGATCTGGGTAATGGGTACCCCGATGAGATTTTCAAACCTCGATCTTAACATTATCATATTTTGAATTCAATAATAAACAAAAAAATCATAACGGTAAATTTGTAATTAATAAAAATTGTTATAGGTGTTAATGTTAGTAAGACTACACAAGCTTCAAAGTAGAATAGTATTAGAATCATCATCAGAAGATAATCATCATAATATATAAAGTGTTTTTAGTGTGTGTTTAGGGATTTGTGAATGAATGAATTAATTAGGGATTGAAGAGGTTTATATAGGAAAGAATCCTAGTTAGATTAGGAAACTAAGAACCTTTAATTTTACTCCTAAAATTCGTCCACCTCTTCAAGGAAAGGTTATAGAACCGCCCTTGAGACCTTGGTGTAACGGATCGGGCTTTCCTTATTAATTAATCACTTATTAATTTGAGTATATTCCATAAAAAAATATGTCATCAAATTACTTTTGTAGTGTACATTATCATTAAACATTTAAACGGATTAGTGGGCCAAGGGATGTCGTATTATGACCATATATCATAGGATTATTATTACTCGTAATATTATAATGATCATTTTTATATGTTAATGTTAATCGCCAACTAACATCTATAGGGAAAAGAATCTGTGTGTGTATATAACTTGTTTTTAGCTACTATTGTAGGAAAGCAACTTTGTTTTGGTTCATTGTATGTCAGTTTGTCTCAAAACTGAACGAATTGTGTAAGAAATCGGCCGGATACTAACGTGGCACCATCAAACATCTGATACGTGGCCCAATGAGAGACCACCACATCAGCATTTAGCAGATTATTTACATGATTCGTTCAGTTTAGCAGGATACTTACATACAATGAACCAAAACAAAGTTTCTTTCATACAATAGTAGCTGAAGACAAGTTACATACACACACAGATTCTTTTCCCACATCTATATATATAAATGCTAAATTATTCATATAACAATACCTTCTGCCATAATCTTCTAATATCCATATCCATATCAGATACAAATTCAGATCTATTTATGCTGTATCAAATACACGAATTGTTTATAACATTTTAAAGATAAGATAAATTATTGAATATATAAATTTAAATGTAAAAAAAATAAGTAAGAACAAACTTTTAGAACTGAATATATATATTATATATATATATCTATATATATATTGTATTTCATCTATATATATATATATATATATATATATATATATATATATATATATATATATATATATATATATATATATATATATATATATATATATATATATATATATATATATATATATATATATATATATATATATATATATATATATATATATATATATATATATATATATATATATATATATATATATATATATATATATATATATATATATATATATATATATATATATATATATATATATATATATATATATATATATATATATATATATATATATATATATATATATATATATATATATATATATATATATATATATATATATATATATATATATATATATATATATATATATATATATATATATATATATATATATATATATATATATATATATATATATATATATATATATATATATATATATATATATATATATATATATATATATATATATATATATATATATATATATATATATATATATATATATATATATATATATATATATATATATATATATATATATATATATATATATATATATATATATATATATATATATATATATATATATATATATATATATATATATATATATATATATATATATATATATATATATATATATATATATATATATATATATATATATATATATATATATATATATATATATATATATATATATATATATATATATATATATATATATATATATATATATATATATATATATATATATATATATATATATATATATATATATATATATATATATATATATATATATATATATATATATATATATATATATATATATATATATATATATATATATATATATATATATATATATATATATATATATATATATATATATATATATATATATATATATATATATATATATATATATATATATATATATATATATATATATATATATATATATATATATATATATATATATATATATATATATATATATATATATATATATATATATATATATATATATATATATATATATATATATATATATATATATATATATATATATATATATATATATATATATATATATATATATATATATATATATATATATATATATATATATATATATATATATATATATATATATATATATATATATATATATATATATATATATATATATATATATATATATATATATATATATATATATATATATATATATATATATATATATATATATATATATATATATATATATATATATATATATATATATATATATATATATATATATATATATATATATATATATATATATATATATATATATATATATATATATATATATATATATATATATATATATATATATATATATATATATATATATATATATATCAAACTAGCTATCAACACGAATTCAATCCGGACAGTTTAAATATATTTTGTTATGCATATATATATATGGATGGATGAATCCTGTTCTTTTTTATAGTCATTTAAGTGCTGAATGTATTAAGTGGCTGAATGTATAAATAATGTCTGAATGTATCAAGTAAAAAAATAGGAAAACGGTTATTTTTGTTTATATTTTTTATTTTTAATTACGTTCTTAACATAAAGGGTCTCAATGTGCTGATTTGCGATAAAGATGGTAGGACAAAAAAAGATACTAAAACGAATGTTGTCTACAAAGATGTATTGCAAAAGATAAAAGAAGATAAACGTTTTAATGTTCAAACTATTGCAAGGATTACGTTCTTAACATAAAGGGTCTTAATGTGCTGATTTGCGATAAAGATGGTAGGACAAAAAAAGATACTAAAACGAATGTTGTCTACAAAGATGTATTGCAAAAGATAAAAGAAGATAAACGTTTTAATGTTCAAACTATTGCAAGGATTACGTTCTTAACATAAAGGGTCTTAATGTGCTGATTTGCGATAAAGATGGTAGGACAAAAAAAGATACTAAAACGAATGTTGTCTACAAAGATGTATTGCAAAAGATAAAAGAAGATAAACGTTTTAATGTTCATACTATTGCAAGAGTTTATTTTTAATTACGTTCTTAACATAAAGGGTCTCAATGTGCTGATTTGCGATAAAGATGGTAGGACAAAAAAAGATACTAAAACGAATGTTGTCTACAAAGATGTATTGCAAAAGATAAAAGAAGATAAACGTTTTAATGTTCATACTATTGCAAGAGTTTATTTTTAATTACGTTCTTAACATAAAGGGTCTCAATGTGCTGATTTGCGATAAAGATGGTAGGACAAAAAAAGATACTAAAACGAATGTTGTCTACAAAGATGTATTGCAAAAGATAAAAGAAGATAAACGTTTTAATGTTCAAACTATTGCAAGGATTACGTTCTTAACATCTTTAAGGATTGTTTTTTGGCTATTTATCTTTTGAATTAATAAGATTTTTTAGCTTGCATATACTTTTACCTTAATAGTAATAATTTAATCTTTATAACAAAGGTGAACCCATGTATTTATTTAGAAATGTTAAATAGCGACTAAGGTTTTGGAGTAGTCATATGAAATACTCCGTAGTTAAATTAAGAAAGTAGGTAACAAAACCAGTAATAATAAGTTATATTTTAACTTTGTCGGTGTTAATAAATTACTTCATGTTACTTTAATTTAATCTTTATAACAAAGGTGAACCCATGTATTTATTTAGAAATGTTAAATAGCGACTAAGGTTTTGGAGTAGTCATATGAAATACTCCGTAGTTAAATTAAGAAAGTAGGTAACAAAACCAGTAATAATAAGTTATATTTTAACTTTGTCGGTGTTAATAAATTACTGTATGAAAAGCGTACTCTGACCCCCCGGCCCTCTTATATGCCATGACATCCCTTATATGATGGATTTCGACACTGCCGTAGGTGTACTAGATTATATAACAGCATCTATCCATCTCCTCTCAATTATGTACATTGATGTTAAATCGTATCTGCAGCTTGGTTCAACACCATGGCCGTACCCTAGCAGTTTCCTAACAGAGGATGGAAAACACATCGACCACCGCCAAGTTGCTGAGCAGGCTGTCTTTGAGTTGCTCGCTCTTGCTCGTGACAAAGATGGCTTTTACTGGACCGACGACGGCCATCTTGACCTGCTAAATTATCATTCTGTTTTCCCCCGGCGCATAATGAAGAGGACCAGCACACCAGTTGATCATGCAAATTCTTCATGGACTCACGCATCCAGGGCTTCTGCCGTTGTTAAGATGGAACACACCCTACTAGCCAAGAAGTTCACCCTTAATGTGGATGTACGTGTATATTCGATTTCTTTCTTTGTCAATTTAATTATTAAGTTTGTTATCCAATCTTTTGTTTCCACTTTCCAGAGGGACTGGGAACAGCTATTCCCATCCATAGTGTCTAAATCTACAGGCCTTCGATTCTTGTCCCCGGGATCATCGCCTAGTAACCCAGATGGCTCCGTGCAGCTTGTATGTCACCCGGCCTCCACTCTTTAATCTGTTTATTGTTTTCTACACGCATACATGTGCTTCTCTCCTAGCTTATTTATCATGATGGGTTTTGTCTCTCAGATTCAGATACGACTGCAGGCGACTACACCTATTGTTCCCAGAAGGACCTTTGTTATCCTTAGAACTTGTAAGAAGGTTGATGAATTGGCTTGGGTAGTAGCCGACGTTTCAGTTGATAGTTTGTTAAACGTTGGTTATCCTTGCGGGTGTTTGATAGAAGGACTAGCCGATGGATCGTCCCAGGTGTTTATAACCGTCTCCTTTAATTAATCTGTTGTCCGTAAGCAACGTCACAAAACAAACACATCATGCATGACACATTTCTTGTCCCTTTACGCCTTGTATCATGATTTGGACAGGTCACATGGGTGGAGCATTTGGAACGCAAACAGAGTTACTACCTGGACCCCAAGCTCTACAACGATCTGTGCCGTATAGGCTTTGCATTCGGAGCCGAACGATGGGTTGCGTGCCTTGAACGATCGTGTGAATGAAAATCTTATCATCGGTCCAGGTCTGCTTAGATCTCATTCCACACTTAGCAGGACAAGGTACATTCTTTTTTCTATCCTATTCATCAACATTTTGAGTAGTTCTGAATGACTAACTGTTGATCTGCATATCATAACTGAGTATATATCTGATTCATGGACAGATCTATTGGATTTTGAGAAGAAATGTGTGATGATGATCTCAAAAAGGATGGTTCGTGACTTCTGTTTGAACATTGGCCCTCTGTGTCGCCAACCTGAGCCCTCCCCGTGTGTTCCTCCCCCCTCTCAGGCATATATTTACTTAAGGCTCCGAAAGTCCCCCTTTAGTGATAATCCAAAAGCAATGGTCTTCTTTGCAACCACCACCTTTAGGCTACCGCATTCTCCAGAGTTCGTCTTAAGAACCCTTGGAGATGAAAGTAGACGTCACGAGGTACCCTGCTATACATTCACACACACATACGCAGTCCATTCATTATATCCCATTTTAATCTTGTTTTCACAGCTGGATGCGTCTGGGAGGATTGTCCGACTCGCAGAGGGGACATTTTACACAACTGGTCCCCAGGAACAAGATATCCGTTCAGGTATGTTGACACACACGTTTTTTGGGGTGACTTTGGTGTTTAACTGTTGACATTTGTTGCAACTTGCAACAGGCTAATCTGTCGTTCCGCAATGAGGTCTTACTTCAAGAGACGAGTGTCAGCCCGTCTGGTTCACTAGTGGTGTGGTCCTTGCTTACAAATGAGCCGTTTGCTCTTGCCAGACGTGGTGTATATCCTCGGCGTTTTCCTCTAATTGGGTTATCAGGGGTTGCCATCAGCTCCAACAGCCTCCAGAACACTACCAGTAGCAGTAGCAATACGGGTGGTGGCTCAGTTATCACGCTGGGTCTACAGCAGGAGTATTGCTACACGGAACTCGGGCCAAAGTTGACTGAGGTTGTCAAAAAATACACGCGAGATACTATCGACAGAATTGTAGCGGTCTTGAACAACCTGAAAGATGAAGGTATGGTGACTGCGGGTAACCAACAAATAACAGGAGTCCCAGGTTCAACCAACAAGAGAAAGCGCATTGTGGTGACTGCGGGTGAGTGCTTACACTGATCAGGGAGAACTGCTGTGGTTTCAATTAATTGGAGTACTTTTATAATTCAGTTTGTTGTCTGCCCATGAGGCCACTTTATTTAAAATAACTTTTACCATGAACTAATTAGGTCTTGTCTTTGCCATCCTTTGTGAACAGTTTATGACTCATGATGTCCTATCTATTATGGTTGCACTATCAATGAACTATTATGGTTGCACTATCAATAAATGTCTCTTCCTATTTTGTAAAACATTAGGCCATACCCACGTGGATTTTCTCTAACGTTTTCTCTCAGAAATTCTATCGTTAGGATGATTTTTAGTTTTTAGGAGGATATATATCATTATCCAAATCGAAAGTTTGAAACCATAAAACCTTGGGACTTGGTAGAACCTCGAAATGTGTTGCTGCTATTTTTGCTAGAGAATTGAATACAATGGGCTGCAGAGGATTGACTATGGTGACCGGACTGCCGCGCTTATGCTGACAACGACCGACGTTTCCGCCAAACGGTTCACAGTCTGGAGACAATAAGGGCTGGACATCCACTACACCCTTTGGACTGCAAACCAAACTGTACGTTAATGATTGGCTCTGTAAGCCACAGACACTCCGATGCTCTCAATTACATATGCAACAGATACTCACATGCTCTCGATTATCATTTCTTTGACACTTTAACTCCAAAATTTTCAATCGAACCTAAATCATATGCAATTAACTTTCTGACTAAATAACACATATCAATTTTTTAGCTTTTAATTGCCTTTAATTTGACACCAATATTATAGGGATGCATTTGTGCATCCATTTTTCTAGTTGATTTTAGACGGATGCAAAAGTTTAAAAATAAATGTCTGAGATGTACAAGTCAAAAAATCAGAGCAAGATTCAGAAAAAAGAAAAAAGTAGAATATCTAAATATGCTGAGATTCCCACTGCGTATGTATGGATTGATGATGGAAAAATTTGGAAAAAGCGGTCTAGAATGGCCAAGGTACTATTTAAGGATGTTGTTGAATGTTGTTAAGGGACCCACAAGCTATAAAGAGATCCAGAGAGTGGATGGTGTATTTTATCCAACTTTTAAAGAGGCTTGCTATGCATACGGGCTGCAGAACGATGACAAGGAATGGAGTGAAGCCATAAACGAAACATGTTCTTGTTTTAAATGTATGGATGTGTTAGTTGAAAGATGATCCTGAAAAATAATATGAGGCTTGGAAGTGCTTTCTTTTATTGGATGGAGGACAAGACCTTATATAACGAATATGTGGAAAATATGTCACTGTAATGGTTTTCCTCTACTAAATTTCATTATACATAAAAGTTATGGGGAGATTTTGTAACTCTATCTGCGGCCGCGAACTTGGTACGTATTTAAGAGATTCATTAAAGTAGGCTGGTTGGGTTTGATTATTAGTATGAAACAGTAAATGATGGACTTAATCTTAAGATTATATTTTTACCTATTTTCATTTTGCAGTATCGTGTATTGCTCTTATTTGGGCAGACCGGTAATGGAATTCGCTCACGAAGACCGTATGTCAAAAGCAGGTATTATAGATTTTATTTTATCTTGGAAAGGGGATGTTTGTTGTTAATAACTCGTATAAAACAAATTTACAATGCCAAATCAGAATCCTAGAACTTCCCTTAGGTATCTGTCATAATTTCCTTATTGATCATTCACATCAAGTAATTCACATAGAAATAGAAGGCACATGGGCAACAAGCTATACATTGGGCATTCCTCACAACCCAGCTAAATTTACCTTTCTTATTCTGAACTATTTAGAACAAATCACTATTGTGTATTTTAATTTTTCCAATCTGTTTCTTTATCTGCCCTTTATCCTTCCTCAATTCCATGTTATTCACAGTCTCTATAGTTTACCTTCCAACATATGGAAACTAGTTTTACAGCAGGTGAAGGAGACTGGTCGAATTTAAACCTTATTGTTTCAGTTATGACTTTACACACTTCTTCCGGACATGTTTGGACCTCCTGGAAGATCCTCAAAATGTTCATTCTTGCCATACAAAATATACATCTGTAGCAAGAACCAGCCTTGTCACGATATATTCCTATACAAGGTTTTACCCTGCCCCATCTTTTCGATATTATCTTGCCATCCATTACTCAGATCAGCCATACCTTCATTGTGTAATCACACTTAGAAAAATAGGTGATCATGTGAGTCATTTGTTTGATTACCTAAAGGACTTATTGCTGCTTTATCTGGGTACCAAAATAGCAGTTTATCTTGCGTTTGTAATCTCTGTAGACTGTCATGCCATCCAATGTGTGTCTTGGAATGCAATTTGAGAGCGAAACCAGTTGACTCCCGGACATCATTTTAGTGGCATTAAATTCATTAGTTGCGTACACACTCCTCTTGCTGATATACTTACTGGTGACACCATTTATCATGCCACATAAGTGCAGACTCCTCGTTACCCAATTTGCATAGAACATGTGGTGTTATTTTATCACCAAGTTCTACTAATTGCTTCCATCCCGTGCCTGCCTTTGATTCACTAGCAATATGCTTAATGCTTCTTCCTTTTAAAATTACTATGCTAACCCATTTAACCCATAAAGATTCTCGTTTGCTGCAAATATTCCACAAATGCTTGATTAATAAAGCTTCATTCCATTGATGCAAAGATTTAAGCCCCAAACCTCCCTGACTTTTTGGCTCGCAAACATGTTTCCACGCCACTCTAGTCTTACCTTTTGTGATTTTATCTTGCCACCAAAGGAACCTGTTTTAGTATCAAGAAAATCTCTTTGATAACTGTTTTACGGATCAGAAAAAATGAAGCCCAATATACCTGCACAGACAAGAGTTCAACAACAAAGCTAAGGCAGGTTGGTTTCAGCTATCTACACCCATTGTGATACTTGAAACTGCTAGTTTCACCCCCTCTTTCATTTGTGGTTTTCTGTTTAGTTTGTATCAAGTCCCTCTTTCTTTAAAATAGCTCAGCATCTCATACTTCCAACTTCTAGTCTCATCAGCAGAAGGTTGTCATTTAAGTTCTATGAATTTATCCACAATCTTCTTTTCGCTCAACCTTATTTCTTGCTCCATATAAATATCAGCCGAGTTCATATAAACAGAGTATGTTTTCATCGTCTTTAACATTCCAACTACAACTCCCTGGTATATGTGTGTTATCAACATGTTCTCCCGCAGGATTGTTCATTACAACTATCATGGAAGCAGGTTGAAGCTGTTGGATGTTGTTGTTAAGTTGTGTACCCGACACATCCATCGCTGGGTTCACCTTTCCATGTCTGTGCTTAATGTACCTGTTTTGTCAGTCTTCCTGTTCTCACTTTGCGTTTGCTTACGTCTTAGGTCTTGAGTCTGAAAACAGATTTAGTAGAATTCCCCTGTTGAGCCTTCATTCTACCCTTATCAGCTTCCATGCATATTCAACTGTCACATACTTTGTTCCCTTCCTTTGTTTATGTTTCTCGATAGTTTATTTCGATGTTCTCATACAAGCCGTTATTGGCTTCCACCTCCACCAAAACTCTTGCATACCTTGCACAACCAAGTTTGGAGATACTTGCATTCATAAAATTCATTATTTTGGGTCTCTCTAGTCTACTAACAGCTAGTTTGAACCAATTCCTCTTCAAAGATCACTACTTCCCTACCTTTTTCCATTAATTTTAGTAGGGATTAAACTTGCTATAGGTATGGCAGATTTATATGACCTTTTGGATGAAATTGTATAGCTGATCCGTTACTAAAGAATATAAAATTTTATAAGAGTGTAAGATGTAATACATCATAACACTAGGAGCTAATAATGTAGATGATTAGTTACGTATAATGAAATTAGTCACTTTTCATTCCTAAATAACACATTGGTTCACTTACCCTGGTGTAGACATATTTCTAAGCTACAGGTATGAGAATGAAAACTATGCTCATTACAATGCAGCCTATCCCAAAACAGGTATGTACTTACTAAATCAAACTTAGAAATTTATCTATACAATAAACATGAAGATTAATACTTAGTATTGAAAACAGGAATTCCTCCCGTGGATAAACGGTCACCATCTCCGTCTGATGCCCATCTTGGCTGGATCAGTTACATGAGCAGTGGAACCTGAATGATGAGTATCCTGGCAATTACTACGATCTTATATAAAGGCAACCTGTCCCGAGTTTGAGGTCATGTATTTTATGGGTTTAAGGAGTCATAAGATACAAGCACATGATTTGTAATAGCATTGTCTTTCACCTTTTAGTGTTATTACAATCTGTGGAGCATGAAGTTGCAAAATGATTAGGAATTGAGACATATAATCCTCAAGTCATATCTGAAGATTTTTGATGGGTTTTTGTGGTAAGTGGTTTACAATGACAATCTAAAGTGCACTTTGGGCAACTTTCAACCCATTTAATCTGTTCCCTTTTAGCTATTTACTTAACTATTCGAACCTTACATATAGACCACAACCAAATAGACCCATACATAGATAAATGAGTCAAAATGGCCACCTTTATTTTACACAAGGCACAAACTAAACGTCAAATGGATGAGGTTTTCTCGGTTGAGATTAACAATGGAGGGCAAATCTTTAAAATAGATCCACACCGTCTAACCGGGTATTCCTATAACCATTTTCCAACCCCTTTGAACCTTAGCCTCTTGTATGACAGTAAGTCTAGAGGTGGCAAAATGTATGGGTCGGATCGGGTTGGTTGACGGGTCAAAACGGGTCCGGGTCAATACGGGTAATTTTATAAATGGGTCAAATTGGACCGGGTCAAAATGGACCCGGGTCAAAACTGTAACACCCCAAGCCGAGGCTCGAAATATCACGGAAATCATATAGCACAAGGTGGAATTACAATAGAACAAGAACTAAATGCAAATAAAGATTCAGCGAATCCATACAATACGAAACAAGTACCAAAATACATAAGGAGCAAATAACCATCAAAGTTTACAAAAGAACATCCAGAAGATGGCAAATCGATCCCAAGTATAATGCAAAAAGAAGGCCAATGAATCCTTGATCCATAAAGTCCAAGCCCGGGTTTTACAGCAAGCAACAATCAAACTCCACGTCCGGGGATAACCTGATTTCCTGAAAAGTGTACTAAGCATAGTCAACACAAGGTTGGTGAGTTCGTAGTAATGGTCCATAAGGAACCATCGTCAATAATCACAATATACAAGTAGAGCTAGACATGACTTACTGCGAGCCTCTAAGTAACACAATAACGTCCAACAACAAGATTACACAATTATCAGTAAATGTGTAATAAGTATGCACAAATGATGTAAATATCAATGTAAGTGCTGAATGCATAAATAAGCCAACATGCCTATCTTATGCGTGAACTCAAGTCACCTATGCAACGATACCCGCCTGCCATCACAATGAACAAGGCTGTATCTCAAAATCATCGGCGTATATATGTCTATATACCCGGAGTCATGTCACCAACATCTCATAGATTAAGTGTATACATCTATACACTTGGATGTTTGAGGCCTCAACCGAGGGATTATGTAACTACGTATGCATGCTTACAATCAATCGTATATGCATCATTCACAAATCGTCTGTCATAAACCAACAATCAATATTCGTCAATCATAAACCAATAATCACAATTCAAACCAACTATACGTACATACACTTAAGAGGATTATCCATTCTTCGAGTCCCAGATGCTTATATATAGGGTCACCCGCAGCCTTCCCACCACATCTAAAACTCAAGGAAGGCATAACCGACTTCCATGTATGTACGTCTATCCTAATATTAATGAAATACTTAACAAAACATAAACCAAGTCAATCAAACGTGATAAACCGTCTCATCAATCCAACATTTAAACCAAATCAATCAATCAATCAACAACGTAAGTAAACAAGCAAGTTTTACACTTTTCAGCTCGAATCTCAAAGGAGTAGGGAGCTACGGAACTCACCTCGATTGGCAAAGAAGCTTAAGTCGAGTTAATAAAAGATTAATAGCGAGTTTTGGGCCCCACGCGTCCACAACCTATTAAAGCATGTCATATATCATAATGTCAACTTTATAATCATAAATAAGTTGGTTCCTTAGGTTTAAGTCGAGTCACGAACCCGCAATTACTTCCTTAACATTACCGAGTGTGAAAACATAACACTTTGACTCGACATTTTTAGAAACGTACGAAGATTCATACAAAATGAAGGTTACTACGAGAAACTAGACTCTCTCACGATTCCAACGATAGGTCATATGACTTATTTGGACTTACGGATCAAAAGTTATAAGTGTTTGAAGTTGGGAAACGAAAACGAACATCGGGACCAGAGATTATCCACTGCGCCGCAGTCAAGGCTGTGCCTTGCCACTGCGCCGCAGTCAAAGCCTGCCTTGCCACTGCGCCGCAGTCAAGGCTTGCCTTGCCACTGCGCCGCAGTCAAGGTTGTGCCGTGCCACTGCGCCGCAGTCAAGGCCTTGCCTTGCCACTGCGCCGCAGTGAGGCCAAACACCAGCAGCAGCAGTTTTGTTTTAAGTGCAGAAAACGAGCCAAATACCCCTAAACTCGACCCAAACCATACCAAAATGATTTGTAGGAGTTTGAAACTCATTTTGAAGCTTGATTAAACATCATTACACCTAGCTACACTTAACCCACTCCTCAAATCAATCCAAAACATCATCAAACAACCAAATCGATCCAAACCCTAGTTAAACCCTAATTTGACCCAAAACTCGTTTTAAGCCGATTTAGGACCTGTAATTGCACGAGACGACTAGAAATGAGTAAATAAACATAAATAGATGCAAATGGAATGAATTAGACTTACCAAAACTTCTTTTAGAGCTCAAACCCGAATTTGGTCAAAATGGGTGAAAGTCTTGTACTATGAACTTCAAGCTTATGATTAAATGAAGATTATAAGATGACAATGATGATGATTCTTGTATTTAAGCAGTTCCAAACACTAAATGGATGCAAGAGAATGGGAGATATGAGATGGGTTGGATGGTCTTGCTTTTACTTAGAGAGATAAGAGAAAAAGAGATAGAAGATAGAAATGAAAGGTAAAGGAAAGGATAAGGGGAGAAATGGGTCAAGGGGGGCTGATGGGTCGTGGATGACCCACGGGCCGACCCGTTTCTCTTCTCAAGCCAAATTACAATCGTTAGACATTTAAACACCGATCAAAACATATTATCGACCCGAATATAACACATTGTCATTTAATTCACAAAACGACCCTAATAATTCATTAACTTAAATTGTTAGTCATATTACACGAAAAGTCAACGGGTCAAAACTCACGGATGTTACATTATTCCCCCGTTGAAAGAATTTTGTCCCGAAATTCAACAAAACACTAATTACTAAATAAATGCGGATACGTAGACTTCATATGGTCCTCACGCTCCCAAGTGAACTCGGCTCCACGTCTTGCATTCCATCTAACCTTAACAATCGTGTAGCGTTTATTCTTTAGCTTCTTGTCTTGACGGTCCAAGATCTCTACCGGCTCTTCAACAAAATTAAGATTCGAATCCACCCTAATCTCATCCATGGGCACATGATGTGTAGGGTCCGCCAAACACTTACGTAGGTTACAAATATGAAACACATCATGTACCCCACTAAGCTCTTGTGGTAATTCTAATCGGTAGGCAACCTTTCCAACCCGTTCAAGAATCTTGAAAGGACCAATATACCTTGGCGCAAGTTTACCCCGCTTCACAAAACGTACAACACCTTTCCAAGGTGACACTTTCAAAAGTACATAATCACCAATTTCAAACTCTAACGGTCTCCGCCTCACATCGGCATACTTCTTTTGACGTTCACGGGCCAATTGTAACTTCTCCTTAATTTGAGAAATCACTTTTGTCGTTTCAACTACAATTTCCGGCCTGATGAGTTGACTCTCACCAATTTCCGCCCAAGCTAGAGGAGAACGACATATCCTACCATACAATGCTCTAAAGGGCGCCATTTGGATAGCAGCATGATAACTATTGTTGTATGAAAACTCAACTAGCGGCAAATGGTCTTCCCAACTTCCACCAAAATCAATTGCACAAGCCCTCAACATGTCTTCAAGGGTTTGAATGGTTCTCTCGGTTTGTCCATCCGTTTGAGGGATGAAACGCCATGCTCATGTCGAGTCGAGTACCCATTGCTCTTTGAAAAGCTTCCCAAAAGTTTGATTTGAAACGGGCATCTCTATCTGAAATGATAGAAATCGGCACCCCATGCTTAGATATTACTTCCTTGATGTACAAACGAGCCAAAGTGTCAAATTTATCGGTTTCACGAATGGCTAAAAAGTGAGCCGACTTCGTTAACCGATCTACTATCACCCAAATCGTGTCACGACCGCTTCTCGTCTTCGGTAGTTTATTAATGAAGTCCATTGAAATATGTTCCCACTTCCATTCGGGCATCACCGGTTGTACCAACAATCCGGGTGGCTTCTTGTGATCGGCCTTGACTTGTAAGCAAGTAAGACACTCACTCACATACTTAGCCACATCACGCTTCATGCCCGGCCACCAATACAAGTTTTTCAAATCAAAGTACATCTTATCCGACCCGGGATGGACCGAATAAGGCGATTGATGAGCTTCATTCATAATAAGTGTTCTTAAGTCACCGAAAATAGGAACCCAAAGTCTTTCAACCAAGTATAGCCCATTATCACTCTTTCGGTCAAATTGTTGTTCCATGCCATCTAGGTTCTCGTTTCCAATGTTTTCTGGTAGGGTGGCTTGAATTTGGGCTTCAATGATCCGGTCACGAATATTTGGCCCCACCGTGAGGCTCATAGCTCTAGCCCGTCTTGGTTTCACTCTCTCCTTTATACTCAAGGCATCGGCTACTACATTTGCCTTGCCCGGATGATAACGGATGTCACAATCATAGTCACTAAATAGTTCAAGCCAACGCCTCTGCCTCATATTCAATTCACTTTGGTTAAAGATGTGTTGAAGACTTTTGTGGTCGGTATAAATTACACATTTGGTGCCATAGAGATAATGTCTCCAACACTTCAAAGCAAACACAACCGCTCCCAATTCCAAATCATGTGTCGGGTAGTTCTTCTCATGCACCTTCAATTGACGAGAGGCATAAGCAATAACTTTACCCCTTTGCATAAGAACACAACCCAACCCTTGTCCCGAGGCATCACAATAAACAACAAAATCTTTAATTCCATCCGGTAGCGTCAAAATAGGAGCGTCACATAGCATATCTTTAAAAGTTTGGAAGGCGTTTTCTTGCTTTTCGCCCCATTCAAAGCTTCTCTCCTTTTGAGTCAAGAGAGTGAGTGGTTGTGCAATACGGGAGAAATTTTCAATAAATCTTCTATAGTAACCCGCCAATCCAAGGAATTGACGGATCTCAGATGGCGTTTCGGGTCTTCTCCAATTCTTGACCGCTTCAATCTTGCTTGGGTCCACATGAATACCATCCTTGCTCACTACGTGACCAAGAAAGTGGACCTCTTCCAACCAAAACTCACACTTGGAGAATTTGGCATACAACTTCTCCTTCCTTAGTAGTTCAAGCACCTCACGCAAGTGCTCAACATGCTCTTCCTTTGTCTTCGAGTATACAAGTATGTCATCAATGAACACAATGACAGACTTGTCTAAGTATGGTTGACACACCCGGTTCATCAAGTCCATGAACACCGCCGGTGCATTAGTCAACCCGAAGGGCATCACTGTGAATTCAAAATGACCATACCTTGTGCGAAAATCCGTCTTGGGGATATCATCTTCATGTACCCGGAGTTGATGATAACCCGAGCGAAGATCGATTTTTGAGAAGTGCTTAGCACCTTGAAGTTGATCAAATAAGTCATCGATTCTAGGGAGGGGATATCGGTTCTTCACTGTGAGCTTGTTTGATTCCCGGTAGTCGATACACATTCTAAAGGACCTGTCTTTCTTTTTGACGAAGAGAACAGGAGCACCCCAAGGAGATTGACTAGGGCGAATGAAACCCTTCTCTTGGAGTTCCTTGAGTTGAGTTTGTAACTCTTGCATTTCGGTTAGAGCTAGTCTATACGGAGCTTTTGCTACGGGCGCGACTTCGGGGATAAGATTAATACGAAAGTCAAGTTCACGAGTTGGAGGTAATCCCGGTAAGTCATCCGGAAAAACATCGGGAAATTCACAAACAATAGGAACAGTCTTCAATTCTACCTTTGTGATGGTAGCACTAAATGTAACACCCCGACTATAGCGGAAACACGAGACGCCACAGAACGACATGGTACAAAAGATTTAAGTATAAAACATCAACATAAAGTTTCAAATGCCATCCAAATTCAAAAGGTTACAAGTTCAAGTGGACGTTTAATAAACATTACATAACCAAAATCATAATCAAAAGATCAAATGTTTGCATTACTAGTCCAAAATGCAACAATTAAGCACATCATCCATGAAGCGGTCCAAAAAGCTAACTTACTGCCCTAGACCTGAAAAGCATGAAGAAAAAGTATCAACTACGAGAGTTGAATGAGTTCATAGGATTATGCTAACAACACACATATATTTAATCCAATTCAAGAAAGAATATGTCATAAAATTTCCAGGAATTCCATCATACTGTCCATACCCAAACCGTATGCTCAACCAATAATTGTCATCCATAATATAATATCAATACCTCTGGGTCAATGGTAAGACTACCATGACATAACTTGATGAGATTGTTCTTGAGCCACTACTAAGACCGGTTATGTCCCAATAATCAGATATATTGTCCCAAATGATAAGATAATGATAAGCACATGCTGTCAATCACGTGCATAAAGATAACCAAGGGTCGTGCCATGGAGACGCCCATAAATATATATAGTAGTTAGAGCACCGCGAGGCCAGACTGGCGATGAAGGTGACCACAAAGGCAGACCAAACATCCCACCGTTACCTATAATAGTGGATGAGGGGACAAGTCCTAGTTGCGCAACCCTCTAACTACAGGCCTCAAATGAGTTAATAGTAGTGTACAGGGGACCACCGTTTGACAGTACTCAAGCTCATCACATAACATATAACACGTTGAACATACAATATAATTCCCATATCATTATCATTAATTCAAAGAATCATTTCATAAGAGAAAGTCATTTTAATTAAACATGCTTTTCACCCCGAAAGTAAACACATAAAAGAGTTTGAAAGGGGGCTATGACTGACTTGATTAGAGAGTGAAAGGGGCTGATCAAACGCGATTCCTTCGCTTAGATTTGTTGCGCCTCAAGCAAGCCTAAACCATAACGTATATATTCACGACGTAAGTTCGCGTGACATGAACTAGTGAGCTAGATCATGAGATGTATACTAGTAGACTTGCCCATCTTTGGTTGTTATTAGATTATGGAGTTTAAGTACATATGATGCTCTCATTATTTGGTTATAAGAGATTTGGTGGTAAGAGTCGTTTTCTCATTATACGTTTTTGTACGTTTATTGGAATTTCGGTAGTTTGGCTTTGATTTATATGATTTCCATTGCACACTTTGCTTAGTAATAATATTTGACATTAGTGGTCTTATAATATTAATATTTTATGTATATTTTCTGATTTGTAATTATATATTTTAATTTAATATTATTTAATTAATTATTTATTCATTTTATTGATTTATTAATTAAATAATTCCTTAAAAATACTTTTAAGTGTCATAATTGCCTTTATAAATTATGGATAATTTCATTTGAATTATCTTCTGATAAATGTACTCATTGTACTAATTGCACGTAAATGTACTCATTGTACTAATTGCACGTAAATGTACTCATTGTACTAATTGCACGTAAATGTACTCATTGTACTAATTGCACGTAAATGTACTCATTGTACTAATTGCACGTAAATGTACTCATTGTACTAATTGCACGTAAATGTACTCATTGTACTCAATTGCACGTAAATGTACTCATTGTACTAATTGCACGTAAATGTACTCATTGTACTCAATTGCACGTAAATGTACTCATTGTACTCAATTGCACGTAAATGTACTCATTGTACTAATTGCACGTAAATGTACTCATTGTACTAATTGCACGTAAATGTACTCATTGTACTAATTGCACGTAAATGTACTCATTGTACTAATTGCACGTAAATGTACTCATTGTACTAATTGCACGTAAATGTACTCATTGTACTAATTGCACGTAAATGTACTCATTGAACTCAATTGCACGTAAATGTACTCATTGTACTCAATTGCACGTAAATGTACTCATTGTACTAATTGCACGTAAATGTACTCATTGTACTAATTGCACGTAAATGTACTCATTGTACTAATTGCACGTAAATGTACTCATTGTACTCAATTGCACGTAAATGTACTCATTGTACTAATTGCACGTAAATGTACTCATTGTACTAATTGCACGTAAATGTACTCATTGTACTCAATTGCACGTAAATGTACTCATTGTACTAATTGCACGTAAATGTACTCATTGTACTCAATTGCACGTAAATGTACTCATTGTACTAATTGCACGTAAATGTACTCATTGTACTAATTGCACGTAAATGTACTCATTGTACTAATTGCACGTAAATGTACTCATTGTACTAATTGCACGTAAATGTACTCATTGTACTAATTGCACGTAAATGTACTCATTGTACTAATTGCACGTAAATGTACTCATTGAACTCAATTGCACGTAAATGTACTCATTGTACTAATTGCACGTAAATGTACTCATTGTACTAATTGCACGTAAATGTACTCATTGTACTAATTGCACGTAAATGTACTCATTGTACTAATTGCACGTAAATGTACTCATTGTACTCAATTGCACGTAAATGTACTCATTGTACTAATTGCACGTAAATGTACTCATTGTACTAATTGCACGTAAATGTACTCATTGTACTCAATTGCACGTAAATGTACTCATTGTACTCAATTGCACGTAAATGTACTCATTGTACTAATTGCACGTAAATGTACTCATTGTACTAATTGCACGTAAATGTACTCATTGTACTAATTGCACGTAAATGTACTCATTGAACTCAATTGCACGTAAATGTACTCATTGTACTAATTGCACGTAAATGTACTCATTGTACTAATTGCACGTAAATGTACTCATTGTACTAATTGCACGTAAATGTACTCATTGTACTCAATTGCACGTAAATGTACTCATTGTACTAATTGCACGTAAATGTACTCATTGTACTCAATTGCACGTAAATGTACTCATTGTACTCAATTGCACGTAAATGTACTCATTGTACTAATTGCACGTAAATGTACTCATTGTACTCAATTGCACGTAAATGTACTCATTGTACTAATTGCACGTAAATGTACTCATTGTACTAATTGCACGTAAATGTACTCATTGTACTAATTGCACGTAAATGTACTCATTGTACTAATTGCACGTAAATGTACTCATTGTACTCAATTGCACGTAAATGTACTCATTGTACTAATTGCACGTAAATGTACTCATTGTACTAATTGCACGTAAATGTACTCATTGTACTAATTGCACGTAAATGTACTCATTGAACTCAATTGCACGTAAATGTACTCATTGTACTAATTGCACGTAAATGTACTCATTGTACTAATTGCACGTAAATGTACTCATTGAACTCAATTGCACGTAAATGTACTCATTGTACTCAATTGCACGTAAATGTACTCATTGAACTCAATTGCACGTAAATGTACTCATTGTACTAATTGCACGTAAATGTACTCATTGTACTAATTGCACGTAAATGTACTCATTGTACTAATTGCACGTAAATGTACTCATTGTACTCAATTGCACGTAAATGTACTCATTGTACTAATTGCACGTAAATGTACTCATTGTACTCAATTGCACGTAAATGTACTCATTGTACTCAATTGCACGTAAATGTACTCATTGTACTAATTGCACGTAAATGTACTCATTGTACTAATTGCACGTAAATGTACTCATTGTACTCAATTGCACGTAAATGTACTCATTGTACTAATTGCACGTAAATGTACTCATTGTACTAATTGCACGTAAATGTACTCATTGTACTAATTGCACGTAAATGTACTCATTGTACTCAATTGCACGTAAATGTACTCATTGTACTAATTGCACGTAAATGTACTCATTGTACTAATTGCACGTAAATGTACTCATTGAACTCAATTGCACGTAAATGTACTCATTGAACTCAATTGCACGTAAATGTACTCATTGTACTAATTGCACGTAAATGTACTCATTGAACTCAATTGCACGTAAATGTACTCATTGTACTCAATTGCACGTAAATGTACTCATTGTACTAATTGCACGTAAATGTACTCATTGACCATCAATGTCCACACAAACATCATATGTATATACTTCGTACGATACTACTTTTGAAAGGCCTTTGATGCTTATATATAGGGTCACCCGCAGCCTTCCCACCACATCTCCAACCTTTCAAGGCATTACCGTCCTCCATATATACACAACTAGCCTAAAACAATTCAATATACACAATATAGTCACCATATAACAAATCACATAATTGCACATCAACAAAAATGTCACACAACATATACGTCCCAAATATCATCATGCACGAAGTACACTTTTCAGCCCGACTCTTAAAAGAGTAGGGGAGGCTACGAAAACTCACCTTTGCCTTGATTTACCGAATTTAAAGTGATCTAGAACGTCAATTAATTGCCAAACGATCACAACCTATCATAATGTACATGTACACATCAATATATATATATAGAACCACGTCCTCATTTAGCATTTTGAACTTTAGAATTGAACCCGGGACTTGAACGCATATTAGAACTGAGTACGATAACTTAAGGGACAAGTAACGACTCGTCTGGAGTTACGGTTCAAAAGTTATTAACATTTGAAAAATCGATGCTCATTTAATCACAGTAAGTATCCACTGCGTCGCAGTGAGCCAGGACTAAGCTCACTGCGCCGCAGTGGCTTGGTCAGACCAGAAGGCCGAAACAATGCACTGCGTCGCAGTGAGCAAGGACCATGCCCACTGCGCCGCAGTGGCTAAACTGGACCAGGAGCCAGAAACAATGCACTGCGCCGCAGTGAGCAAGCACCATGCCCACTGCGCCGCAGTGGCTACACTGGACCAGGGCCAGTAACAAAGCACTGCTGGCAGGGCCAGGGCCAGTAACATGGCACTGCGTCGCAGTGGGCCAGAGGAGGGCTCACTGCGCCGCAGTGACCACAGACTGCAGCCAGCACCTGCAGGTTATGCAGGAACCACGAACAAAACCCCCAAAATCTCAACATTTACGCCATGAAATCGACTTGCACAACTCCAAGACTCATTTTCAAACATAGTTAAACATAATTGAACATAACTAAGCAAGTTTCATCATCCAAAAATCAATCTCAAACACATTTTCTTACTAAAATTCGATCTTGACCCATTTGAACCAAAATTGACCCAAAACCTAGTTTTCGACTTATAAATCGTTTTGAAGAGTTCCTTGGCCCGTTTCTGGACATAACAAACTCATTTGAACATAACCCACTCAAAAGTCCCATTCCAAAACATGACTTTTGACCCAAATCACATTTTGACCTAATTTAGATAACTAGAAACCCTAATTTCGGATTTTGAAGCTATAAGGACCAAGAGTGCTTAGATTTAGGTGAAATACAAGTTTAATAACTAGAAATGACGAATTTGAGCTAGAAAACACTTACCAAAACTTCCACAAGGAATCAAACCCGAATTTGACCTAGATGAAGCTTTTTCTTGCACTTTGAGACTTGAAATCTTTGATATGATGTTAGAATGGTAATAAGGATGATGATTTTGTTATTAATCTAGTTGAACTAGCATAAATGACCAAGAATCTAGAGAAAGATTGAGAGTGTGAGTATAGTGAGATGGGAGAGAATATGGAAGTGTTATGAATGAATGGATGGATGGAAATGAGGGAGGATAGGGTGGGTTCCTTGGGTGGGTCATGGGTTTGGGTATAGCCCATGGTTAGGATCCATACCATTTACTAGTTTAAATTAGATGTTATTTAAGTAAAAGTCGATTTGCACTAACTAATGGTCTCAACTTGCACATAAGTCTCTAATTGTACAATAAATTGACCCATATGAACACATTGCACTTAATGAACCTCAAATTGCATTTGAACATATATTGATTAAATCAAAAACTTAGGAAACGTACCCATAGTCAAAAGTCAAAATGCACGGTTGTTACATTATTCCCCCGTTAAGGGAATTTCGTCCCGAAATTCGATGGAACCCTAATCACTAAACAAATGCGGATATTTTGACTTCATGAAGTCTTCCCGCTCCCAAGTGAATTCGGCTCCACGTCTAGCATTCCAACGAACCTTGACTATCGTATAGCGCTTTTTCTTTAGCTTCTTGAATTCACGATCTACAATCTCTACCGGTTCTTCAACAAAGTTGAGTTTCTTGTCTACTTGTATCTCGTCCATGGGCACGTGATGAGTAGGATCCGCCAAGCACTTCCTTAAATTACAAATATGGAACACGTTGTGCACTCACTAAGTTCTTGAGGTAGCTTTAGCCGGTAAGCCACCTTGCCCACACGTTCTATGATCTCAAAAGGTCCTATGTATCTTGGCGCAAGCTTGCCTCTCTTGATGAAACGAACCACCCTTCCACGGGGAGACCTTCAAAAGTACATGATCACCAACATTGAACTCCAAGGGTCTACGCCTCACATCGGCGTATTTCTTTTGTCTTTCACGGGCCACTTGTAATCTCTCCTTAATTTTTGAAATTACTTTTGTTGTTTCGATAATTACTTCCGGCCCGATAAGTTGGCTCTCGCCTATTTCCGCCCAAGCGAGTGGAGAACGACACTTCCTACCATAAAGCGCCTCAAACGGGGCCATTTGGATAGTCGCATGGTAACTATTGTTATATGAGAACTCCACTAGCGGTAGGTGATCTTCCCAACTTCCACCAAATTCAATAGCACAAGCCCTCAACATATCTTCAAGCGTTTGGATGGTTCTTTCGGTTTGCCCATCCGTTTGTGGATGGAACGCCGTACTCATGTCAATTTGAGTACCCATTGCACGTTGAAAAGCTTCCCAAAAATTTGATTTGAACCGGCTATCTCTATCGGAGATAATAGAAACCGGAACTCCATGTTTTGCCACCACTTCCTTAATGTACAAACGCGCTAGGGTGTCGAACTTATCGGTCTCACGAATGGCTAAAAAGTGAGCCGACTTTGTCAATCGATCCACAATCACCCATATAGTATCACGTCCATTTCTTGTCTTCGGTAACTTCGTGACGAAGTCCATTGCAATCCTTTCCCACTTCCATGCCGGTATTACCGGTTGTACCAACAACCCGGGTGGCTTCTTATGATCGGCTTTCACTTGTAAGCAAGTAAGGCACTCGCTCACATATTTAGCCACATCACGCTTCATGCCCGGCCACCAGTAGAAATCCTTTAAATCAAAGTACATCTTATCCGACCCCGGGTGGACCGAATAAGGCGACTTATGAGCTTCATTCATTAGGAAAGTTCTCAAATTGCCAAAGATTGGAATCCAAAGCTTCCCAACTAAATATACCCCGTTGTCTTCCTTCCGGTCAAAAAGTTGCTCCATACCATCTAGCCCTTCATTACCAAAATTTTCCGGCAAGGTAGCTTGCACTTGAGCTTCTATGATACGGTCCCGAATACTTTGCCCCACCGTAAGGCTCATGGCTCTTGATCTTCTCGGCTTGACCCTTTCCTTTCTACTTAAAGCATCGGCTACGACATTGGCTTTGCCCGGATGGTAGCGAATGTCACAATCATAATCGCTAAAAAGTTCAATCCATCTTCTTTGCCTCATATTCAACTCACTTTGATTAAAAATGTGTTGAAGACTTTTATGATCGGTGTAGATCACACATTTGGTGCCATAAAGGTAATGTCTCCAACACTTCAAAGCGAAAACAACCGCTCCCAATTCCAAATCATGAGTAGGGTAATTCTTCTCATGCACCTTAAGTTGCCGGGAGGCATAAGCGATGACCTTGCCCCGTTGCATAAGTACACACCCCAAACCTTGACCCGAAGCGTCACAATAGACCACAAAATCTTCAATCCCATCCGGAAGGCTCAAGATAGGAGCTTCACATAACATGTCCTTGAGAGTTTGAAAGGCGAGTTCTTGTCTCTCGCCCCACTCGAATCTCTTTTCCTTTTGAGTCAAGAGAGTGAGTGGTTGTGCTATCTTGGAGAAACCTTCAATGAATCTTCGGTAATAACCCGCCAACCCAAGAAATTGGTGAATCTCGGATGGTGTTTCGGGTCGCCTCCAATTCTTAACCGCTTCAATCTTGCTAG
Organism: Erigeron breviscapus; assembly: GCA_034093135.1. Lineage (NCBI taxonomy): Eukaryota > Viridiplantae > Streptophyta > Magnoliopsida > Asterales > Asteraceae > Erigeron > Erigeron breviscapus. The sequence continues at coordinate 38,893,383 of CM067169.1, read as the reverse complement.
GATCCACATGAATCCCATCTTTGCTAATCACGTGACCAAGGAAATGAACTTCTTCCAACCAAAATTCGCACTTTGAAAATTTAGCATACAACTTCTCCTTTCTAAGCAACCCTAGCATCTCACACAAATGCTCGGCATGGTCTTCCTTTGTTTTTGAGTAGACAAGTATGTCATCAATAAAGACAATGACCGACTTGTCCAAATAGGGTCGACACACCCGGTTCATCAAATCCATGAACACCGCCGGTGCATTAGTCAACCCAAACGGCATAACAGTGAACTCGTAGTGACCATACCTTGTACGAAACGCCGTCTTTGGTATGTCATCTTCATGAACTCTAAGTTGGTGATAGCCCGAACGGAGGTCGATTTTTGAGAAATACTTGGCACCTTGCAAACGATCAAAAAGCTCATCGATTCTAGGAAGTGGATACCGGTTCTTCACTGTGAGCTTGTTCAATTCTCGGTAATCAATACACATCCTAAAGGACCCATCTTTCTTCTTCACAAACAATATTGGAGCTCCCCAAGGCGATTGACTAGGACGAATGAACCCTTTCTCCTGAAGTTCTTTAAGTTGGGATTCTAGCTCTTGCATTTCCGTCAAGGCAAGTCTATATGGAGCTTTGGCCACGGGTGCGGCCCCGGGAATCAAATTGATGCGAAAATCAAGTTCACGAGACGGGGGTAGACCCGGTAGGTCATCCGGAAAGACGTCGGGAAAGTCACGAACAATAGGAACGGCTTTCAATTCTACCTTTGTGATGGTAGCACTAAAAGCCTTGGAACTAGAGGAATCGGAAGTTTCACCTTGGACTCTAAGAATATCACCGTTTGACAACGGTATTTTGACCACTCTTTCACCACAATCAATGACCGCATTTACCGCCATCATCCAATCCATACCCACAATGATGTCGAAGCTTCCAATATCGAAAGGCATGAGGTTAATATAAAATTCGACGTCGTTTAAAGTCAAGATACAATCCCGAAGCACTTGACTAAGCCTAGTTAAGGTACCATTGACCATCTCAATATCAAGCACATAGTTTAAGGCACAAGGATGAACATCTATCAAAGGAACAAAACTATGGGACACAAAGCTATAATCGGCTCCGGAATCAAACAACACCGTGGCATAATGACCGTTAAGAAGAAATGTACCTGCCACCACATTAGGATCATTACGGGCTTCATTTGCATTCACCGCAAAGGCTCTTCCCTTGGTTGCACTTGATGGCCTTGTTGGCCACGGTTTTGGTTAGGTCCGGTGATTTGAAGTTGATTTGGGTGAACCGCTACTTGCACATTTTGTCCCACCCATTGAGGACAAGCATTACGGTAATGATCGGTGCTTCCACATTCATAACACCCACCCCGTTGACCCCTTAGATTGTTAGCTTGAGGAGGATGTGCTCGGAGAGGAACCGCATGAGTAGGAGCCACTCTCGGGGCCCTACAATCTCTAGAAAGATGGCCAACTTGATTACAATTGAAACAAGTCCCACAAGGAGTGGTGGGAACATGATGTCGGGAGCACCTATTACAAAATGTGTAAGGACCCACATAAGCCTTCTTTGCCGGTTCAACCGCCGCAAACACCCTTCCTTTGTTAGGACGTTTAGGGTCAAACCTACCCACTTTCTTCACCCCGCTTGACTCGGGTGCATCCTTCCTCTTTGATGATGATGCTTGGTTCAATTCACCACTTCTAAGCAAGTCCTCGGTAACACTACCGGCTCGGTTTATGGCTTCCGTCATGGTGGTAGGCATAATGTTGTTCACCAAGTGTCGGACCTTTGGAGTCAAGCCCATAACAAATTTTTGAATGGCTTGAGCTTCGGGAGTCACCAAGTGTGGAATAAGTGTTGACAACTCCTGGAATCGCCGAATGTACCCCTTATAGTCCGCCCCATTCATTTGGAGTTGAACGAACTCCAAGGTTAGAGCTTGAAGTTCATAGGGTGGACAAAATCTTTCTTTCACCAAAATTTTGAATTGATCCCACGGTATAGCATTTCCCGCCCCTACTTCCTTATTCCACCATTTCAATGCATCACCCTTAAACATGCCGGATGAGTAGATAACTTGGTCGTCGTAAGTACAATGACTCCTAGCGATCACCGCTTCAATTTCTTCAAGCCACCTAATACAAGCCGTAGGACCCCCACTCCCCTCATACTCCGGGGCCCCACAACCCTTGAAATCCTTAAAGGAACACCCTTGCCGGTACACTCCATGTTGGTTGTACCTTGGAACATAGTTATCGTGCACCACCGGTGCCTCTTCTTCCTCTACCCCTACCGGTTGAACATCTTCATTGTTCCCATTCACTTGAGCTTGAACATTTGGCACCGTATTATCAGGTGCTTGGAGGGTTGCTGTGACTTGGGCAACTATGTTAGGCATAATGTTCGTGACCACTTGAGCGATCACAGTTGCCAAGTCGGGTGTTGGTGCTTCACCCCTACCTCGACCTCTCCCTTGACCTCTACCTCTACCTCTACCACGACCACGACCTCTTCCACCACCACGACCTTCTCCTTGAACTTCCGGTTGTTGTTCCGGAGTTTGCTCTCTATAAGTAGTTCCGGTTCTTCTTGGCCTCACCATTACTATAAAACAAGGAAACGTCGACCCGAAAAGTTAGTCTCAAAATGCTCACATGTTAGTCACACAAGGGGTTAGTGCTCTCATGTCAACGTGTCACACATAATTCATATCGTTACGCTACGGCAAAGGTGCAACTATTCTAGGGGAATTGTTATGTATCATGCCCTCATACCATATTTCACCATAATTGTTCATCAATAAACCACATGTCCATTTCAATACATCAATCAATCACACAACTAAACAAGTGGTCCAAAGTATAATTCGAATCCGATATGCTTCCTAGTTATTGATCCGGGTATGTATACAGGGTGTACCAGCGGCTAACCCTCCACCCAATCAACTCCCAAAAAGCGTACCGGTTCCTTATTATACTCTAAGCCAACCGTGTGCAATCCGTGATGTCATTAACTTGTTATAATACCGGGTGCCATAAAAGAGTTGATCACGCTCTTTTAGGGTTGCCACAATATTATATCATGTTGATGCCATAACTTCATCTTGCCCTACATCAGCAAATAATATCAATTCAATCTGACAATATGCACATGGACCTCATTGACCTCAAGTAACCACATTGACCTCATGCACTTGACCATCATACGACAACACATTGATCACGCCAACCAATTGCACTCATGTTATCACATATAATGAACCTTCCTACGAACCCAAACGTACACTTATAATGCTCATATAGTTCACGTTGCATACAAGATTCCTAATCATGCATGCTATATGAAGAGTTTTACTTAAGCCGTAGTCTAGGTCAATCCGCCTAATTCTCTACGACCTGCATGGGCCACCATTCTGTAACACCCCGAGCTAGGCTCGAAATGTACCGAAAAGCATGACACAAGATGGAATTATCGTAGAACGAGACTATATGAAAATAAGAGGATTCCGGGAACCCAACAATTAAATTACAATGTCACAAAAACATAAGGAGCATTCAACCATCAAAAGTTTACAAAAATAAACAATTCAAAAGATGGCTCATGATCCTAAGCAAATCCCATCAACGGGCAAATGGATCGCGGATCCATGGTCAAAGTCCAACATCTAGCAAGCACGTCAAGCTCTTGGGTTCTCTTGATTTCCTGAAAAGTGTACTAAACAATGTCAACACTAGGTTGGTGAGTTCGTAGGGAAGATGAACAAGAACACATACCAATGTCAAACCGATCCATAATTTACATTGACATGTTCTAATAAATTGCACACTTGTAACCAATGTTCTCATTTGCACGTAAATGTACTCATTGTACTCAATTGCACGTAAATGTACTCATTGAACTCAATTGCACGTAAATGTACTCATTGTACTCAATTGCACGTAAATGTACTCATTGAACTCAATTGCACGTAAATGTACTCATTGAACTCAATTGCACGTAAATGTACTCATTGAACTCAATTGCACGTAAATGTACTCATCCATGACCATCAATGTCCACACATAACCAAACATCATATGCATATACTTTGTACGATACTACTTTTGAAAGGCCTTTGATGCTTATATATAGGGTCACCCGCAGCCTTCCCACCACATCTCCAACCTTTCAAAGGCATTACCGTCCTCCATATATACACAACTAGCCTAAAACAATTCAATAAACACAATATAGTCACCATATAACAAATCACATAATTGCACATCAACAAAAATGTCACACAACATATACGTCCCAAATATCATCATGCACGAAGTACACTTTTCAGCCCGACTCTTAAAAGAGTAGGGGAGGCTACGAAAACTCACATTTGCCTTGATTTACCGAATTTAAAGTGATCTAGAACGTCAATTAATTGCCAAACGATCACCACCTATCATAATGTACATGTACATATCAATAATATATATAAAATCACTTCCTCATTTAGCATTTTTGAACTTTAGAATTTAACCCGGGACTTGAACGCATATTAGCACTGAGTACGATAACTTAAGAGACAAGTAACGACTCGTCGGGAGTTACGGTTTAAAAGTTATTAACATTTGAAAATCGATGCTCATTTAATCACAGTAATTATCCACTGCGTCGCAGTGAGCCAGGACTAAACTCACTGCGCCGCAGTGGCTTGGTCAGACCAGAAGGCCGAAACAATGCACTGCGTCGCAGTGAGCAAGGACCATGCCCACTGCGCCGCAGTGGCTAAACTGGACCAGGGCCAGTAACAATGCACTGAAACTGGACCAGGGCCAGGGCCAGTAACATGGCACTGCGCCGCAGTGGGCCAGAGGAGGGCTCACTGCGCCGCAGTGACCACAGACTGCAGCCAGCACCTGCAGGTTATGCAGGAACCACGAACCAAAACCCCAAAATCTCAACATTTAAGCCATGAAATCGACTTGTACAACTCCAAGACTCATTTTCAAACATAGTTAAACATAATTGAACATAACTAAGCAAGTTTCATCATCAAAAATCAATCTCAAACACATTTTCTTACTAAAATTCGATCTTGACCCATTTGAACCAAAATTGACCCAAAACCTAGTTTTTGACTTATAAATCGTTTTGAGGAGTTCCTTGACCCGTTTTTGAACATAAAAAACTCATTTGAACATAACCCACTCAATAATTCCATTCCAAAACATGGCTTTTGACCCAAATCACATTTTGACCTAATTTAGATAACTAGAAACCCTAATTTCGGATTTTGAAGCTATAAGGACCAAGAGTGCTTAGATTTAGGTGAAATACAAGTTTAATAACTAGAAATGACGAATTTGAGCTAGAAAACACTTACCAAAACTTCCACAAGGAATCAAACCCGAATTTGACCTAGATGAGCTTTTTCTTGCACTTTGAGACTTGGATTTTCGATATGATGTAGAATGATAATAAGGATGATGATTTTGTTATTAATCTAGTTGAACTAGCATAAATGACCAAGAATCTAGAGAAAGATTGAGAGTGTGAGTATTTAGTGAGATGGGAGAGAAGTATGGAAGTGTTATGAATGAATGGATGGATGGAAATGGGGGAGGATAGGGTGGGTTCCTTGGGTGGGTCATGGGTTTGGGTATAGCCCATGGTTAGGATCCATACCATTTACTAGTTTAAATTAGATGTTATTTAAGTAAAAGTCGATTTGCACTAACTAATGGTCTCAACTTGCACCTAAGTCTCTAATTGTACAATAAATTGACCCATATGAACACATTGCACTTAAATGAACCTCAAATTGCACTTGATCATATATTGATTTAAACAAAACTTAGGAAACGTACCCATAGTCAAAAGTCAAAATGCACGGTTGTTACAAGCATGGAAAGAAAGATCCTATCAACTTTGCCCTCATTAAGTGTATATTACAAAGAAAACAAGAAGAAAGTATGAGTTTTTGATAAAACCTTTGAATATAAACAAAAACAAGATTAGATCTAGTAAAAAGGATGAAGATTATACCCTCTTGAACTTGGTTTTGGAGATGAAAAAGATGCAGAATTTTCGTGGCCTTCAAACCCTCAAACAACCCTTAATCTAAGCCTAAAACAACCCTTGAACCTTGCTTGTATTGACCCTTTGTTAATCTAACTTAAAACCCTTATTATTAGTATAAGTTTAGATGAGATTTAGCCTTGTTCTTGCTTTGTTTTGCTTGGGCCGAAATTGAAGAAGAAAAGAAAGAGGGAGGGAGAGTTTTTGAGAGAAAAGAGATTATGTGTGTGAAAAGAGTGAAGAGTGTGAGAAGAGTGGTGAGTTCCAAGACTTAGGAAGAGTGTATGTATTTTGAAATGGGCATGTGAGGTGTGAAGGGGGGGGGGGGCGGCCTCATAAGGGCATGGGAAGGGTTTTTGTATCTTTTTTTTTTTATAAAATGTTGTATATATTGTGTATATATGTTAGGTGTAAGTGTATATATATTTTGTAAGGTTAAATGTGTTAGTTTGTAGTTATAAGTTGATGTTTGTTCTAATATGTGCATATGTATATATGTCATGTATATATGCTTGTATGTATACATTTTTGTGTTTCTAATTTGTTACATGAGCCTTTGATTATGACTTGTATTTATTTTAAGCATATATGTACATATATATATATACTTATTATGATTTAAACGCTTTTATGCGCATAAGAACTTATAACATGTTTTGAATTAGAAATTTTATTTTCGTGACCAAATTTACTTAAATTAGCTAAATAATCAAATTGTTGGACCTTCGTAAGGATTTTTGATGGCTATCTCAACTTGTGAGACTTACGTTATTATTTAGATAATTTGATTGATCATCAATAAAATCTTGTTCAATGGTACTTTGTAACTCACATTTAGAATTGAACAATAGCTTTAGATTGCAAATTTTAGGGCATTATCTACTAGCTTCTAGTATAACTATGGCTTGCGAGATCATAGGCAACATAACTAGTTCATATATAATATTTAAAAAGTAGGGTTGTTACACTAAAGACCTTAGAATTAGAGGAATCAGAGATTTTTCCTTGAACCCTAAGAATTCTACCGTTAGTCAAAGGTATCATAACAACTCTCTCACCACAATCAATAGTCGCGTTTACTGCCGTCAACCAATCCATACCCACAATGACATCAAAACTCCCAATATCAAAAGGCATGAGGTCTATGAGGAATTCAACATCGTCTAGAGTCAAGACACAATCACGTATTATTTGGCTAAGTTTAGTTAGTGACCCGTTTACCATTTCAATGTCAAGCACATAGTTTAGAGCACAAGGATGCACATCAATCAAAGGGACAAAGTTAGAGGACACGAGGCTATAATCGGCTCCGGAATCAAATAAATTTGTTGCATAGTGACCATTAAGGAGAAAGGTACCTGCTACTACGTTGGGATCGTTGCGGGCTTCATTTGCATTGGCCGCAAAGGCTCGGCCGCGGGGTTGCACTTGATGGCCTTGTTGTCCCCGGTTTTGGTTAGGCCCGACCATTTGTAGTTGATTGGGGTGGACGGCTACTTGAACTTGTTGTCCCTCCCATCGAGGAAAATTATTACGGTAGTGGTCACGACTACCACATTCAAAACATTCACCTCTTCGTTGATTACCTTGAGGAGGGACGGCTCGAACAAGAGCCACATTCATTGGGACCGTTCTTGGAGCTCTACAATTCTTGGATTCGTGCCCAACTCGGTTGCAGTTAAAGCATGCTCCACATTGGACATTGGCGGGATGATGCCTGTTGCATCTCCCACAGAAAGGATGAGGCCCAGTATAAGGTTTCCTAGTTGGTTCCACCGCCGCCATTATTCTACCCCTATTTGCATTCTTGGGGTCAAACCTTCCCACTTTCTTTACCCCGCTAGACTCTCCCACTTCTTTTCTCTTGTATGTTGAGGATTTGCTTAAAACACCGCTCCTCAACAAGTCTTCGGTCACGCTACCGGCCCGGTTAACCGCATCGGCCAAAGAAGTAGGCATGTTAGAGTTTCCATAAGATCGGACTTGAGGATTCAAGCCAGTACAAACTTCTGGATGGCCTGAGACTCGGAACCCACCAAGTGAGGAATGAGGGTAGACTACTCTTGAAATCGTCTAACATAGCTCTTGTAATCGGCTCCGTCCATGTTGAGATTAGCAAACTCAATGGTCAAGTTTTGTAGTTCATAGGGAGGACAAAACTTTGCCTTCACTTTGTTCTTGAAATCGATCCATTCCAAGTTATAAGTCCGCCCCAAAGTTATCTCTTGGTTCCACCAACTCAAGGCGTCATGTCTAAACATGCCGGATGCATAAGAAATCCGGTCGTCGTATGTGCAATGACTTCTTTCAATCACTGCCTCAATCTCTTCAAACCACCTTATACACTCAGTGGAACCGCCTCTTCCATTAAACTCTGGTGCTCCACAGCTTTTGAAGTCCTTAAATATACACCCCTGTTGGTATCCCCCATGTTGATTATACATGGGCATGCGGTTATCAACTCCCACTGGTTCCTCTTCTTCGTTTTCCACGGCCTGAGGTTGAGCATTTTCATTAATCACATTTTCTGGGGCTTCATTGTTTTGAGGCCCATTGTTTTGCCCAAGACTTGCCGTGACTTAAGCAATAATGGTCGGCATGATATTGGTGATCGTTTGAGCGATCACCTTAGCCAAGTTTGGCTCAGGAGCTTCACCACGACCCCTTCCTTGGCCTCTACCACGACCTCTACCACGGCCCCTACCACGGCCCCTACCTTCTTGTACCTCCGGTTGAGCTTCCTGTTGAGGTTCTTCCGGTTCAGGCCTATAGTTCGTTCCAGTTCTCCTTGGTCTCACCATTTCTATAAAACAAGTGACACGTTGACCCGAGAGTTAGTCTCAAATGCTCACATGTTAGTCACACAAGTAGTCAATGCTCTCATACCGATACCACTTACTCATTTCATATCATTATGCTATGGCAAGAGTGCTAGAGTCCTATGGGATTGTTACTTAGCATATCATCATGACAATTTCATTACAATCGTTCATCATTAACTCAAGTAATCATGCTCAAAACATCATGCAATCAAATAACTAACACGAATGATTCAAAGTATAATCCGAATTCGATATGCTCTCTAGTTATCGACCGGGTATGTATACAGGGTGTACCAATGGCTAACCCTCCACCTAATCAACTCCCATTAAGCATATCAGTTCCTTATTATACTTTAAGCCACAAGTGCGCAATCCACGATGTCATTAACTTGTTATAATGTTGGGTAACCATAAAAGAGTTGATCGGGTTCTTTTAGGGTTGGCACAATATTATACTAAGTTAATGGCATAACTTCATTTTGCCCTAAATCATCAAATTAGCTCCAAACAATAACAACAACAAACCATATTAGCCACATTCCACATTCATCACATTGAATTCAAGCTATCACACAAGTGGTCTTAACTGCGAACTCACACGGGGATTCACATAATTCACATTGCACACGAATTTCCTAACCATGCATGCTATATGAAGAGTTTTAATTTAAGCCGTAGTCTAGGTCAAACCGCCTAATTCTCTACGACCACGCATGGGCCACCATTCTGTAACACCCCAAGCCGAGGCTCGAAATATCACGGAAATCATATAGCACAAGGTGGAATTACAATAGAACAAGAACTAAATGCAAATAAAGATTCAGTGAATCCATACAATACGAAACAAGTACCAAAATACATAAGGAGCAAATAACCATCAAAGTTTACAAAAGAACATCCAAGAGAGGGCAAATCGATCCTAAGTATAATGCAAAAAGAAGGCCAATGAATCCTTGATCCATAAAGTCCAAGCCCGGGTTTTACAGCAAGCAAAAATCAAACTCCACGTCCGGGGATAACCTGATTTCCTGAAAAGTGTACTAAGCATAGTCAACACAAGGTTGGTGAGTTCGTAGTAATGGTCCATAAGGAACCATCGTCAATAATCACAATATACGAGTAGAGGCTAGACATGACTTACTGCGAGCCTCTAAGTAACACAATAACGTACAACAACAAGATTACACAATTATCAGTAAATGTGTAATAAGTATGCACAAATGATGTAAATATCAATGTAAGTGCTGAATGCATAAATAAGCCAACATGCCTATCTTATGCGTGAACTCAAGTCACCTATGCAACGATACCCGCCTGCCATCACAATGAACAAGGCTGTATCTTAAAATCATCGACGTATATATGTCTATATACCCGGAGTCATGTCACCAACATCTCATAGATTAAGTGTATACATCTATACACTTGGATGTTTGAGTCCTCAACCGAGGGATTATGTAACTACGTATGCATGCTTACAATCAATCGTATATGCATCATTCACAAATCGTCTGTCATAAACCAACAATCAATATTCGTCAATCATAAACCAATAATCACAATTCAAACCAACTATACGTACATACACTTAAGAGGATTATCCATTCTTCGAGTCCCAGATGCTTATATATAGGGTCACCCGCAGCCTTCCCACCACATCTAAAACTCAAGAAAGGCATAACCGACTTCCATGTATGTACGTCTATCCTAATATTAATGAAATACATAACAAAACATAAACCAAGTCAATCAAACGTGATAAACTGTCTCATCAATCCAACATTTAAACCAAATCAATCAATCAATCAATCAACAACGTAAGTAAACACGCAAGTTTTACACTTTTCAGCCCGAATCTCAAAGGAGTAGGGAGCTACGGAACTCACCTCGATTGGCAAAGAAGCTTAAGTCGAGTTAATAAAAGATTAATAGCGAGTATTGGGCCCCACGCGTCCACAACCTATCAAATCATGTCATATATCATAATGTCAACTTTATAATCATAAATAAGTTGGTTCCTTAGGTTTAAGTCGAGTCACGAACCCGCAATTACTTCCTTAACATTACCGAGTGTGAAAACATAACACTTTGACTCGACATTTTTAGAAACGTACGAAGATTCATACAAAATGAAGGTTACTACGAGAAACTAGACTCTCTCACGATTCCAACGATAGGTCATATGACTTATTTGGACTTACGGATCAAAAGTTATAAGTGTTTGAAGTTGGTAAACGAAAACGAACATCGGGACCAGAGATTATCCACTGCGCCGCAGTCAAGGCCTTGCCTTGCCACTGCGCCGCAGTGAGGCCAAACACCAGCAGCAGCAGTTTTGTTTTAAGTGCAGAAAACGAGCCAAATACCCCTAAACTCGACCCAAACCATAACAAAATGATTTGCAGGAGTTTGAAACTCATTTTGAAGCTTGATTAAACATCATTACACCTAGCTACACTTAACCCACTCCTCAAATCAATCCAAAACATCATCAAACAACCAAATCGATCCAAACCCTAGTTAAACCCTAATTTGACCCAAAACTCGTTTTAAGCCGATTTAGGACCTGTAATTGCACGAGACGACTAGAAATGAGTAAATAAACATAAATAGATGCAAATGGAATGAATTAGACTTACCAAAACTTCTTTTAGAGCTCAAACCCGAATTTGGTCAAAATGGGTGAAAGTCTTGTACTATGAACTTCAAGCTTATGATTAAATGAAGATTATAAGATTACAATGATGATGATTCTTGTATTTAAGCAGTTCCAAACACTAAATGGATGCAAGAGAATGGGAGATATGAGATGGGTTGGATGGTCTTGCTTTTACTTAGAGAGATAAGAGAAAAAGAGATAGAAGATAGAAATGAAAGGTAAAGGAAAGGATAAGGGGAGAAATGGGTCAAGGGGGGCTGATGGGTCGTGGATGACCCACGGGCCGACCCGTTTCTCTTCTCAAGCCAAATTACAATCGTTAGACATTTAAACACCGATCAAAACATATTATCGACCCAAATATAACACATTGTCATTTAATTCACAAAACGACCCTAATAATTCATTAACTTAAATTGTTAGTCATATTACACGAAAAGTCAACGGGTCAAAACTCACGGATGTTACAAAAACGGGTCATTTTAGTTATGTAAATATGATTAGGTTATCTCCAACATTAATATCTATCTATTAACATATAACGTTGAAGGCCTGATGGTTTTTTGACACTTCTTTTAGGATGTTAGTTATGGATTTCATTAATAAGGGTAATGCTTTTCTTCCCTACTCTTCTTAATTTCGTATAAATGTGGGTGTTAATATGCATCATCAAATGAATAAGCAAGTTATTAAATGTTTTTTTATTTATTTGTGTTGTATTTGTTGGTTTACTTATTATGATCGGCATGGTATGAAATAATTAATCTATTCAAGAGGTGAGAAAAGTAAAAGTCTTTCAACAAACTGGGCAATTGAATAACATTGATGGCACCTTTGCTGTTTAGAATTTGAAGGGTTGTATCATAATTTGAACCTTTATTGAAGGCTAAGAACCGTGCGGACAATCACCGGTTTGACCACCGGACTAAATGTCTCATCACAATCAACGCCCACCTGTTGAGACCTGCCATCACAAACAAGTCGCGCTTTGTAGCGCTCTAAAGAACCATCAGATTTAGTTTTATGTTTGAAAATCCACATACACCGAATGATGTTCATATCAGGATGACGAGGCACAAGCTCCCAAGTCTTATTTTTAATAAGAGCAGTAAATTCATCTTGCATGGCGTGTTTCCAAACCGGAATGGATAGGGCCTCGACTGGGCTACGGGGAATAGGATGGATAATGGATGTGTGGAGGTTAAATTGTTGTTTAGGTTTGGAGTGACCTGTCATGCTTCTAGTTTGCATTTTATGTGTGGGGGGATGGTCGGTGGCCGTTGCAGGTAATGGTTGAGAATCAGGAGAGGGGATGTCAAGTGACTCGTCTATGTGAGTTGTAGGAGACGGTGGTGTAGATGGCATAGTAGGACGGACTTGAGACAATTTGGACCTCCGAGTATAAGTTTTGACCAGAGGAGATGGAAGAGGTATGATAGGAGAATCCGTCTTGGTAGGGGAGGGTGGAGGAGAGGATGGAGGAGTGGTGGCAGGAGATGGTTCACGAAAATGTGACCAATGTGTAGAGTGAATTGATGGAGACAAATTATGGTGAAGGAAATCATAAGAATGAGATGGTGAGTTAGTAGTGGCAAAAGGAAAAATAGACTCATCAAAAACAACATGACGGGAGATGGTTAACTTTCGACTCGTGAGATCCATACATCTATACCCCCTATGATCTGACGGGTATCCGAGAAAAACACAGGGTGAGGACCGATTTTGAAGTTTGTGGATGGTGGTGGAGGGAATAAGTGGGTAGCAAAGACAACCAAATACGCGAAGGTGAGAATAAGAGGGATGTCTGTGGAAAAGAAGATATGTAGGGGTAAGAAAACGCTTGGTTTTTTATGGTAAAATATTTAGTAGATAAGTGGCCATTTGGAGGGCGTGGTGCCAGAATGACGGGGGAAGAGAGGAGTGTGTGAGGAGAGTTCGTAGGATGTTGTTTATGGAACGTAATTTCCGCTCAACTTTACCATTTTGAGAGGAAGTATAAGGACAAGAAAAGCGAAAGACCATTCCATGTTTAGAGCAGAACTCATGAAACTGTTTGTTGTTGTATGGCCCAAAAGATTGCTTTCTCATTCTCATTGAAACAATATATAGAATATTGATTTACAGTTAACTACCCTCTATTAATACATAATAACACATCTAATATCTATCTATATCTATGTCGGCTAATAACATCATTCACCTTAACTTCATAAAAACATTTTGATCCAAATTCCAAAAATTCTAAACGACACCAATATAAGAGTAATTAGTAATATGACCCAAAAATCTCAAAAAGAAATTTGAAAAAGTACACCACCAAGAAGCACAACATAAACAGAATTTCAGATAACCAAGATCAACACTTTTTGGCAACTGACAATTGAAAATCAGGGGAAAGGTCTTATTTGAGATCACCTTGGTAACAATAATCTGCGATAACCAAGATCGATATATCTAGATGCCAAAATTTTAAATCTGCAACTACTCCGGTTATAGAAGTTGATTATCTCTTTTAACCATTATTGGTCTAAGGATTGGCCGGGTTAAAACTTGGCTTACTACTGTCCTTCCTATCATAATTCTTAGTTAAAGGTTTAGTTGGAATGAATGATAGCTTAATCAAGACAAAGAAACATGAAAATAACTCATAATGGAAAATGGATAAATCAAAATGATCCGTATAAATGTTCAATTTTTATGTTCAAACCTAACATATCATTTCCTACTCAGGCACTTATATTCATTTTAAAGAATCATTATTACGTAATACAAAAATGGATGGACCAAAAATATTCTACACACTGTGGTGTAGAATCACTTTTTGGTTTAATAATGCATGTATTTTCCATCATATGAGAAGTCAAAATCTTTTCTAAAAAAGAAAAGAAAATTTTAGAAAAATGTTACAATGTCTGTGAGTCCCTCGATAGCCATTGATCGCTCTCGAGATCGTCTATTGTTATGTCGTGAGTGCGGAATCCTCACGAGATAACTAGTTTGTTCAGTATTTGAAGATCGAATCTTATCCATATTCCAAGATGTAGAGATAAATTATCAGGTGATTCTTGCGGAGGAGTTGCATAGATAAAGATCTTTATATTATGGCAGCATACACAACTGAAGAGGAGATCTGATAAGAACGACTTCGAGTGATTGGTGGATTTGTGAAGATACAAGACAGAGTCAGACACTGCTAGTTGAGACAGGATTTATGCGACTACATTTTGTGATTCAGTTTGCAGAGTTTCTTATTTTTATGGGAGCTGATTGATTTGATGCTGATTGTTGGAAATTCTACTTCTCTATTATATGTCGGTTAAGCACGACATGCAAATAGATCCGAGGTGGATGATTGCTTATGTTTAATTCGGAGGTGGTTACTGTTGAGGGGGAGAACTACAATGAGAGGTGTTGGGTTAGTTGGTTGTCATGAAGATACAGAGAGTTTACAGGTTGAAGATCAGAGTGAAGTTTCAGAAGATCGAGTTTCAACATAAGAAGACCCGATATCTTTAGTTACGGGGGAGGCTATTTGTTTAGACTTTCTATAACTAATATCGGATTTTGAAGAATTGATTGCACTGGCCAAGGGGGAGTTTGTTGGAGCACATTAAGTGCACAAATTGTTGTCCGATGCAATAATTCTAAAAGGCTGAGAAATTCGTACATATATGCTTTACGAACTTTAAGTTCGTAAGAACTAATAAGTTCGTACATATATGCCTTACGAACTTTAAGTTCGTAAGGCCAAGCCCATTTTGTACGAATTTGACAGCCCAGCCCATTTGTACCTATAAATATAGGACTTAGGTTTCAGATTTCAGTGATGATTTAATAGCTATGTAATTCGTCCATGGCCGGCTGAGGGATCGCGCAAACCCTCAAG
>CM067169.1:38489945-38876951 GCA_034093135.1 Erigeron breviscapus | reverse complement strand
GCGCGTCGTTACCCCAAGTAGACAACTTACTGGATGAAAAGTTGCCAAAACACTTGCCTAAAGCTGTTGCAAATGTTCAGAAGGAAGTGCAGGCACTTAAGAAAGTTGTGTCTGAAACAACTCCAGTAGCAGGTACAACATTTGGTGCACTAGACAGACATATGCTTGAAGAATTATGGAATGATCTCAAGTCAAGGACTGGTGGTCATTCCAAGGGGGAAAAGTCGTCTGGTGACCAAACACTGAAGAAATTGTCACAAAGAGCATATGGCACTGAAGACTGAAGGAGCTACTGGTACTGAAGCCAGTGAGCCCCAGTTTGAGTCCTTCCAGATATTCCATCAACTCTGAAGTCAGTTAAGGGAAAACAACAAATGGAATCTGGAGAGGAAGAGCAAACTGGTGAAGATGCTGATGATGAAACATCCAAGAAACTAGAACAAGAATGCATCATGATAGAGATTTTCAAAAGAAATCAAAAAGATGAACTGCTGGCCCATCAAAGGGAGATGGCAACAATGGGTACTCTGGATTCTTACAATGCTGGAAGGTTAGGCATTAATATTGAAGTGTATAAAAAGATGAAGGATGACCCCAGAGTTCATCAATGTTTAAGTTTACTGGATGATGTTCATGTACGCTCATTCTACGCTGAAGAAGAACAAGTCTATGATTCGATAATTTATGGCGTGAGTGTACCAGAACTCATCAGACAAAGGAAGGATGAACTGGTAAGTCTCCAGAAAAAGATAAGAAAGAATGCTGGTGCTCTGGAGATAGAGTACAGAAAGAGACTTACTGGTTTACCAAAGTTGACTGCCAGATAGATCAAAGCAATCAAAGATGCTGATGTAAGCAATTTCATTCCTCTGGACACTTCTCGAAAAATAAAACGTCAAGAACTCCAATCTGCTGTAGAGCAAAGGAGAGTGTCCAAGGAAACTGAATCATTGATCCAGCAAGCCAAGCTGAAAGAAAAATACAATGAGATGTTGAATTTCAGGGCTGATGCCAGAAGGATCACTGGTGCTGAAATCAAATTGGCTGAAGATCATGAAGGCATGTCTAAGTTTGAAGTAAAGTTGACCAGGGAGGTAACTTTACTGATGAGAGGAAAAGTACTTCAGTCCAAGCCTTTGGATGGAGTGAACTGAAGGAAATCACTTTAACGTTCAGGGGGAAGACAAATGTGTCGACTAATGTTAAGGCATTTCTGAAAAGGGTGGAAAAGGTATGGAGAAGAAAGCAACAGATGGAAGTTGCAATGGGCATAAGATCACCAGATTCAATACCATCTTCTCCATCACCAAAGAGAAAGGCTACTGAAGATGCTCCAGGACAGACATCAAAAAGAAGGGCCTGACTCTTATTATTTACTTATTGTAAATTATTGTCTTATGAAAATTGTAAACTATTTATCAGTTGATGTATGTAATAATAGTTGCAATTTTTGATTCATATAAGTAAATGATCAGATTTAGTCTAAGTTAGAACTTAATTGATGAAACTGAAAACACTCATGATCTATAAAGTGTTTTCCAGTAACTTAGATTTTTTAGACAAATCGAAACTTGTGTTTTTTCAAGCATACAAAATGTATAGATTCAAGCTTGAAAACACTTGCATTATTTCTAAACAAATAGGGGGAATTTGTTAGGTCCAGATTTAGTCCAGATTTACTGGACTCGCTCCAGACTCGACTACTGGAGCCTTACTGAAGATCTGTCCAGAAACGTGTTCTACTGGACCTACTCCAGACTTGGAATCTGGAGTCCCTCTGAAGATTTGTCCAAAAATAATGGAAGATCAGTGAGCAAATACTTGTATAGGAAATCTGGAGTATTCTCCAGATTAGCTCACTGGACTTCACCCCAGTCCAGATCTACTCTACTGAAGACGTTCTCACTGAAGTCAAAGACTGAAGTCAGAATAAAGAAGACTGACAAATGGCGGAGTCCACTGGAAAGTCTTACCAGATCTGTACACTGGAGGATTGTTAGTGTTCTAGACCCTACAAGTCTGAACACTGATATCGAAGATTGACTTATGCCTTTACACACTTTCCAAAGAACAATCCACTTGTTCTTTACCAAAGTATACGTGTGTAAAGATGGTTGGATAAAAGGATACATAGTCATATTGATGTGACTTTATCCTTATTCCTTATCCAATACATTTAATGTTCTTGTCGGATCATTAAATGTATGCAACCATATTTGTATGGAACAAAATTCACTGGTGAATTTTGTTGCCTATAAATACAAAGTCATTTCTTTGAGAAAAATACTTTTAAGCATACACTTTGCATGAAAGTGAATTTGTCCAAATACTCTCGATCTTAAACTGGGATACTTCACAACTTTAAGTATCTCGATCCAAAAGAGTTATTTGACAAATATAGATCATTTGTAACTAATAGGTTGTTAGGATACATACTTATTTGTATTATCTTGATTCCGCAACAACCTTGTGTTTTATTTAACATCATAAATAAAATACACCATTGAAAAATACATAATGTTCCACTTTACTTGTTTATTGCTTTAAGTCTTGTATTACTTTGTTTATATATTCTTGCTTTTATTTACAAGTAATACTAGTCCATTCTAGTGCTTATTAGACTTGTTGTATTATACACTTTCCTGGTTAACCATCGAACTTAAGGGACTCACATTATATACTTATATTAATACACATATCATAAGCATGACGTAAGTTGTGGACCTTGAGGATTTCGGGACGTTTATAACTCGTTAAACACTTATAACTCGACCCATTTTGTGTTGGATACTAAACTTAAGAGTCGTCTAAAGTTCTAAGTCATTTTAAAATGTAAGTAAAGACTTGTAATATAAAACGTGTATACATATTGATAGGTGGACACGTGTGACGATCATTGGACGATATTATTTGATTATAAATTTCCCTTTTGCCGCTCAAGGTGAGTCTCGTAGCCCCTACGTTTATCTATTTTGGGGTGGAAAGTGTACTTGTTCGTTTAAATGTTTGTCGGTTGATACAATTGATTATGATATGGACGAAACGTTAGTTATCTAATTGTCTACTTGTGATACGTGTTATTGAACGTTTATATGTGATGAAAGACGATATCGTATATTATGTAAGACGTTATATTATGTATATTATAAGACGTGGATGGTGGATTGACGAATCCACACCCGGTATGATCATTGCCATATTATGACGATATTATATTATTGAAATTGAAATTGAATAAAAAGTACTTTTTTTTGTTAAAGTTTATTACATCTTTTTGGTTATATGTCTATTGAATAGAAAGTTATATGAATTGATTGTGTTTTATATATGTGTTTCATTAGTATAACTTTCATCAACTATTATATAACATAAATAAAAATATTTATGGTCAAATTTATAAAGTTTGACTTTAAAAATTTAAAAGTAGACAAGTTTAATGGGACGGATGGAGTATATATAAAAGAGTATATATATTTTTTTTGTTTTTTTTTTTTTTTTTTTTTTTTTTTTTTTTTTTTTTTTTTTTTTTTTTTTTTTTTTTTTTTTTTTTTTTTTTTTTTTTTTTTTTTTTTTTTTTTTTTTTTTTTTTTTTTTTTTTTTTTTTTTTTTTTTTTTTTTTTTTTTTTTTTTTTTTTTTTTTTTTTTTTTTTTTTTTTTTTTTTTTTTTTTTTTTTTTTTTTTTTTTTTTTTTTTTTTTTTTTTTTTTTTTTTTTTTTTTTTTTTTTTTTTTTTTTTTTTTTTTTTTTTTTTTTTTTTTTTTTTTTTTTTTTTTTTTTTTTTTTTTTTTTTTTTTTTTTTTTTTTTTTTTTTTTTTTTTTTTTTTTTTTTTTTTTTTTTTTTTTTTTTTTTTTTTTTTTTTTTTTTTTTTTTTTTTTTTTTTTTTTTTTTTTTTTTTTTTTTTTTTTTTTTTTTTTTTTTTTTTTTTTTTTTTTTTTTTTTTTTTTTTTTTTTTTTTTTTTTTTTTTTTTTTTTTTTTTTTTTTTTTTTTTTTTTTTTTTTTTTTTTTTTTTTATTGAAATTGAAATTGAATAAAAAGTACTTTTTTTTGTTAAAGTTTATTACATCTTTTTGGTTATATGTCTATTGAATAGAAAGTTATATGAATTGATTGTGTTTTATATATGTGTTTCATTAGTATAACTTTCATCAACTATTATATAACACAAATAAAAATATTTATGGTCAAATTTATAAGTTTGACCATAATTAACTTTTCACCCTCTTTAGTCTTTACTTCTTCTTCTACCTCACATTTATTCACATTTACCTACCACATATTGGCATCTTATAAAAATCTACAACGTTCTCTTCTTGTAGTCTCACTATCGCCGAAATTAATCTACTCCGCTCATTTCAACCGATCACAGTAAAGTTAGTTGTCTTATTGAGCTGCAAAAATAACAAGATCTTGTACATTTTATTTTTGTAAATACTTCTTCTTGATATCTCATTTCTGTTTTTAACTTTTACCATCAAACATTTATTTCAATTTTACATCAAACATATCTCCTACATCAATTTTTGGTCTGAGTTGGTTAATTGAAGTTTTTGTTTTGGATCTAATTAAATATGCTAATCTTCATCAAGTCAAGTTTGACTTCCGATATTGGATATTTTCTAGTAAAAGTCCAAGACGTGTTTTTAAGTTTTAGAATTTCTAAGCTAGGTAACTTAGGTATTCATATCTTATATTATTGAAATTGAAATTGAATAAAAAGTACTTTTTTTTGTTAAAGTTTATTACATCTTTTTGGTTATATGTCTATTGAATAGAAAGTTATATGAATTGATTGTGTTTTATATATGTGTTTCATTAGTATAACTTTCATCAACTATTATATAACATAAATAAAAATATTTATGGTCAAATTTATAAAGTTTGACTTTAAAAATTTAAAAGTAGACAAGTTTAATGGGACGGATGGAGTATATATAAAAGAGTATATATATTTTTTTTGAACGGGAAAAAAAGAAAATATATATATACTTAACACTTTCCATCCCCCTTTATAATCTTTTCATCATAGTCATTCTCAAGTGATGCGTGAAAGAGGTTTCATTGATGTGTCGAAGAGGTTTCTGTCGTAAATGGCTGTACACATTAATAGTGAACTATAACATAAAACAATAATAAAACATAAAGATCAATTATATAAGTGTGATAATAATATAATAAATAACAATAATAATAATAAAGTGGTTTTTTTATAAAAAGAAATAATAATAATAACAATAATAATAATAAAGTGGTCTTTTTTATAAAAAGAAATAATAATAATAATAATAATAGTAATAATAATATTACAAGCAAGATATTGATGTTGGTGGAAGTGGTGAAGTTGGCATTGAGAGTTGTGTCATTACTTCTCAACAACCTAAAATAATACATTGTAAAAATATAGCCAGAATATAAATTGGAATGATTAGTAACAAAACAAATACTCTCTGTGTTGAGAAATTAAACAAGTTAAAAGGAAAGAAAAAAAAGTAGCTGGTGAGTAGGTGTGTTTATTTAATGTGTGTTTATGTTAAAGTAAAAAAAGTAGCTGGTGAGTAGTTGTGTTTCTTTAATGTGTATTTATGGTATAGTACTAAAGTACACACACCAACACACATTAGATAAAGTGAGAAGCTAAGGTTAAAAAGGTTTTTTTTTTTGAAATGTTTACTATGTGAGTTTCAAAGATACGGTGGGATTATGTGGTAATATATATAAAAATGCTGACAAACCATAGGGACGAATTTTGCACTTAACCATAGGGACAAACCATGAAGATGGGTGAAAAGACATAAATGCCCCTCACGTGCAGGTACGTGAGGGTTAACGGATCCAAGGACGAAATGCAAACCACATGGATGATTTTAGCCAAAAGTTAACGGCGAGGATGAAAACTGGAAAATCGAAAAACCATAGGACGAAAAAAGTACTTTTTTTGTTAAAGTTTATTACATCTTTTTGGTTATATGTCTATTGAATACAAAGTTATATGAATTGATTGTGTTTTATATATGTGTTTCATTAGTATAACTTTCATCAACTATTATATAACACAAATAAAAATATTTATGGTCAAATTTATAAAGTTTGACCATAATTAACTTTTTACCCTCTTTAGTCTTTACTTCTTCTTCTACCTCACATTCATTCACATTTACCTACCACATATTGGCATCTTATAAAAATCTACAACGTTCTCTTCTTGTAGTCTCACTATCGCCGAAATTAATCTACTCCGCTCATTTCAACCGATCACAGTAAAGTTAGTTGTCTTATTGAGCTGCAAAAATAACAAGATCTTGTACATTTTATTTTTGTAAATACTTCTTCTTGATATCTCATTTCTGTTTTTAACTTTTACCATCAAACATTTATTTCAATTTTACATCAAACATATCTCCTACATCAATTTTTGGTCTGAGTTGGTTAATTGAAGTTTTTGTTTTGGATCTAATTAAATATGCTAATCTTCATCAAGTCAAGTTTGACTTCCGATATTGGATATTTTCTAGTAAAAGTCCAAGACGTGTTTTTAAGTTTAGAATTTCTAAGCTAGGTAACTTACGTATTCATATCTTATATTATTGAAATTGAAATTGAATAAAAAGTACTTTTTTTGTTAAAGTTTATTACATCTTTTTGGTTATATGTCTATTGAATACAAAGTTATATGAATTGATTGTGTTTTATATATGTGTTTCATTAGTACAACTTTCATCAACTACTATATAACACAAATAAAAATATTTATGGTCAAAGTTTATAAAGTTTGACTTTAAAAATTTAAAAGTGGACAAGTTTAATGGGACGGAGAGAGTGTATATAAAAGTTATATAATATATATAATATATATATTATATTTTTGAACGGATAAAAAAGAAAATATATATATATATACTTAACACTTTCCATCCCCTTTATAATCTTTTCATCATAGTCATTCTCAAGTGATGCGTGAAAGAGGTTTCATTGATGTGTCGAAGAGGTTTCTGTCGTAAATGGCTGTACACATTAATAGTGAACTATAACATAAAACAATAATAAAACATAAAGATCAATTATATAAGTGTGATAATAATATAATAATAATAAATAACAATAATAATAATAAAAAGGTTTTTTTATAATAATAATAATAATAATAATAATAATAATAATAATAATAACAATAATAATACTTCAAGCAAGATATTGATGGTGGTGGAAGTGGTGAAGTTGGCATTGGGAGTTGTGTCATTACTTCTCAATAAGCTGAAATAATACATTGTAGGAATATAGCCAGAATATAAATTGGAATGGATAGTAACAAAACAAATACTGTAACATCCCGAAATTTTAAGGCAAATAAAATAAACCTTTATTATAGTTTTAACATTAAAATAGTTTCCTAGTATTTTATTTTTAGATTCGGGGTTAATTTAGTTGGAACTTTAGCGGATAGCGGGTATTATACCCATTAAAATTTGTAAGGGGCGTGGCATCTCATAGGAGTGCTAGCCACTTCCTTCTTTGTTGAATCATAATTCCACCACTACACCCAAATTCTTCTTCTTGCTTACTTCATTCCAATCTCAAACAATCTGAACTCTTCATGCAATTCAAGAACTCCTTTAAGAATCTACAACAATAATCATTTCCAATAATATTAGGAAAAAAAATTTGAAAGCTTGGGGTTTTGTGGGGTGGTGGAGGCCGATCCAAAGGAAGGAAAAAGGGGGAGAATTTTGATTGAAAACTTTAATCTTTCATCTTTCATTGTTAAGGTATTGATTTCCCTAACCTAATTTCAATTCTTTTCCTTATGAAATTAGGGTTCTTGTGAGGTTCCAAAATTGGGGGTTTTATTGAATTAAGTTAAATTGCTTCTATACAAGTTAGGGTTCTTGTAATTTAATCAAATTTAGGGTTTAATTGGGTTGCATGATAGATTTTGATGAATGGTAGTAAGAACAAAACTGGACAGATTCTGTCTCTATATTTGCAACGTGTAAAACACCCCCATGTCAGAGTTTTCACTTGTTGAATCCTAAAAAGAAAATGTAGGTTATTGTGTTAAGCAAATTTTGCCACTGGAATGGGTTGAAAATACGAAGTAGAACTCCAGTTATGAATTTTTGAATTCAGTAGCGTCATGCTGATCTTTCAGCAAAAATGATTCTGTGTCAGTTTTTAAAACGAGTAAAACTCACGTATATGAGTCAAATATTGTGTTGGTCACTGAAGATAAAATGTGCTAAAATGTGTTAAGAAGAAGTGGCCACTGGAATGAGGTCAAAATATTGTGTAGAACTCAAGTTATGGTCATTTGAAGTCAGTAAGGTCAAAGCTGTTTAACAGCAGCAGTTTTGGTTTTTTAAAAACGACCAGAAGTCACCTTTGAAGGACAATTCACATATTGGTCACTAAAGATAAAAGGTAGGTATATGTGTCATGTAAACTTGGCCACTGGAATCATGTTAAAAGAGTAAGTAGAACTTGAGTTATGATTGTTTGAAGTCTGCTAGGTTAAATATGAAAATGACGATTTTGATACGAAAGTAACTCTTGGCCAATTGAAAATGATATAAGAAGTACATGTTATGTGAACCAACCCAAGATTATTATAAGATTGTAAATGATGGGTTGGGTGTTGAAATACTAGTGATTATGGCTAGATGACTTTATACGTGATGGATGACCATATGTGTGTTTTTAATGTGAATTGATAGGTTGATTGCAAATACGTTGTTTTATGGTCATCTTGCAATTATGGTCGCAAATAAGGTGAGTGTATATGCATATAATCATGTCTTGTTAATTGAGGTCATAGGTGGGTAAATTCCTACTAGCCAATTTTCCATGGCCATGTTGAAAATGATTGTGTGAGCTAGTAGGTGGGTAAATTCCTACTAGCCAAATTGTGATTTAGGGTTAGTAGGTGGGTAAATTCCTACTAATCCATTTGTGATTTATAGCTAGTAGGTGGGTAAATTCCTACTAGCATATTTGTTATTAGGGTTAGTAGGTGGGTAAATTCCTACTAATCCATTTGTGATTTATAGCTAGTAGGTGGGTAAATTCCTACTAGCATATTTGTTATTAGGGTTAGTAGGTGGGTAAATTCCTACTAACCAATTTGTGATTAAGAGCTAGTAGGTGGGTAAATTCCTACTAGCCAATTTCCATGGCCATGTTGAAAATGATTGTGTGAGCTAGTAGGTGGGTAAATTCCTACTAGCAAATTTGTATTGGTTAGTAGGTGGGTAAATTCCTACTAGCCAAATTGATTGTGTGAGCTAGTAGGTGGGTAAATTCCTACTAGCCAAATTGTTTATGAGAGCTAGTAGGTGGGTAAATTCCTACTAGCCAATTTGTTGATTAAGACTAGTAGGTGGGTAAAGTCCTACTAGCATTATGATTGAAATGGATGAGATGACTATCAAATGATAGGCTATAATTGATGCACTTTTGTACGGTAACTTGCTTATGATTGTATGTGTATGCATTCACTAAGCGTTTAGCTTATTCTTTTAGTTGTTTACCCTGTTTATAGGTGGTCCCGGTTGCGGAAGAAAGTTAAGTAAAATAAAGTTTGAAGTTTGAAGATGCCCTTTGGATGTTGATTGCTTTAGCTAAATGCGGATAATGGTATTGATAATAGGACCTTAGTGACCCCCTTGGATCTATTGGCTCATGGTACACTTGTTGGGTCATTTTGGTAAAGTTATTATGACGTCAAATGCTAGATTTGAGTTTTTAGTTCTTGTAATGGGTCGTTTTGTAGTATTAATGTATTTATTTTGGTTAAATGTGTTTTGGAAAAACAATAATCCGTAACAGGTTTGGATGATTTTACGAACGGGTCATGCCGAAATTTCTAATTTTGTACGTCGTCTTTTGTAATGTGTCAACTTGGGTAAAATGACCCGTTTCGTTGTAAATGCTACACTTGGTCAAATGAAAGCTTTCGGAATTTTGAATGATGTGTCTTAACTCATTTTGAAGTTTGGTAAATGGATTTAAGGTCTGAATATGATTGTTAAAAGTTTGCAAGTCTTTTGAAATGTCAAAGTGGGTTTTGTGAATTTTGGACAGTAGTTTCCCACTGCGCCGCAGTGGGAGGATTCAGCCTTCGTCTTAGTCTCCGCTGTGCATATCTCTTGTATTCCTTACTGTGCATAATCTATCTATCCTTCCGTTGTACCTCTGTAGTCTCCGCTGTGCATATCTCTTGTATTCCTTACTGTGCATAATCTATCTATCCTTCCGTTGTACCTCTTAGTCTCCGCTGTGCATATCTCTTGTATTCCTTACTGTGCATAATCTATCTATCCTTCCGTTGTACCTCTGTAAGTTGTATATTTGCATTATGTATATTTGCATTAAGCAATTTATATGGTATAAAATATATGTTTATATTAAGATTATTATTTATATAGATTTATTTTATTTTATTTTATTTTATTTTTTTTTTTATTTATTTTATTTTTTTTATTTTTTTTATTTTATTTTATTTTATTTATTTTATTTTATTTTTTTTATTTTATTTTATTTTTGTTTGTTTTATTTTGTTTTATTTTTTTGACACTATCTTTATTTTATTTTATTTTATTTTATTTTATTTTATTTTATTTTATTTTATTTTATTTTATTTTATTTTATTTTATTTTATTTTATTTTATTTTATTTTATTTTATTTTATTTTATTTTATTTTATTTTATTTTATTTTATTTTATTTTATTTTATTTTATTTTATTTTATTTTATTTTATTTTATTTTATTTTATTTTATTTTATTTTATTTTATTTTATTTTATTTTATTTTATTTTATTTTATTTTATTTTATTTTATTTTATTTTATTTTATTTTATTTTATTTTATTTTATTTTATTTTATTTTATTTTATTTTATTTTATTTTATTTTATTTTATTTTATTTTATTTTATTTTATTTTATTTTATTTTATTTTATTTTATTTTATTTTATTTTATTTTATTTTATTTTATTTTATTTTATTTTATTTTATTTTATTTTATTTTATTTTATTTTATTTTATTTTATTTTATTTTATTTTATTTTATTTTATTTTATTTTATTTTATTTTATTTTATTTTATTTTATTTTATTTTATTTTATTTTATTTTATTTTATTTTATTTTATTTTATTTTATTTTATTTTATTTTATTTTATTTTATTTTATTTTATTTTATTTTATTTTATTTTATTTTATTTTATTTTATTTTATTTTATTTTATTTTATTTTATTTTATTTTATTTTATTTTATTTTATTTTATTTTATTTTATTTTATTTTATTTTATTTTATTTTATTTTATTTTATTTTATTTTATTTTATTTTATTTTATTTTATTTTATTTTATTTTATTTTATTTTATTTTATTTTATTTTATTTTATTTTATTTTATTTTATTTTATTTTATTTTATTTTATTTTATTTTATTTTATTTTATTTTATTTTATTTTATTTTATTTTATTTTATTTTATTTTATTTTATTTTATTTTATTTTATTTTATTTTATTTTATTTTATTTTATTTTATTTTATTTTATTTTATTTTATTTTATTTTATTTTATTTTATTTTATTTTATTTTATTTTATTTTATTTTATTTTATTTTATTTTATTTTATTTTATTTTATTTTATTTTATTTTATTTTATTTTATTTTATTTTATTTTATTTTATTTTATTTTATTTTATTTTATTTTATTTTATTTTATTTTATTTTATTTTATTTTATTTTATTTTATTTTATTTTATTTTATTTTATTTTATTTTATTTTATTTTATTTTATTTTATTTTATTTTATTTTATTTTATTTTATTTTATTTTATTTTATTTTATTTTATTTTATTTTATTTTATTTTATTTTATTTTATTTTATTTTATTTTATTTTATTTTATTTTATTTTATTTTATTTTATTTTATTTTATTTTATTTTATTTTATTTTATTTTATTTTATTTTATTTTATTTTATTTTATTTTATTTTATTTTATTTTATTTTATTTTATTTTATTTTATTTTATTTTATTTTATTTTATTTTATTTTATTTTATTTTATTTTATTCTTAATTATTAACTAATTAATAATATTAATAATTATTATTATTAGGGTTTAAAGTAAAACCCTCTACGATCGCACACACGACACGTCGAACAATATCCAAAGATTGCTAGATCTTGAATCATCAAAAGCCAAAAGCTCCCAGCTTGCCTTTATTTGTTTCGTCCGATACAATGAAGAAACACAAATCCTTTGTTGTTTCGAACAAAAAATCACCACAATTAATGCAATTAATGCAAGCTATGAACTCTTTAGTTCTCGGATGGACAAATCTAAATTAGATTTCGTTCTTATGGTTTTTTTCGACGGAGAGAATTTAATTATTTTAGAGTTAGTTTTTAGGGTTAAATTATTAGATATATATATATATATATATATATATATATATATATATATATATATATATATATATATATATATATATATATATATATATATATATATATATATATATATATATATATATATATATATATATATATATATATATATATATATATATATATATATATATATATATATATATATATATATATATATATATATATATATATATATATATATATATATATATATATATATATATATATATATATATATATATATATATATATATATATATATATATATATATATATATATATATATATATATATATATATATATATATATATATATATATATATATATATATATATATATATATATATATATATATATATATATATATATATATATATATATATATATATATATATATATATATATATATATATATATATATATATATATATATATATATATATATATATATATATATATATATATATATATATATATATATATATATATATATATATATATATATATATATATATATATATGAGATGGATGATGATCAATATGTATATAGATAGTTATATGAACATTTTTAAGCAATTATATAGTCATATAAATATATGTAAGTATATATATATATATATATATATATAGGGTATGAATATATCTCTAATAACTTAACCTTCAAGCTAACATAATTTGATTTGGACTAGGATTCTTTTAATTAATAATTACATTTAATTATTAATTAATATTTAATAATTAATATATCATATTTATTAATTATTAATCATTCTAATTAACATATCTAGTTAATAATGTCAATATCATTTCTCTCAATTATGGTGATTATAAATATGTAGATACAATATGTACATATAACCGAATATCTAAGTGTTCATTATGTGTGACCCCGTAGGCTTAAACATTTTCCGGACATGCGTTTATATTAACGTGATCATATACCAACAGGTCTAATCACAGGTCGGTACGGGCACCGGGTCACGTGCATCACCTATCTTCACTAACGTCTGCAAGGCTTTTGAATGGCCCTTGAGAGTTCGAACAAACAGACAACCATTGCTTGAAAAGCACTAATGACGAAACATGATTTAAATTTGTGGCCATGATTATTAAATTTCTTAAAAAATTCCTAGAGAGCTTTAAATCAAACCTGAATTATCAAATTCTATTTATACTCAACAGAAGAGCTAAAACGCCCGCCTGCGCAAAAATCAACAATATATATCGTTTGTGTACCGTGTAAACCTGAGTTTGACGCCATTTATGAGGATGAATTTAAATCATGTAATGTGTTCAGCATCAATTTGGTATTTCAGATGTATATATATTTGAACTTTTGTTAAGTGAACCTCATTGAACATAAAGAAATACGTTGGAAATATATATATAGCATATAAAATAAAACTAAATCCGAGTGCAGTGGTTGCTCATAATATCAAAATCATACACAAACAGCAAAAGGGAGGGAGTGATTGTAAATGTGTTCAGCATCAATTTGGTATTTCAAATGTATATATATTTGGACTTGTGTTAAGTGAACTTTATTAAACAGAACATAAAAATGGAAATATATATAGAATGTAAAATAAAACTAAATCCGAGTACAATGGTTGGTCATAATATCAAAATCATACACAAATAGCAAAAGGGAGTGATTGTAAATTAACATTCACTCTTGTTTTTCTTCTTCTTCTTTTTGCTCTCATCATCGCCCTCTCTCTTTCTCTTGTTTTTCGTCGAGGTGTTTTCGGCTGAAACATCTTCATCAGCTGCAGCGGCATCTCTCTTCTTCTTGTTTTTGAACTTATTGTTCTTGGTTTTCTTCTTCTTGGGGAGAACAATCGGCTTATCAACACTGGTAGTGATTGCGACCAAATAGCGGACAAATTCGTGCTCGGGCATCATGTGATCATTACCTATCCCGTTCCTCTCGTTCTTCACGAGTTCATCTTCATATGCACGGAACGTTTCAAGACGCAGTTTGACCACCGATGTCATCATCACTCCTGTTAGAATTTTAGACCGCCCTAACAAACCTTAATTAGTTTAAAAGTTGACTAGTACTTGTTAAGCTTTAAAACCTTAACAAATCGCACAACTAAGTTAAACCAAAAAACACCAGACTCGAGCTGCTTAAATAATTCCCACCAATGTGAACACAATAATGAATCTAAGCATCTTTAACCAATCACCAACTAATAACTCTGTTTGTCCTTCAATCAGAAACCCAACACGATATCTCTTTTTTTCTTGCTTTTATTCGATCGACAAAGAAACCCCAACAAAAACGTGTTGTTTTTGTAGTTCGACCAATTAAGAAGAAAAAGAATCAAGAAAATTACACGACAGAGAGTTTTTCCAAATACTTGTTTATTAACCAAGACAAGATATTTGCTTTCAGAATGGGATGTATTAATCGGTTTCCCCTTCTCTATTTATATAGACCTCCTAGTTACCATAGTTTCTAGTCTAATCTTATTTCCTAATTAGAGTTTACCGGTTTTGAGCTTAGACCTTGAACTCCAAGTATTCCTCAAAAACCTTTTAATTTACAATGTTTCCTAAAACACTACATGCATAATAATTTTGGTAATAATGATGACCACCGCACACGATTAAGTTAAGTTGTTCTACGGTTTAGCTAGGTGCGTGGGTGTAAAAATTATATTATTATATATATAATATATATATATATATATATATAGGGTGAGGATCCTGGAAGAAGGTGTGTTAAGGAGAGAAGGTCCTATTGGCCAATCAGAACGCGACATGTGTCAAAATTAAAAAAAAAGCGCGGTGGCAATTTTGTAAATAAGTTAAACTTTTTTGAAGCTTGGTCAGCTTGGGCTCTCAGTCAGCTTGGGTTGGGTCAGCTTGGGTTAGCTTGGGGTTGGGTCAGCTTGGGGTTCAGTCAGCTTGGGTTGGGTCAGCTTGGCGTCTGGATCAGGTTGGGTCAGGTTGGGTCAGCTTGGGGTCTGGGTCAGGTTGGGTCAGCTTGGGGTCTGGTCAGGTTAGGTCAGCTTGGGTCAGCTTAGGGTTGGGTCAGTTTGGGGTCTGGGTCAGGTTGGGTCAGCTTGGGGTCTGGGTCAGGTTGGGTCAGCTTGGGGTTGGGTCAGCTTGGGGTTGGGTCAGCTTGACACAATTTACACATAATCTACACAAATGTAGATTAATCTACACAAATGTAGATTATGGGTTTTGGGTCAGCTTGGGGTCTGGGTCAGGTTGGGTCAGCTTGGGGTCTGGGTCAGGTTGGTCAGCTTGGGGTTGGGTCAGCTTGACACAATTTACACATAATCTACACAAATGTAGATTAATCTACACAAATGTAGATTATGGGTTTTGGGTCAGCTTGGGGTTGGGTCAGGTTGGGTCAGCTTGGGGTCTGGGTCAGGTTGGGTCAGGTTGGGTCAGGTTGGGTCAGCTTGGGGTCTGGGTCAGGTTGGGTCAGGTTGGGTCAGCTTGGGGTCTGGTCAGGTTGGGTCAGCTTGGGTTGGGTCAGCTTGGGGTCTGGTCAGGTTGGGTCAGCTTGGGGTCTGGTCAGGTTGGGTCAGGTTGGGTCAGCTTGGGGTTGGGTCAGGTTGGGTCAGTTGGGTCAGGTTGGGTCAGCTTGGGGTTGGGTCAGCTTGGGGTGGGTCAGCTTGGGTTGGGTCAGCTTGGGGTTGGGTCAGGTTGGGTCAGCTTGGGGTTGGGTCAGCTTGACACAATTTACACATAATCTACACAAATGTAGATTATGGGTTTTGGGTCAGCTTGGGGTTGGGTCAGCTTGACACAATTTACACATAATCTACACAAATGTAGATTAATCTACACAAATGTAGATTAATCTACACAAATGTAGATTAATCTACACAAATGTAGATTAATCTACACAAATGTAGATTATGGGTTTTGGGTCAGCTTGGGGTGGGTCAGGTTGGGTCAGCTTGACACAATTTACACATAATCTACACAAATGTAGATTAATCTACACAAATGTAGATTAATCTACACAAATGTAGATTATGGGTTTTGGGTCAGCTTGACACAATTTACACATAATCTACACAAATGTAGATTAATCTACACAAATGTAGATTAATCTACACAAATGTAGATTAATCTACACAAATGTAGATTATGGGTTTTGGGTCAGCTTGACACAATTTACACATAATCTACACAAATGTAGATTAATCTACACAAATGTAGATTAATCTACACAAATGTAGATTAATCTACACAAATGTAGATTAATCTACACAAATGTAGATTATGGGTTTTGGGTCAGCTTGACACAATTTACACATAATCTACACAAATGTAGATTAATCTACACAAATGTAGATTATGGGTTTTGGGTCAGCTTGGGGTCTGGTCAGGTTGGGTCAGCTTGACACAATTTACACATAATCTACACAAATGTAGATTATGGGTTTTGGGTCAGCTTGGGGTTGGGTCAGCTTGACACAATTTACACATAATCTACACAAATGTAGATTAATCTACACAAATGTAGATTAATCTACACAAATGTAGATTATGGGTTTTGGGTCAGCTTGACACAATTTACACATAATCTACACAAATGTAGATTAATCTACACAAATGTAGATTATGGGTTTTGGGTCAGCTTGACATAATTTACACATAGTCTACACAAATGTAGATTATGGGTTTTGGTTCAGCTTGACACAATTTACACATAATCTACACAAATGTAGATTATGGGTTTTGGGTCAGCTTGACACAATTTACACATAATCTACACAAATGTAGATTATGGGTTTTGGGTCAGCTTGGGTTGGGTCAGCTTGGGGTTGGGTCAGCTTGGGGTTGGGTCAGCTTGGGATGGGTCGGGTTAGCTTGGGTTTGAAGTCAAATTATTTACAAAAATGCCACATGTCACGTTCTGATTGGTTCATAGGACCTTCTCTCCTTAAGACACCTTCTCATTTGATTTCTCTCATATATATATATATATATATTAATAATTATTTAATATAATATAATATTCTATATATATATATATATATAAGCATTATGAAAAGTTGGAAACAAGGTTTGGCTGATCTTATAAATTTACGCAGTGTATGTCTCAAACATTATAACCGGCCCTCGGGTTTTTGATTATGCCAGACACGGGCCGTATCAAGATGGAGAGTCATTGCAGACATCATGTGATGATTACCTATCCCGTTCCTTTCATTCATCACGACTTCATCTTCATATACTCACATTTAAATGTATTTTGCCTATCGGTGTCATCACTCCGTTAAATTAGTTAGGCCGAATGGCGTTGTTGCTGTTGTTAGGGTTTCCCTTTCTTTTAGTTTTTTGAGAATTATAATTTGGGGATCGACTTTCTTTTGTGTGTGTTAAAGTTAACGGATCAAGTTTGTGTTTAATCGCAAACAAATCTCTTTTCTCTTCTTTTATTTCTTGACTTGTCACAAATGGTCCATCATGTTGGTAAAATTTGAGTTTTAACGTTGTCAAAGAGAAAAAAGATATATAGCTTTTGACTTTCTTCACTCATTGTATCATAATGATGAGTTGCATACGAGTCAGCCTTTATAGGTTTATGGCGTTGAATTGTGGTTGCTTCTTTGATAAGCCTATGATAAGCACTCATACGTGCATAATGAGTTAATGACCACTCTTAACATTTACGGAGTATTTAGTAAACTAAATGAGTCTGCAATTAAAAAGATGTACTCAAAACTTCTCTCTCTCTCTTTTTTTTTTTTCTTTTTAACATCGACGGTAGATTTGTCCATTCTCAATGGTTCTAATGTCCAAAATTTATCTTCTATCCTTTTATATTAAAACTTAGATCTCTTCAAGTCAAAGACTTCACTGAAAGACTTAAGATACCATTTGCTATTCCCACAATATTTTCCACCCATCTAATAGAAATGCATCTATAAACCATTAGTTTTCAACCAATACAACTGCATCTATTTATCACTCAATACAAAATTATTATTTTACATCCAATCAAAGGTTAGATTAGCTTTTGTATATATATATATATATAATTTAATAAAATATATATATATATTATATAATATATATGTTAGGACCAGTTCACCTGGAACTGGCCAGTCACCAGTTCACACTGACCAGTCACCAGTTGCATCTGGTGACCCAGTAAAACTGGTGACCAAGATGATTTGTCGAGAAATATATTGAAGTCCAGTTGCACCATACAGTCAACGCAACTGAAGACTTCCTCCAGTTGAGAACTGACCAAGTTGAAGAAGCATTCCAGTTGAAGTTGAAGACAACAAATGGAAGATAGAGAATGGCAATGGCAGCGAAGCCCAGTTGGCATTCTAGTCAGTTACAAACTGGAGACCATCAGTGGAAAGCCCTTACAAAGCTTTACACTGATTACGAGGATTGACTTGTATGCTTTATGTACCTTTACCCGGATAATAAGCCTTATCTTATTATTTAAGTATTATAAGGTACATAAAGGTGGTTATGTAAAGTCACTTTAACATGCGACTTTACACTGCCTTTTAAGGAATTAAATGCTATTCCTTAAATGCTCCCAACCACATTTGTATGGCTAAAGTTAACATCCCAATGTTAACTTTGCCTATAAATACAAGTCATTGCACAACCAAGAATATAACTTCTTCGAATAAACTTCGATAGAGTTCACACTTTGCAAACCTGCAATATTCTTGGTGAACTTGTGCAATCTTCTCTCAATCGCTAAAAGGAACATTTCACAACTTTAAGTGTTTCGATTGTCTTGAGAAATTCCGAGTGTAAATCAATTGTATTTCATAGGTTGTTAGGATATTTACATTCGTGTATTATCTTGGTTCCGCATCAACCTTGTAATTTGTTTAATATCAATAAATAAATTACACATTGAAAAAATACATATTGTCTCATCAAGTTATCTTACAAGTTATTTGTATTATTGCATTGTTCTTTACTTATTGTCTTTTATATAAGTAATCTATCTAGAACTTGGTATATACACACTGCAACTGGTCATCTCCAGTTCAGTGCATATATTGCAAAGTACTCCACCATCGACATAGAGGTGTCTTCAGTAGTACCATCTAACGAGTTGGGACTTACAAGTGGTATCAGAGCAGAAGGCTAATAAACTTGCCTAGATCTGCTAAGATGAACACTACTGAAGGTGGAGATGGTTCTGGTTCAGGTGAAACCCCTCGAATACAAATGCACAACCTTTTCAAAATGTTAACACCAACCCTCCTCCTCTACTGCCCCAAACCATGTCCATGTACACTACTCTAACACTCCTGTTCCAAAATTTGATGGAAACAGTGAGACATTCGGTACATGGGAGGCTAGAATGCTTTTGCATTTTGGTGGGATTGAAAGGTATATGTTGAAAATCCTTAAGGATGGACCATATATACCCATGTCCCTTGGGGTTAGTCCTCTTCTTGATCCAACTGGAAGAAGAGTTCAAGGGAAAAGCCTGAAGACCATTGGTCTGATGAGGATCGCAGACTGGTGGACTTGGACACCAGACTGAAAAACATGATCCTTGGGCTGTCCCTGAAGACCTAATTCCAACACTTGTGTTGTTTCCCAGTGCCAAGTCTATGTGGGATGAATTAGTGATTCAATTTGAAGGAGGTGATGACACAATTGTCACTAGAAAAGTTGCTTTAAACAAGAAGTATGAATCCTTCTTTGCCTTGCCCAATGAAAGTCTAACTGGTACTTACACCAGATTTTCTAGCCTCATCAATCAGTTGAGAGGTTTGGGTGTAGAGAAGGATAAGGATATTCTTCTTGAGAAGTTTTGTGATATTCTTCCTTCCAAATGGGGAAACATGGTTCTTGTCTTGAGACAAGGTAAAACCTTGCACACTCATACTCTTGCATCGCTCTATGGAGCCTTCAGATTCACTGAAGATAATAATGCTGCAAGACTTGTGGCTGAGCAAGATGCCATGAACCATGCCCAAAGTCCCAAGGTTGCTAGTGCAACTGAGCGACCTTGTGCTGCTTTAATGTCTGCTGAGAGGTCCAGGTACACTCGATGAAGGAGATGTTGAACAGTTTCTTAAACTCTGGACTGACCACTGAAAACGGTGATGGTTGTAATGAAACTGACGATGATGATCTGGTCGCCATGATTGCTAAAACCTTTAATAGGTTTAAGCATAAATCCAAAAGATTTAATGGCCCCAACAATGCTTCCAGCTCCAGCTCTATGGATAAGACCAATCTTACATGCTATAAGTGTGGTAAGAAAGGTCATTTTATGAAGGAATGCAGATCTAGTCAATTGAACAACCAAACTGGCCCCTCTGTCCCTAATTTCAATCGGCCTGATGATAGCTACAAAGCTAAATACAAGAAGCTTAAGGCCCAGATTGCCCTCCTGTCCATGGAAAAGAAAAAGGATCAGTGCTTAATGGCACAAACTGAGGGAAAATGGGAGTACTCTGATGACTCATCTGATGATGAAGAAGAGGAAGGGACATGTGCTTCATGGCCTTGGAAGATCAACAACAGCAACACGTGGTGAAAGAAGATGTCATCTCTGGAAGATGGGTGGACATCATACTGAAAAAGGTATGTGACTATGATAACCAGGTTGACCCTGAACTAAAACTGGACCTGGCTGAATTATTAAGTGGTGATTTGGCATTTGTGGAAACTGTTAGAGCTGATAGTGAAAGATATCTTGACACTATCTTATTGAACTGAACAATGTTAAACCACAACTAAATGATTTGCAAAGTGTCCAGTTGGCTCTCAAGGAGTCAGTTTTAAAGATTGAGGCTTTAGAACTTGATAATCAAAAATTATTTTCTGATTTTGAAAAGCACAAAAGATTATCAAGTCATGGGTAAAAGCATCTGGCAAAAACTACGATGCATTTTCAAGAACTATCGATGCCAGAAAAATGCATGGAAATCTGAAGATCTGGAGATGGCAGCTCTTATACCAGATCTTCATGCATTGCCTCCAGCTCTCCAGGTTGAAACACCTTATGATCAACCTGAAGCTGTTGAAACTGAAACCAATGAGACCACCCCCTTTGAGGTTAAAACTGGAGCCAAACAGGCTAAAGCTCCAGTCAAAAAGGCCACTGGTAACAAGCCTTTACCTCAAAAGTCTAAGGATGCCCAAGACCCGACAGACTAAAGCACCAGTTGAACCCAGGTCCAAGGTTCAACTGCCTGATCAAAATAATATTTTGGTTAATCTGGAAAGACAACTCCAACTTTTGTCTCGGCAGGTTCAGAGTTGTACTGCCCGGATTAACAATCTGGAAGGAGGTTTATCACCTCCAGTTTTCAAACAAAATATTAAACCACTCCCTTCTGTACCTAAACTAAAGAATGTTCCTTCTGGAACAAAATCTGGTAAAATTAAAGGGAGTAAGTATCAAATACCAATTGTTTTTACTCCTGCACCTGGAGCTGGTGATAATGCTCCAGATGTAGCCTCCAGTTCAACACCTCAACAATCAACTGTGGCTTCTGTAGAGAAGTCCAGTGGACCCCTCAAGAAAAGATGGGTTCACAAAAAGAACTAATGATTTTTGTGTGTGTGTAGGGCGATCGAAAGAAAAATATCTGGTATCTGGACAGCGCTGCTGGCCGGACTATGACCGGATGTAAGCCACTACTGGAAGAGTTCACTGTCCAAGATGGACCGACAGTGACGTTTGGTAACGATCAATCAGGAAAGACTGAAGGATATTGTGTGCTCAATAATGGACAAGTCGAATTCAAAAGAGTTGCATTTGTGAATGGTTTGAAATACAACCTGATCAGTGTCAGCCAACTTTGCGATGATGGCTTCAGAGTATTGTTCGATATTGCACAAGGCACCATATTTAACAAGGATTGGAAAGTGGTGATGATTGCACCAAGAAAAGGAAATGTGTACATCATGATATGGAACCAGCTCCAAAAGAGCAATGTTTCTATACCAAAGCTGATGAGGACACCAACTGCTATGGCATAAAAGGTTATCCCACCTTAATTTCAAAAACATTAACAAGTTGTCTCGCAAGCAACTGGTTGATGGGATACCTCAAATTTCCTTCAATAAGGAAAAGCCATGTCCAGGGTGTGAGATGGGCAAGCACAAAAGAGCCAGTTTTAAAACTAGGCAAAATTTTAGCATCACTGAACCTCTTCACATGCTACATATGGATCTTTTGGTCCAGTGAATGTTCAAACTAGAGCTGGAAAGATACACTCTAGTTGTGGTTGATGAATTCACCAGATATTGCTGGGTGGTATTCATCAGATCCAAAAGTGATGCTCCTGCTGAAGTCATCTCACTTATCAAACGAATTGAGCTCAAGTATACTCGAAAAGTTTGTCAGTTGCGAAGTGATAATGGTACTGAATTCCAAAACAAAGTACTTGAAACATTTTGCATTGACACTGGCATCTCTCAAAACCTCTCATCAGTTCACTCTCCAGAGCAAAATGGAG
Source organism: Erigeron breviscapus (assembly GCA_034093135.1). Taxonomy (NCBI): domain Eukaryota; kingdom Viridiplantae; phylum Streptophyta; class Magnoliopsida; order Asterales; family Asteraceae; genus Erigeron; species Erigeron breviscapus. Next base: position 38,854,073 of record CM067169.1, on the reverse strand, counting down.
TTGTTGAAAGAAAGAATCGTACACTGATAGAAGCCGCCAGAAGTATGCTATCTGAATCTGTCTTCCCACCAGTTTTTGGGCTGAGTCAGTTGCAACTGCTTGTCACACCCAAAACCGGTCAGTCTACATCAAGAGACATAAGAAGACTGCCTACGAAGTACTCAGGAATCGTAAACCAAATATTGGATATTTCCATGTATTTGGTTATCCAGTTTATATACTGAACGATTCCAGTCAGCTTGGAAAGTTTGATGCAAAAGCTGATGAAGGGGTATTTTTAGGCTATTCAGATATTCGAAAGGCCTTTAGAGTTTATAATTATAGACTCCAAAAGGTGCATGAGATAATTCATGTCACATTCGATGAATCAACTGAAGCAATCAACAAGAGACCAAGCCTTGATATATCTCCAGTCATTCCAATCAACTTTGGTGAAACTGACCAAGTTCATCGTTCAGTTGTTTCACCAGAAGATGCTTCCAGTTACAACAAACTGGAACCAGTCAAGAAGAAGAAAAGCACCAGTGACACATCATTTTATCCTTCTATCAATTTCAACTTACCACAAGAATTGGTGATTGGATCTGATGTTCGTGCCATTCCAATATCAGCACCAGTTCAAGCACCTACTTCTCCAGTTACTCATAAAATACCTTCAACTGAGGAATTTCATGATGCTAATCGAGCCCTCATTGACTCTGATGAGGATGTAGAAGTTGTTTGACTGATCCCTCTCCAGATGCTGCTGCAACTGAAGAAGATCTCCAGGTGACTTGCACTGATATTGTAGTTCACCAGCCTAGTCAATACACTAGATGGACTCGAGCCCACCCAATTGAACAGATTGTGGGTGATCCAACTAGTGGGGTTCAGACTAGAAGAGCCACCAGTGAGCAATGCTTAAACGTCACCTTCTTATCTTTAATTGAACCAAAGAGATTGACGAGGCTATGGCAGACCCAAGCTGGGTGGAAGCTATGCAAGAGCTCCTCCAGTTTGAAAGGAACAATGTTTGGGAGCTTGTTCCTTGTCCACCAGGGTTAAAGAAAGAACCTATTGGTACCAGATGGGTCTACCGAAACAAAATGGATGAAGATGGCCATGTTGTAAGAAACAAGGCCAGACTAGTTGCCCAGGGTTATTGTCAAGCAGAGGGCGTTGACTTTGATGAAACTTTTGCTCCAGTTGCAAGACTTGAAGCCATAGAATATTCTTGGCTTATGCAGCCCATCTGCAGTTCAAGGTTTTCCAGATGGATGTCAAAAGTGCGTTCCTTAATGGAACATTGGAAGAAGAATTTTATGTTAAGCAGACTCCAGGTTTCATCGATGAGAAGCATCCTCATTGGGTTTACAGACTGAACAAAGCATTGTATGGTCTAAGACAAGCCCCAAGAGCCTGGTATGATACTTTAACTAAACATCTTCTTAAAATGGCTTTCAAAGAGGTGCAATAGATAATACCTTGTTTATCTTGAAAGAAAGAGGTAATATCTTATTGGTACAAATTTATGTTGATGACATTATTTTTGGTTCAACTGATAATGCAATGTGTAAAAAGTTTTCTAAAATCATGTCATCTGAGTATGAGATGAGTTTAATGGGTGAATTAACATTTTTCTTAGGTCTTCAGATTAAGCAAACTGAAAATGGAATTTTCATAAACCAAGGAAAATATGTCAGAGCTTTGTTAAGAAAATACAAATATGATTCAATCCCATCGAAAAACACACCTATTGCAGCACCATTGAATTTGGACTCTGACCCAACTGGCAAACCAGTTAACACAACTGACTATAGAGGTATGGTTGGTTCACTGATGTACTTAACTGCCAGTCGACCAGATATAATGTTTGCAACATGTTTATGTGCCAGGTTCCAGGCTAACCCTAAAGAATCACATTTGCACGCTGTAAAGCGTATCTTTAGATACCTGAAAGGGTGTCCTAATCTTGGTCTTTGGTACCCCAAAGGCTCAGGATTAGATCTAATGGGTTTTTCAGATTCTGATCATGCAGGTTGTAAGATAGATAGAAAATCAACAACTGGTGGTTGTCATTTCCTTGGAGGAAAACTGGTAAAGTTGGACCAGCAAGAAGCAGACTTCATTCTCTATGTCCACTGCTGAGGCAGAGTACATTTCTGCGGCCAGTTGCTGTGCCCAGATTCTCTGGATCAAGAACCAGTTCTAGATTATGGTCAAAAATATACAAGGACCCCAATCTTTTGTGACAACACCAGTGCAATTGCTATATCTCACAACCCAGTGATGCACTCCAAAACAAAGCATATTGACATCAGGTATCATTTCATTCGCGATCATGTTATGAAAGGAGATATTGAAATTCATTTCATCCCCACTGACAAACAGTTAGCTGATGTTTTTACTAAACCTCTCGATGAGAAAACCTTTAAACATCTCATCAGCGAACTGGGAAATGTTAAACCCTTAACTGGAGCTTTCTTTGTTATTGAACGCGTCAGTGACACTGATGAAGTTCTCCAGTTGAGGAGGTCCAGATAACTATGAGGTGGTAAGGAAGGTTGGGAGAGGAAAATACAGTGAGGTTTTTGAGGGATTTCATTGTACTACTGATGATAAATGTATTATTAAAATACTTAAGCCTGTTAAGAAGAAAAAGGTTTGTACTTTGTATTACTCTTGCTCTATAAATATATATATTGATTTATTGATTTATTGATTGATTGATTGTGTGTTATGTATTTATTGTGTTTTGACTTACTGCATGGTTAGTTTACACTAGGTGTGTATTAGGCTGTTGTAATTAAATGAGGTGAAGATGTTTTCAGTTTTTTTAACCTAAGATTGGAATCATTCGAGAGACTGATTGTTATAATGAATACTTTGTCACTAGAATGTTTGAAGTCCTTTCGGTTATTCGTTAAAGTGAGTCTTTGGTAGCTGTTTTTCCGGATTTACAACTTGTAATGGCAAACCGAATGTGAATAGCCTTGTACCTCGTGTTAAAAGTTAAAATCTTTTTTATGTTTCCATTCAGATGTAAGCCATGTCACAACACTAACGGAAACCCATATGGCAGACTTTTTGTTTGAAGCCTTGCTGCCAGAATTTCTTTTTTAGTTTTAAGAAATTACTATGATTTAAATTTATTTGGTCAGTTAATTCAGTTGGAAAATTGCACATGGATTCTTTTTAAGATGTCCCTTTTACCTTTTCTCTCTGTTCGTTACTCGGTGCTAAACAAACATACATTATGACATTAGTTTACATCATTTACTTAATGAATCATATATTGATTGATGCAGATCAAGAGAGAGATCAAAATTCTACAAAACCTTTGTGGCGGGCCAAATATTGTGAAGTTGCTGGATATTGTGAGAGATCAGCAATCGAAGACGCCAAGTCTAATATTTGAGTATGTTAACAACACCGATTTTAAAGTGCTCTATCCAACACTTTCAGATGTTGATATTCGCTATTATATATATGAACTTTTAAAGGTAATGATCTCAAGAACCTTGCTACTTTGCTAGTTATATTTTAACTGGGATGCATATTATTTCTGATTTTATGCTTGTGATAATTGTATTATGCCTCACGTTGCACATGCCTTAAGCATGTAGCTGTTGACTGCTTGCTTGCTTCAATAATTGGCAGCATTAGAATCTGATAATGCTGTGATCTAGATATGCATCCAGATGGTATTCTTTTATAGCGTGATGTTGTAGCATTTTTTTCTTTGAAAGTTTAAAGTGAATTTACCCATTGAGTCAGTTACTTAGTCCTCATCCCCATCCTCTTGCATCCAATGAATCAATGATTAAGTATTTTAGTGACAGCATACATGGCTAGTTGTCCCTCATGGCTCATTTCCTGCACCCAAAGAATTAATGACATTATACATGGCAAGTTGGCCAGCATGGTAAATTGGTAATAATGAGGTAAAAGGAACTTTTTAGCTTATCTTGTTGGGGCGATTTTGGTTGAACACCTGCCTCTAAGAATATGGGTACTTTATGACTGGGTGTTGAAGGTTGACTTGTTAGCAGAATAGCAGTATTTACCTTCACTTATTTACTCAGCCTTTGATGTTTTACTTTTTATTGTCTTGTCTCTCGAGTCATCTAATGCTCTTGAGTTTAGTTTTTCGCTAGGCCTTTAATTATCTGCTTCTTTGATTTCAATGTCTATACACGGCTCATAAATTGATTCATGAGTTTGTTTTTGTTACCCCCTTCCCGAAATAAGTGTCCACTAGACAATGATGCACACCACTTGTTGGGTTTATGGTGACTTGATAATACAGCCCAGTTTAGAAGGCTGTTACAGCAGGCCTTAATTGGTTAAGGCAGAAGCAGCCTCTTACTTTACTTAGGCCCAGTTCAGTTTTTCTTGGGCATCAAGTCATTAACCCTAATCTATCTATTATAAATATATTTTCCTGTACTTGTAATTCCTAATCACGAGTGTTGAGAGGCAGAAAGCTTAATAATATATTCTTGTTGCAGCCCGTGGAATAGTTCACACAGTTTAGTGTGAGATACCACGTTAAATCTCTCGTGTCCTTTCTTTGTTATTTTCTGGTTCTTGTGTTTCTGTGTGTGTGCAGTTTATTCCTAACAAGTGGTATCTAGAGCTAGGTTTCATACAGATCACACAACCACCGACTAGCCACCATCCAGCCGTCACCCAGATTAGGGTTCCGGCCAGCTAGCAGCTGCCGCCGCCGGTTCAGGCCGCCGCCGCTTCTGTTTGAACTCTAGCCGACTGCTAGGGTTCTGTCTACTTGAAACACCACCGAATCTCCTTCATTGCTGCTGTTTCGCAGCAGTTTCAGTGGCTGCCGCCGTTCTGCCGCCAGAAACAGCCACCAGAAACAGATCAGTCCGATTTAGGGTTTAAGTCTGAATTTTCAGCCGCCGTTTTTTGGGAATCCAGTCAATCAGCAGCAGATTAAGGTTCAATTGGGCAGATTAGGGCTCGATTTGGCAGATTAGGGTTTCAGCAGATTTTCGGGATTTGAGACGTTTTTTTTGTAATCAGATTTTTCGTTTAGTCATTGTAATGGCAGAAGACGGAAAGATTACAATTGAAAAGTTTAACGCGAAAAATTTCAGTTGGTGGAAGATGCAAGTAGAAGATTTGCTAGTTCAGAAGGAATTGGACGTGGTATTGTCGGGTGAAAGACCGGAAACTATAAAACCAGACGAATGGGAAACTTTGGATAAGAAAGCTAAGGCAGTTATTCGGTTGACATTATCAAAGGATGTTGCGTTCAACATTCTGAAAGAGAAGACAGCGAAGGAAATCATGGATGCGTTGTCTAATATGTACGAGAAGCCTTAGGCAGCAAATAAAGTTTTCTTGATTCGAGATTTGGTGAATACAGGGATGAAGGAAGGAAGTTCAGTAACAGTGCACATTAATAATATGAATTCGATTTTGTCTAGACTTGAGTCAGTGCAGATAAAATTCGATGATGAGGTCCATGCTTTGCTACTGTTATCTTCATTACCTGACAGTTGGTCCGGAACTGTTACAGCTGTTACAAGTTCAGCAGGATCCAAAAAGCTCACTTTTGAAGGGATTCGAGAGGCGAAAGAATTCTGTTGAATCATGAAGTACTTGTTGAATGTAGGTAGAGGAAGGAGTAATAACAGAGGTAGTAGAAGCGGAAACGGAAAAAGGAGTCAGTCTAAGGCTCGTAATGATGTGACCTGTTGGAACTGTAAAGAGGTCGGTCATTTTAGGAATCAATGTCCGAATGAAAAGAAAGAGGTGAATACTACTTTTGCTTCAGATGATGAAGCAGATGCTTTAATCTGTAGTGTAGAAAGTAGTGTGGATTCCTGGGTAATGGATTCTGGTGCTTCGTTTCATGCTACCCACGACAGTGAGACGTTGAAGAATCTTAAAGTAGGGGACTTCGGAAAGGTTAAGCTGGCGAATGATGATATACTTGGTGTTACGGGCATAGGAGATGTTGATTTGGTAACTTCAGCCGGTACTACTTGGACTTTGAGAGACGTGAGGGTTATTCCAAGCTTGAAGAAGAGTTTAGTTTCAGTTGGGCAGTTGGATGACTCAGGGCACGAGGTTAAGTTCAGGAATGGGCAGTGGAAAGTTGTTAAAGGTAATCTTGTGATAGCTCGTGGACACAAGAGAGGTTCGTTATACTTTGTTAGCTTAACATCAGAAGATGAGAATAGAAAAGGAAGTCTGGTTCACAGAATCTCGTGGCAGAAGAGGGTTTGCTTTGCAAGAGAGAAACCTAGAGCCAATGTGAAGATTCAGGATGAACGAGTTCGAAAGGTTAGACCAGTCAAGGGACATCGTGACAGTGGGAGCGTTGGCAGTAAGCTAGTCAAAGCTTCAGAGTTACATCTTCCAGACGACAGTGGGTTGTGAAAACCAGGATTGGAAATCCTGATAAAGTCTCTCCAGATGATTTCTTGCTTATAAAGGAGAGTGTTTGTTCTCAGGATTTCTCAGAATCTGGCAGTTCGTTTCAGTGGGAGCCGGTAGAGACAGAGAACGAGTCAGGGCAGAGATAGTCGTGACTGATGAGCTGAAACTTAATGGAGTTTCAGCAGACCTTCAGGTTAACTGATAAGAAGGTCGCTGCAACTAGGATAGGATGATGGAGTTACTAGACGTACAAGTACAAGTATTCACCGCGGAAGGCAGTTTGAAGATTATCAAGCCTCCAAGTGGGAGATTGTTGGGTTTATGGTGACTTGATAATACAGCCCAGTTTAGAAGGCTGTTACAGCAGGCCTTAATTGGTTAAGGCAGAAGCAGCCTCTTACTTTACTTAGGCCCAGTTCAGTTTTTCTTGGGCATCAAGTCATTAACCCTAATCTATCTATTATAAATATATTTTCCTGTACTTGTAATTCCTAATCACGAGTGTTGAGAGGCAGAAAGCTTAATAATATATTCTAGTTGCAACCCGTGGATTAGTTCACACAGTTTAGTGTGAGATACCACGTTAAATCTCTCGTGTCCTCCTTTCTTTGTTATTTTCTGGTTCTTGTGTTTCTGTGTGTGTGCAGTTTATTCCTAACACCACTTTAGGAATGTGTAATATTCACACATTTAAATATATAGAGTCAAATGTCTATTTACCTTTATAGGCACACACTTCTAGACGTGCATCTTTGTAAAAACTTTTTTGGAGTAAATGGTTACCCCAATGACTAATCTTTGTAAAAAGTTGTAATTAAGTAGAATAGGAAACTTTGTGTTTTATTCCGGAAGTGGATTTTATTTTTGCATCTTTGTTACAAAATCCGATATGTTTCTGATGTAACATGTTGATTGTGATTAGGCTTTAGATTACTGCCACTCTCAAGGAATAATGCATCGAGATGTGAAGCCCCACAATGTGATGATTGATCATGAAAAGCGCAAGCTTCGTCTTATAGATTGGGGTCTTGCAGAGTTTTATCATCCTGGGAAAGAGTATAATGTCCGTGTAGCATCGAGGTGTGTTTATTTTCATTTTCATACATCGAGCTGTATGAAGTCGAGCATTGACATAATATTTCCGTTAAATGTCTCATTTTTTAGTTCCTTTCTTAGTTGATTAATTCATATTTTTTTACAACTTTTGACTTATAAATATACTTATCTCGAAATATATCATGCTTTGTATTTGCTTGCTAGGATTGCTTGTTGGCACATATTCTCTGTGTACTTATTTTGATTATCTGATTGTAGATATTTCAAAGGTCCAGAACTCCTTGTTGATTTGCAAGATTATGATTACTCATTAGACTTGTGGAGCCTTGGTTGCATGTTTGCTGGAATGGTAATTATATGTTCCCAATCTTTATTTTTCCTATAATGGTCTATCTTTCTTGCATTCCTAATGAATTTTTTAATTCATTGCATACGATATAGCTCTGTATGTACCCCAACGTTAAAAATGTTAATGTGTAATGGTTGTGTTTTACAGATATTCCGCAAGGAACCATTCTTCTATGGACATGATAACTATGATCAGCTGGTCAAAATTGCCAAGGTATGTGTACTCTTTCAGATTATGCGTGCTTTAAGAGTTACATAGTGTGGATCTTCAGAAAAGTGAGAGAAACGTGCGGAGAATGTTAGTATTTAATATGAATTATATTTTTATTCGTTATTTTATATAGGTGTTGGGGACAGACGAGTTAAATACTTATCTTCAGAGATATCGCCTGGAGCTAGATCCACATCTTGCTTGTCTTGTTGGGAGGTTGGTAACACATGTTCATCTTTGCTAAAAGCTTATAGTGTCATTTCTTGATGGTTTTATTTTTTATTATTGGTACAGACATAGCAGGAAACAATGGACAAAGTTCATTAATTCTGATAATCAACATTTAGCTGTTCCAGAGGTAAAAATACACTTTGTGAATGACATACTGTTTTAGCTATTATAGTATCATCTGTTCTGTGCTTGTGGGTAACAAATGTAGTTGTTTGTTGAGTAGGCAATTGACTTCCTTGACAAGTTGCTTCGGTATGATCATCAAGAAAGACCCACTGCTAAAGAAGCGATGGTAATTATCTCTTTTTCCTTTTTCGCTTTTTTAAACCATGTGACCATTTGGCTATTTAAAAAATGGGCAGTACATTTGTGTATAAAAATAAGCATCGAGGAAGTTCATTAATCAATGGACCGTTGTTATGTTTCTTCAGATATATTGTATATATATAATTATTATTCTTTTATTAAACGCTAATAGTACATAAATTGGGAAGTATAGCAAATGGGATTTTAATATGGAGAACAATCTAGTTAGTTATATATGTGAATGCAAAAACAAATGAGATTGTTGTGTTTGGTAAACTGCAGGCGCATCCATATTTTTACCCCATAAGAAACGCAGAAAGCAGCAGGACCCGTGCGTAGTGCGGAAGAATCAAAAGATTTGGTCTTTCTATGTTATACCTCACTATTGTTGATTATACTATTTTTTTTTCAATCTTGTACGCTGTTCTTTATGCATTTACCTTCATGAAAAAACATGTTCGTGTGTTTGGCTGTAAAATTGTATTTTTATTTTCCCCCAAAAGTTCAGTCTAAAGATGATTCGTTCATGTTTTAGAGCTGTTTCATTACTATCAGGATTGCCAAGTAATCATTTTCATTCAAGATTTCAGCAATCTATTTCTTTTAAATTTTTATTTGTATTTTGTAGAGTGCTTTCTTCAGTTCTTTATTGCTTGTAGAGGTGTACAAAAAAACCAAGCTGGAACCGAAAACGAACCCAAAACTGGTCAACAACGGGGTTTAACCCAACCTGGCGGTTACTAACCGGCTTGGGTTTCAGTTTTTTTATCGGGTTGAGATCGGGCCTAGTTTGGTTTTTGGTCAAAAAAAACCTGGTCAATATCCGGTCAAAGTTTGACCCAAAACTGGTTTCAAGCCGGGTCGGGTTGGGTCAAACCCGGTTTTGGTCCCGTTGACCAAAAACGGGTCGGGTTTGGCTTGAGTACAAACCAGTTTTTGTACACCACTAATTGCTTGTATTATTTTTTGAAACCATGAAAAAAGTTTATGATAGAAAGTTGAGTTGCTTATTTTCTCTCTTTATTGTTGTTTGTGGTGTCTACCTGGATTCATGCAAAGTGGTGCTTATAAACTAGACAAATGTTTTTTCTTTTGAAAGATGACCGGCACTAGAATGGAAACAGCTGAGTTGAGCTAGACAAATACTCTTGCTTGCTCAATGATCTCTAATAATGCAAGCTCGATGATTATGGCCACTTGCCGCTGGGACAGTGGAAACCGGAAACTTCAAGCGGTTTATCTCTAGTTTCTAGTGTCCACATCGGAGCTTGAACAAAACGAGTTTTATTTAGCTGATTTTATGTCTGTTGAGTTCAAGTTTGAATACACCACAATCACATGAGAGTTGAGGTTGGTTTTGCAAGAATTTGAGTTTATATTATTGAAAGTTGTGTGTGTGGATATTTTAGGATTAAGATCAGATAAAAGCTTGTGTTTTTGAATATAGTATTATTAGTTCTGTTCATTGTTTCTGGCATCGTCTATAAGAACATTATATTGACAGAACATTTTAAGATATTCTATCATATCGTTTAGTTTGAGCTCAAGCTTGGCTCAGTTGCACTAGCAGACTTGTTTGTAACATTGTCACTTCTAAAGGTAGTTCGTATGAGCGTGTGTTCTCCAGTGGAATTTTACCTGAACCATCTTGTTAGTTTTATCTTTTTATAATAAGAAAAATAGCATGGTCCAGATGTCTTAATCGAATACTCGTTACGCGTATAAGAGATCAATAGTTTAAATTCTGGACCTACATCTATTAGATGATCATTCATCATAATATTACATGATTTACTTTATTTCTCGTGTGGCTGTGACACTGATTAGTGGAAGATCGACAATAGGCAGTCAATTATTCATTAAATCCATCATCATATATAATCTAAGCTTAAAATCCATGAATAATATAGATTTAATTACAACCTCTCTTTCATATATCACATGATGAAATATACATCATTAGATGTAGCGAAATGATAACCCTGTCAATCAGACGACATGAACAACTTCGAGCATTTTATAGTGTAGTATACTTTTAAAACTGAACATTTAATCAAATAAATAAAATAATGTTACAAAGTGTTCGTACCAACTTCATCAATTTTTGTTACAATGCGTTACACCCCCACTCGTTCCTTGCGACCTTACATAAATATGTAATACAACTTTTATTTTTTTCTTTCTATTTGGTGCATCAAATTTTAAAACCTCAATTATGTGTATAAAGTAGAGTAAAGTAACACCCAATGCCGTCTTTTACGGGTTTTGGGTCCCAATACCATCTTTGACGGTGTATGTGGGAGGTTGAGATGTAGACAACCTTACCCCTATCAAAGGTAAAGAGACTGTTTCCAGGTTTTACCAAAGGTAGAAAATGACCTTCAGCCTTTACTGGGCATGAGGATCGAACTCACTTGGCCTCTGTTCCTAGATAATAAATAAGTGGTCATGTTCTAAAAAGAGACTGGCAAATTTAAAAAGAGACAATGTTCATTCCGTAACCTCCCCCCACACCCCACCACCATATTTAAAAATGCTTGACGTTCTATTATAGCCAATTAGCGATTTAGCCCAGGTACAATATATATCTAAAATAAATGATTTCATTGTTTAAGATCAATTATTAATTTGTTAGAGGAAATGACATCACGTATATAGTCATTATATGAAGGAGTAGTTGATGGTGCCAAAAATTGCATGCACACAGCATGATTGGTTCATCTTTATTGTTTTATAGGATAGATCTCTTCCACCTTCAATTTATTTGATTACTATTTCTTTCGCTTCAAGAAAAATGTCATTATGCTTTTAAAAACTTCCAATTGTGAATACAATAAGATGTGCATCTCATTTTTATAACTTCAATAATTTGGTTTGTTCGATAAGTTCTTTTATCTCATCATTTTATAGAACATTCAAGATGTGTTGACAAATAAAACTTTTACTTAAATAAATATAATAACAACATATAATGAGAATATATAGTCTAGTTAGAGTTGGTAGTCAATAAATTATGTGTGCAACTTCATAACGAGCTTAATTAGTGATCTGCACATTCTATTACGATTTGGTTTTGGAATGAAAACATGTGTAGGCCTAATATCCGTTGAGATAAGATCAATTAGGGATACTAACAAGTGTTATCAAAGATACGATTTAACGAACTCGAGTGTGATATGGATGGATATTATCTCGAATAAATCCGAGTTTGCCGATAAAGATGACAAACATTAGAAATATATAGATTTTCAAAGCTTATACACCGTGTTCTCAAGTTTATATTTAAAAGAAATGATAAGAAAAGAAGAGAGAATAAGAGAAAAGAAAAGATAAAAATAACAATCATTTCAATTCCTTTTCAATCATCCCATTTTTGGGAGGAAATAAATTGGTAAAAACACAACTAGACAATCACCTCACTTCATTTCCTTTCATTTCTTTTCTTTCTTTAAAAAAAACCTCAAGAACTCATATTATTTTAAAACCTTGTAAGTTCTTTTCTTTTCTTCTCTAAAATTATCTTGAGAACATAGAGATATAAATGAAGTTATAAAGAATGAAAATACAATAAAAAATATAAAATAGTGAGAAACAAAAATAAGTATTTGGAAATATAATAGTTTTTCTTTGTTTGATACATAAATATACTGAATATAAGATAAATGTAAAAAGTAGCCAAATTAAATAAGAAAAAGATTTAAAAAAAACATAACTTAATTATTTTATCATAAAAGTTAATATAAAAAATTTAATTAAAACCAAAAAACCAAAAAATTTAGCGTTTGTTTAGTGTCCGAATAAAAAAGTCGTGACTTAATCAAAAATACTTAATATATTAAGTCATCATAAGTGTGCTTTTTTTTACTTAATAAACAAAAAACAACTTCAATGACTTAATCCATACAAACATTATATATCTATTCAGTCACTTTATCAATTCAGTCACTTAATTATTAAAAAAACAGCATGCCTTACTCTGTCCATTCTCTCATTTCCGCTCATTTTAAAGAGAATAGAAAAGGTGGAAAGTGAATATAGTGCGTAAAATGGGCAACCGCTCAAGGCATTATTATCCTAGGGACATCATGTCAAGATTTGTGAATCAAAACTTTTACTTACGATAGCAATCCTTTTTTTTTGAACGGCAAAAGTATGTATATTATAAATACAGGCCAACTAGCGAAATACTAGAGACCAAAATTCAAGCTATACAAAAAAAAGTTAGAAGTACAATAGTGAAACACAATCTAGACATAACACGATCCCAAATAGACCAAAACAAGGAAAGCAACAGCAAGTACAGTAGTGTATCACACAAAAGCCCGAGCAGATGATAGGTCAAACACATCCCTGAATATCGATTGGATTTTTGAGCCATTCTTCCCACTGCACTTTATCTTTTCTTTCCCTGCTATTGTACCAGAAGAATGCAGTGTTAATAATGGTGTCAACAAGAACCTAAACACATTAACAATAACAACAGAGTATAATATAAACACATTATTGAAAAGTTGACGCAAATAATGTATACTTAACATTTAAAATACTTGTGACCATCCACTAGAGCTTTTTGTTATTCATTAATAACCAGTTATATGATAGGGTCCTACATAACCACATTCTTTTAGGAATAACTTAGAAGTTTGTAGTTTCAGTCACTATAAATATTTTATAAAGAATTATTGACCTATTCGGCTATTCTAACAAATGGGCCATCAAAGATGCTATGATATGATCAGAATATGGGCTTTAATAGCTCCATTGACGAGAATAGTATCTTTCGGGTCGTATTTCTTATCCAGGGAACGAAAGCAGGAACAAAATATGCGTTAATATTTTATTTTATATATTATAAGTAGATTTTAGACTCGTGTTTAGACATAAGAGATTGTTTTGTTTAGCCTTTTCATACGTATTATATTGCATTATCTACTTTTAGTCAGGGACGATCGTAAGATGGCAGAGTAAACGATCGCCCAAGCCAGTAAACAATTATAAATTAGGGACATCAATTAGATCCATCAACCCGGATTTGAGTAATGTTCAATTTAATAGTGATTACAATAAAAGTGTCACATTGGTTACAATATAAATAAATGGTGTTTTAATTGAACGGCCGATTAAAATAAGTCTCTTTTATTTACCTTTTTCAGTGATATTTTTTACCCGTACATCTTTATTTTTTAATTTGTATCATGTTCTATACTTGTATTTCCAAAAAAAAATAAAAAAAATAGTTGAACAACAATTACAAATAACCATAGGGGACTTTCAAGATTATGACAATACTTAATATTTTTTGCGAACATAACGACGTTCAGTTTTGGATCCGATCCTAGTAGATGTAGCACTTTGGCCCATGCATGTTTGATGTCTCCCTCATGGACGATGAAATAATTCTTTTTTTTTTTAAACTTGTCGATCGGAAGTTAAAATCAGTTGCATTTTGCTATAAAAAATTACACTAAAATTATTATGACTAAATTGGTCAAACAAGTTAATTCAATTACATTAAAATATCCAACATGTTTTAAAATAAATATTCATTTCAAGAAGTAGCCAATGATAGTCAGCCCAGCTGATCGAAGATACTCTCGGTTTTACCGAAGGTCTTGTGTTCGATCCTCAGGGATGACAAGTCTTGAGGTTTTTAATTTCTCTTTGAATACTAATAACGGCTCATAATAAACATCTCGTTATTTAGGATATGTGCTAGGCTTCACCATTGAATGGGGAGGTTTCCCTGATTTTATATCACCTACTGAATGTCCGGAAGGAAAAAAAAACTTCAAGAAGTAACATATTAACTTTTTAGTTTATCTTTAAAGGTTTGTGTAAAAGACAATTTACTCGTATCAATGATACTTACTTCTCTTTTAAACCTTTGTGTTAACTTTTAACAAACCATTTATTTTAGGATGACATGTTATATAATTAAATATAGTAGAACAAATTATTATTAGTTATATATATATACATGGTCAATAAAAATATAAAGTATAAGGTAGTGGATAAAAAGATATCGAATTATGCGGGATCAATGTGAGGGGCTCGATAAAGACCTCACGCTTCAATGCATATAGCCTTAAACTCGTGCTGCCGTGAGCACCCATGTTTTCTTCCACCACTAGCAACTAATTATATGATGTTTCTAATATCTTTATTTCCACAATAATTATGTATATCTATCTATATTACATTATAAAACATTTAGTTCTTTCTATTTTTCTCAACTAAGTTGTTAATAACTCAAAATGTTCCTCTTTTATATTTTCTATTTAAAAATCTCTACTTAAAATACTTATAATAACATTAATAAACTTAATTTACAACATCTACTCTCAAATCTTAAATGAATACACTCCCTCTCTGCATCAATTACTTTTACATTAATAACCACACGGCTACCGTCATTATACCACCGTATCGTGCAGACATATGACTAGTATTTTATACTTTATCTTTAAACTAGAGTGAAGACCCGTGCGATGCACGGCTGGGTAGGTTGATGTGTTTCACGTCTTGTCTAAAGTTTCCTGATTGTTAATCGGCGTTTATGAAGTAGTTATTTCAATCTAAAACGCTCTTCGTTAACTTCTCTAACAATAACAGATTATTATGAACCAATGTGGATTTAGGCTAGCTGTATTTGAGTCGACCCATCAATCAACAAATATGTGTAGGTTTTTGCCAATCTAAAGAAATAACTTGATTACAACACCCAATACACAATAACACAAAAGAGGGGGGAAAAAAATCTAAATGATGATAACTCATTTATAACACTGTGAGACATTGATATAACAGTTAAGAAAGTAGTTCATACATAGATACCATAACATGAATTAACTCAACTGATCATATACAAAAAGAAAGGATTAATTACGGCAGTTGTTTACCCCTACTAAAGAATTAACCCTCTTTGACCCATTACACAACTCACCCGTTTGGCCACCTTTAAGAAATATGCAATTTCTATATAAAAAGTTCAAATTTTCTAAGATTCTACTTAACATATTCTTGTGCAATTTCATTCCAATGAAGCAATATGTCTTCATTAACAGATATTCCTTCCTGCAAACTTGACCAAATTTTCATCCAACTTGTACTTTCAACTACCGATTTTCGACATACAACACCCACGTACCTAAAATAGAAATAACCAAAACCGGTTCTATTTAACTATACAAAATTTAAGGTTAGTTACCTTAAGCATAAATTCAAGTTAATAAAGAGTATCATAATGCTATAATACCTGGAAAATGCTTGGTTATCTTTATATGCAATTAGCCCGTTCAACATTTGTCAATTCAATAATTAGTTGACATCATTATATAACTTAAAAATCATGAGACCATTTCCAATTGAGATATATAAAAGAGGACATCCAAAGTCTTCTATGGCATGTTTAGAACTTGAGATGAACAAACAACCAAAAAACATACAACTGACCTCGTCAATTTGTTCAGATTTTGTATCGACTTAATTAGGAGAGCCATCTAATTCCATGTCATCTTCATCCATCAGAGTACAACCAGATGGCCTTGACTCATTCCTCTCAACTTCGAACAGAATTATCAACCAGCACATGAAAATAGTAGATTCACCCGTTATATTTTAGCTCAGGATCTTAGAGACATATATATCACGACATCTACATCTATTAGTCATATACCAAGAACTCGAATATTACTATTAGAAATGGAAATTATGACCCATTTACTCACTTATAAGTGGGTTGTTGATCTAGATTCTAATATAAAGCTACTCATCATATATATCTATAAAAAGTCTATGCCATGGAACAACATCGAATAAAATAAGGTGCAACCATCTTTAAATTGAAAGTCACATGAGTTACTAACCAACTTTGATTTCCAGAGTGCTAAACAACAAAAATAATAGATTTCAACCCACTCATTATACAATGAAGCACCTTTATGCTCATGTGGTTTAACTGTACGGTTATACACTACTCACCATATAATGAAGCAACTCTATGGTAATGTGCTTTATAATTTACCATTTTGGTTGTTTGGAACTCTCGTCATCTTAAAATTGAAGCTCAAATGAGTAATTAACGAAGTTTGAATTGAGAGTTCCAAACAAAAAACCCGTAGATTTCAATCCACTCAATATATGACAAAACACCTTTATGCTTATGTGGTTTAGCCGTTCGATTATACACTACTCATCATATAATGAAACACCTCTATGCTAACGTGGTTTACAATCTATCATTCTGGTTGACCATATTTAAAAATTAAAGATCAAATGAGTATTTAACCATGTTTCAACTCTTTTCCCTTCCCAAGATTAGCCCCTTCTCTATTTCTAAGTATTTTAGGCCATGGGTGTTCATTCAACTTCTACGTCCTACAACTAACAAACACAACTCAAGCTAAATATATGACAACGATGATAAATATAAGAGAGAAGTTGACCTGATCAAATTCTATGGTGCGATGAGATTTCTTGTCTATTAATAAATGCCTGAAATTGAAATCAGATTAAATTAAAAAGAACTCGAAAAGAAACCGATATAAACCAAAAATCACCAACATTTAGCATAATAATAAGAGATAATATAACCCAAAAATAATAAAGTTGCAAACTTTAACTACTTAATAATTCAGAAGGACCTAATATTTTGATATAGTAGAATGAGTTTTTATTGAGTAAAACAATTTACTTTAAAAATTAATTAGTTCCAGTTAAGAAGAGCTAAAATGGTTGTTGATCAATTGAATGTTTTCTTTACATGTATGCGATATGTAGGGGCAGAATACATACTTCCAGCCATTTTAGTTTAGCACGGACATAAGAATTTTACTCTAACTTGGGTTCATAATTGAAGTCTACATACCCTCGTTAGCTAGCAACAAAAACATGGAGCGGCAACACGATCAATTTTTAAGGATTTAAGTAGTCATTCACTATTGGCCTACTTTTTGTGATTTCTGTACAAAATCAGGCTTCTGTGCGCTTGATTAGACGTTAGTTTAAACGAATCAAACAAACAAAAACTAAAAAATAAACAGATCTTTGTTATGTATCAGGGCCTACAGCTAAAAACTATGACTGACCATACATGACCACCGTAATTAGCGCCCAACTCAGATTTTCTCCTGTTTTCCAAAAGCTTCCACCATAAAAATGCAGCCCACTACCATAAAATTATGTTTGGGCTTGAATATTACTTAGAGCTTTCCATCTTTTTCAATTTCGTTCCATATGACCAAAACTTGAAGAAAACATGCAGATTCACAATAGCACACAAACGGAATGTACCGTGCTCATTAAACCCATAAATTAATCGAGAAACGGCCAAACAGTACAAAGACTTGTTAACCCCATGCTTGACCATTCAAAACACCATATGGCTTGACTTTCACTCTCAACGACTAAGGCTTATGACCATTGACTGGAAAACACACAGACTTCATTCTTGACCCAAAAGGTGCATGATTATTTAATTTCTAAGTTACTCCAAAAAAGGTCTAACGGTCCAATGACCTATCTATCGATCCAATATATACATCATAAAATACTTAATGTTATAACTTACTCATACATATAACCCATAAATAACCAGTTTAATGGATAACAAATATGACGAAAAATTAATTGGAAAGTATATTATTACAATATGACATGAACTTTGTAAACTAAGAATATTCAGATTATTTTATTATGCATTCACTTTCACCATGTTTAACCCAGTTAACCCGTCTAATTCATTTATTTTGAAGTTAAATGTGGTAGCCTAATCTGCTTGATCCTTGCAAGTATCCTAAAACAAACATGTTTGATCAGGTATGGCGTCACTCGACCCAACCACTCAAAATTGAGAACATTTGTAGAGCATAGGAAACAACATTAGCGAGAATTATTTGTAAAAAACAGTTAGTGAAATAATAATAAAAAACAAAACTGTTAAGAATAGCATACTTTATTAGGGAGACCCAGCATCCTCCTGATGCTACAAAACTCTGACTACAATGTAAAGAATAGAGAACTAATCGTGTAGCTATGTAAACATAGAAACTTCACCTCCATTGGTATCATTTGCTAATTATGTAGTCTCTTCTTACATGTTTCTTACACTTAATATCAACCTCATTATTTAATATTTATTAAATTCAAAAGTATAGTAAGAACTAAGAAGTCAGTAGTGTGCAATATTACATAACACTTATTTAGATTGGCTATATATATATAGATATGCATGAAGTAGCAAGCATATCACACCTAAAAATATTTGTTAAAAATAAAAAGTTGTTAGGACCAGTTTCAGTGAAACTGGCCAGTCTCCAGTTGCACCTGGAGACGAAGATTTGTCCAGAAATATATTAAGTCCAGTTGCATCGTACAGTTAACGCAACTGAAGACTTCCTCCAGTTGAGAACTGACCAGTGAAGAATCCTTCCAGTTGGAGTCGAAGACAACAAGTGGAAGATAGAGAATGACAATGGCAGCGAAGCCCAGTTGACATTCTAGTCAGTTACAAACTGGAGACCATCAGTGAAAATCTTTTACAAAGCTTTACACTGATTACGAGGAATTGACTTTTATGCTTTATGTGCTTTTACCCGGATAATAAGATTTATCTTATTATTTAAATACAAAAAGGTACATAAAGCTAGTTGAATAAAGTTGCTTTATACTGCAACTTTACACAGCATTTTAAGGAATTAAATGCTATTCCATAAATGTTCTCAACCATATTTGTACGGCCAAAGTTAACATCCCAATGTTAACTTTGCCTATAAATACAAGTCATTGCACAACCAAGAATAATACTTTTTTAGAAGTCACACACTTTGCAAACCTGCAATATTCTTGGTGAACTTGTGCAATATTCTCTCAATCGTAAAAAGGAACATTTCACAACTTTAAGTGTTTCGATTGTTTAGAGAAATTTCAAGTGTAGATCAATTGTAGTTCATAGGTTGTTAGGATATTTACATACTTGTATTATCTTGGTTCCGCAAAAACCTTGTAATTTATTTAAAGTTAATAAATAAATTACACTTGAAAATTACATATTGTCTCACCAATTTACTTTACAAGTATTTTGTATTATTGCATTGTTCTTTACTTATTGTCACTTAAATAAGTAATCTATCTAGAACTTGGTATATACTCCTGTAACTGGTCGTCTCCAGTTCAGTGCTTATATTGCAAAGTAACTCCACCATCAACATAGAGGTGTCTTCAGGTAGTACCATCTATTGAGTTGGGACTTACAAGTGGTATCAGAGCGGAAGGCTAATAAACTTGCCTAGATCTGCTTAGATGACTACTACTGAAGGTGGAGATGGTTCTGGTCAAGGTGAAAACCCTTTGAATACTAATACACCACCTTTTCAAAATGTTAATACAAACCCTCCTCCTCCTACTGCCCCAAACCATGTCCATGTACATTATTCTAACACTCCTGTTCCAAAATTTGATGGAAACAGTGAGACCTTTGGTACATGGAAGGCCAGAATGCTTTTGCATTTTGGTGGGATAGAGAGGTATATGTTGAAAATCCTTAAGGATGGACCATATATACCCATGTCTCTTGGGGTAAGTCCTCTTCTAGATCCAACTGGAAGAAGAGGTTCTAGAGAAAAGCTCGAAGACCACTGGTCTGATGAGGATCGTAGACTTGTAGATCTGGACACCAGACTCAAGAACATGATCCTTGGAGCTGTTCCTTAAGATCTAATTCCAACACTTGTGTTGTTCCCCAGTGCCAAGTCAATGTGGGATGAATTAGTTATTCAGTTTGAAGGAGGTGATGACACTATTGTCACCAGAAAATTTGCCTTGAACAAGAAGTATGAATCCTTCTTTGCTCTGCCCAATGAAAGTCTAACTGGTACTTACACCAGATTTTCTAGCCTCATTAATCAGCTGAGAGGCTTGGGTGTAGAGAAGGATAAGGATATTCTTCTTGAGAAGTTTTGTGATATTCTTCCTTCCAAATGTGAAAATATGGTTTTTGTCTTAAGACAAGGTAAAACCCTGCACAGCCATACTCTTGCATCGCTCTATGGAGCCTTCAGATTCACTGAAGACAATAATGCTGCAAGACTGGTGGCTGAGCAGGATGCCATGAACCATGCCCAGAGTCCCAAGGTTGCTAGTTTAACTGAGCGACCTTGTACTGCTTTAATGTCTACAGAGAGTGTCCAGGCACACTCAATGAAGGAGATGTTAAACAGTTTCTTGAACTCTGGCCTGACCACTGAAATCAGTGATGGTTGTGATGAAACTGACGATTATGATTTGGTAGCCATGATTGCTAAAACCTTTAATAGGTTTAAGCATAAATCTAAAAGATTTAATGGGCCAAACAATGCTTCCAGCTCCAGCTCTCTGGATAAAACCAATCTTACCTGCTATAAATGCGGTAAGAAAGGTCATTTTATGAAGGAATGCAGATCTAGTCAGATGAACAACCAAACTGGCCCCCTGTCCCTAATTTCAATCGGCCTAATGATAGCTACAAAGCTAAATATAAGAAGCTTAAGGCCCAGATTGCCCTCCTGTCCATGGAAAAAGAAAAGGATCAGTGCTTGATGGCACAAACTGAGGGAAAATGGGAGTACTCTGATGACTCATCAGCTGATGAAGAAGAGGAAAGGGACATGTGTTTCATGGCCTTGGAAGATCAATAGCAGCATGTGGCAAAAGAAGATGTCATCACTGGAAGATGGGTGGACATCATTTTGAAGAAGGTATGTGATTATGACAATCAGGTGGATCCAGAACTGAAACTGGACCTTGCTGAATCATTAAGTGGTGATTTGGCTTTTGTGGAAACTGTTAGAGCAGATAGTGAAAGATATCTGGACACTATCTTAATTGAACTAAACAATGTTAAGCCACAACTTAATGATTTACAAAGTGTCCAGTTGGCTCTCAAGGAGTCAGTTTTAAAAATTGAGGCTTTGGAATTTGATAATCAAAAATTAATTTCTGATCTTGAAAAAGAACAAATGATTATCAAGTCATGGGTAAAATCATCTGGATAGAACTATGATGCATTTTCTAGAACAATTGATGCCCAGAAAAATGCATGGAAATCTGGAGATCTGGAAATGGCAGCTCTCATACCAGATCTTCATGCATTGCCTCCAGCTCTCAGGGTTGAAACTTCTTATGATCAACCTGAAGCTGTTGAAACTGAACCCATTGAGACCACCCCCATTGAGGTTAAACCTGGAGCCAAACAGGCTAGTGCTCCAGTTAAAAAGGCCACTGGTAACAAGCCTTTACCTCAGAAGTCTAAGGAGCCCAAGACTCAAAAGACTAAAACTCCAGCTGAACCAAGGTCCAAGGTTCAGCAGCCTGATGAAAACAATATTTTGTTTAATCTGGAAAGTCAACTCCAACTTTTGTCTCAACAGGTTCAGAGTTGTACTGCCCGGATCAAAAATCTGGAAGGAGGTTTATCACCTCCAGTTTTAAAACAAAATATTAAACCCCCTTCAAAACCAAAACAAAAGAATGTTCCATCTGGAACTAAATCTGATAAGAAAAAGGGGAGCAGGTATCAAATACCAATCGTTTTTACTCCTGCACCTGGATCTGGTGAAAAAGATCCAGATGTAGTCTTCAGTTTACCTCCACAACAATCAACTGTGACTTCTGTAGAGAAGTCCAGTGAACCCATCAAGAAAAGATGGGTTCACAAAAATAACTGATGATTTTTGTGGGTGTGCAGGGCGATCGAAAGAAGAATATCTGGTATCTGGACAGCGCTGTTGGCCAGACTATGACCGGATGTAAGCCCCTGCTTGAAGAGTTCACTGTCCAAGATGGACCGGCAAGTGACGTTTGGTAATGATCAAAGTGGAAAGACTGAAGGATATGGTGTACTCAATAACGGACAGGTCGAATTCAAAAGAGTTGCATTTGTGAATGGTTTGAAATACAACCTGATCAGTGTCAGCCAACTTTGTGATGATGGCTACAGAGTTTTGTTCGATATTTCTCAAGGCACCATATTTAACAAGGATTGGAAAGTGGTGATGGTTGCACTAAGAAAAGGAAATGTGTACATCATGGATATGGAACCAGCTCCAAAAGGGCAGTGCTTCTATACCAAGGCTGATGAGGACACCAACTGGCTGTGGCATAAAAGATTATCCCATCTTAATTTCAAAAATATTAACAAGTTGTCTCGCAAACAACTGGTTGATGGGATACCTCAAATTTCTTTCAATAAGAAAATCCATGTCCAGGGTGTGAGATGGGCAAGCAGAAAAGGGCCAGTTTCAAAACTAGGCAAAATTTAGCATCACTGAACCTCTTCACATGCTACATATGGATCTCTTTGGTCCAGTGAATGTTCAAACTAGATCTGGAAAGAAGTACACTCTAGTTGTGGTCGATGAATTCACCAGATACTGTTGGGTGGTATTCCTCAGATCCAAAAGTGATGCACCTGCTGAAATCATCTCTCTCATCAAAAGAATTGAACTCAAGTATACTCGAAAAGTCTGTCAGTTGCGAAGTGATAATGGTACTGAATTTCAAAATAAGGTACTTGAAACATTTTGCAATGACACTGGCATCTCTCAAAACTTCTCATCAGCACACTCTCCAGAGCAGAATGGGGTTGTGGAAAGAAAGAATCGCACACTGATAGAAGCAGCCAGAAGTATGCTATCTGAATCAGGTCTTCCCACCAGTTTTTGGGCTGAAGCAGTTGCAACTGCTTGTCATACCCAAAACCGGTCAGTCTACATCAAGAGACATAAGAAGACTGCCTATGAAGTACTCAGGAATCGTAAACCAAATATTGGATATTTTCATGTATTTGGTTGTCCAGTTTATATTTAAACGATTCCAGTCAGCTTGGAAAGTTTGATGCAAAAGCTGATGAAGGGGTATTTTAGGTTATTCAGATATTCGAAAGGCCTTTAGAGTTTATAATTATAGACTCCAAAAGGTTCATGAGACAATTCATGTCACATTCGATGAATCAACTGAAGCAATCAACAAGAGACCAAGCCTTGATATTTCTCCAGTCATTCCAATAAATTTTGGCGAAACTGACCAAGTTCATCAGTCAGTTGTTTCACCAAAAGATGTTTCCAGTTACAACAAATTGGAACCAGTTAAGAAGAAGAGCACCAACAGTGACACATCATTCTATCCCTCCATCAATTTCAATTTACCACAGGAATTGGTGATTGGATCTGATGTACGTGCCACTCCAATATCAGCACCAGTTCAAACTCCAACTTCTCCAGTTCTTCAAGAAATGCCTTTTAATAAAGAATTTCATGATGTAAATCGTGACCTCATTGACTCTGATGAGGACGTAGAAGTAGTTTGGACAGATCCTCCTCCAGAAGCTGCTGCAACTGAAGAAGATCGCCAGGTGACTTGCACTGATATTGTGTTACACCAGCCTAGTTAATACACTAGATGGACTCGAGCACATCCAATTGAACAGATTGTGGGAGATCCAAATAGTGGGGTTCAGACTAGAAGAGCCACCAGTGAGCAATGCTTAAACGTCACCTTCTTATCACTAATTGAACCGAAGAAGATTGACGAGGCTATGGCAGACCCAAGCTGGGTGGAAGCTATGCAAGAAGAGCTCGTCCAGTTTGAAAGGAACAATGTATGGGAGCTTGTTCCTTGTCCACCAGGGTTAAAGAAAGAACCCATTGGTACAAGATGGGTCTACCGAAACAAGATGGATGAAGATGGCCATGTTGTAAGAAACAAGGCAAGATTAGTTGCCCAGGGTTATTGTCAAGCAGAAGGCGTTGACTTTGATGAAACTTTTGCTCCAGTTGCAAGACTTGAAGCCATCAGAATATTTTTGGCTTATGCAGCCCATCTGCAGTTTAAAGTCTTCCAGATGGATGTCAAAAGTGCGTTCCTGAATGGAACATTGGAAGAAGTTGTGTATGTTAAGCAGACTCCAGGCTTCATCAATGAGAAGCATCCTCACTGGGTCTATAGACTGAACAAAGCTTTGTTTGGTCTTAGACAAGCCCCAAGAGCCTGGTATGATACTTTAACTAAACATCTTCTTAAAAATGGCTTTCAAAGAGATGCAATAGATAATACCTTATTTATCTTGATGACATTATATTTGGTTCAACTGATGATGCAATGTGTAAAAAGTTTTCTAAAATCATGTCATCTGAGTATGAAATGAGTTTAATGGGTGAATTAACATTTTTCTTAGGTCTTCAGATTAAGCAAACTGAAAATGGAATTTTCATAAACCAAGGAAAATATGTCAGAGATTTGTTAAGAAAATACAAATATGATTCAATCCCATCGAAAAACAAACCTATTGCAGCACCATTAAATTTGGACTCTGACCCAACTGGCAAACCAGTGAACATAACTGACTATCGTGGTATGGTTGGTTCACTGATGTATTTAACTGCCAGCCGACCAGATATAATGTTTGCAACATGTCTATGTGCCAGGTTTCAGGCTAACCCTAAAGAATCACATTTGCACGCTGTTAAGCGTATCTTTAGATACCTGAAAGGGTGTCATAATCTTGGTCTTTGGTACCCCAAAGGCTCAGGATTAGATCTAATGGGTTATTCAGATTCAGATCATGCAGGTTGTAAGATAGATAGAAAATCAACAACTGGTGGTTGTCATTTCCTTGGAGGAAAACTGGTAAGTTAGACCAGCAAGAAGCAGACGTCAGTCTCTATGTCCCCTGCTGAGGCAGAGTACATTTTTGCGGCCAGTTGCTGTGCCCTGATTCTCTGGATCAAGAACCAGTTACTAGATTATGGTCAAAAGTATACAAGGACCCCAATCTTTTGTGACAACACCAGTGCAATTGCTATATCTCACAACCCAGTGATGCACTCCAAGACAAAGCATATTGACATCAGGTATCATTTTATTCGTGATCATGTTATGAAAGGAGACATTGAAATTCATTTCATCCCCACTGACAAACAGCTCGCTGATGTTTTTACAAAACCTCTTGATGAGAAAACCTTTAAATATCTCATCAGCGAACTGGGAATGTTAATCCTTAAAACTGGAGATTTTTGTTATGAACGCGTCAGTGACACTGATGAAGTTCTCCAGTTGAGGAGGTCCAGATAATCTTTGCTCGCCAGGCTATCGAACGCCTTTGTGATACTATCCTAGTACTAATCGATTTCTGGATCATCATTTTAGGGGAAAGACTCAAAATAATTTTCTGACTAAAATTCGTTTTGTTTGAAAATGGCAATTGGAGAACTCTCCAGTTGGAAACTGGCGCTGGACTAATCCTCCAGTGACCAGATTCAGTCTTGTCTTATTTTTTTTTTATAACGTTAGAAATACTTGGTCAATATTTGTGACACGTGATGGTACTCGAGTGTTTTAAACCACTTGATATCGTCATCTGACGTGTTTAAAGTCATTTTAGTATATGAAAACTGTTTTTATTGGGAAAATGAAAATTAGTGGGCGCGTGAGTAAGTTAAGCCGTCGTAGCATTTAATGCTGACACAATTAATTATGTTTTTATTTCAAAATTCAAACTTATTTGTTAAAATATCTACAAAATTGATTTTGTTAAATAAAATATAATTTTTGGTATTTCATTGGATCTTGAATTCCTTATAAATACCCTTATTTACTCCGATCACATTTACTTCCCTTACATTCTTTCATTTACTTCCCAATCATCTAAAATTGCTTCATTTCTCTCTCTGCTTCATAAATCAAGAACCCTAATTCCTAAATTTCAATTTCAATTTCAATTTCAAATGGCACCTAAATCATCCCGTTCAAGAGATGTAAATCTCTTAACTGTCCCATATGCTCCTTCACCAGATGTCAAACAGGCACCTGGTGCTCCTGGTAACACTTCGCTCATCAAATTAAATCCAAATAATCCGATGGCGAGTTTACAAGGAACCCAAGGGTCCAATACCCTTATTGGCAGAATCCAAAGATTTTTGAAGGATTCTCCAATTGGACCCTCATTCTCTCTAAACCCACGCAAGATGTTTCACGACTACTTGTGTGAGTTTTGGTACACTGCTACTATTTCTTCCGATTGTTCTTCCATCACTTTCACATTAAAAGGTGGAACAGTCCAGTGTACCTTATCAGCAGATGTGTTGAGGGATGCCTTACACCTCAACTACTGGAGAGAGGGTGAATCTCCAGTTGTCATCACCCCAAACATTAATTTTCGCCAAGTCCTCCTTGAAATGGGACATAAGGAGTGCTTAGAGAAAGGGGTTTTGAAGACAAAGGGTGCGATGACCATGAAGGGTCTTACACCTTCATGGAGGTATTTTTTCATCCACCTTGTGGAAAGTATGGGTGGGAGTTCTGGTGGACTTGACCAAATTAACTCCGCACAAGCAGAGATGGCATACTGCTTGTGGAATGGATTGAGAGTGGATTTTGCTGATATCCTGTTTAGAAGCCTGGTTCAAAAACTGAAGGGCACCAAGGGACTATGTATCCCCTTCTCAAGGTTTCTCTCTCTTTGTTTTCTACAAATTCTGGGCAGTGAAGCTTATTCAAGCACAGATTCACCTTACACCCCCCCCCCCCCCCCCCCCCCCCCCCCCCCCCCCCCCCCCCCCCCCCCCCCCCCCCCCCCCCCCCCCCCCCCCCCCCCCCCCCCCCCCCCCCCCCCCCCCCCCCCCCCCCCCCCCCCCCCCCCCCCCCCCCCCCCCTACACTGTCCCAGATTTGTTGAGGAATCTAGACTCTTTAGTATCTGAAGCTGGAGAGGTCGAGATTCCAGATCAAATGCGGCTGGCATTCGCCAAAACCGATGCACCAATCCCAGGTGAGTCGGAAAGACAACTGGGCGGGCCTCAAAATAATGAGGGACCCTCCAGTTCGTCTGATGTTATGGTTGTGGATAGAGCAACTATAACTGAGGCAACTCCACTGACCTTTATCCCTGGTGAAGATACCTCGGTATCTGATCCTCCAACAGATGTACCCAACCAGGAAACTGGGAAGGTCATCTGGAGACTGACCCATCTGGTCAGCCCTCAGTTACATTCATGGATCTGGACATGAATGTTAATGATGAGGAAATCCTTATAGAGTCTTCGGATTCTGAAGGTACTACATCAGACTTGGAGATTTTTGATTCTGTTGTACAAGATCAAAACCCTTCATCTCCAGTCTCGCTTCCAGATGCTTCAATTTCAGTTTCACCATCCCAAGTAAATGAGTCTACAAATATTCCTTTTCCCACTTATAACTATATGTCTGGAAACAGACGTATGGCACCATCACCATCTGGGCAATTCTCACTCCTTCGAGAAATGTCACCACCACCGCCGCCGTTGGACACACCTGAGCATTCTCAGCATGTCCAACAAATTGAATTTCCAGTCCTTTCTTCTACCACCACTCCTACTATTTCTTCAACTGCTGGGATGTCAACTGGGGAGACTTCTCTAAATTTGCCTCCTCCAGTTGCTCCAGTAGAAACTGCTGCTGGTCCAGTGACACCTTCTCCTCCGTCACTGGACAGTCAAGTTGTCTCTGTTCAAGCCGATATCCAAAACCTTCTCACCAGGGTGGAGGATATTCAAAAGACACTTGACAAAAACACCAAGTCTTTCTCTAGATACCACAAGGATCACTTGACCAATATTAAAGTGGTTGATCTGGGGATTAACAAGTTTTCATCAAATGAAGACTTGGTGTTGAAGAAGCTGAATGAGCTGGTCACTGGCTGCAACAATCTGGCAACATCTTTAAAAGAAGCCTTTGACCTCACTCAGTCCAAGGTCACAACCTCAATCTCCAACTTGCTGGGCAACACTGTTAAAACATCTGAAGTGGATTTAAGGGAGATTGAAAAACATGTAAAAGAATTGGTTGACAAGCCTGGGTTGAATGTGACTGAACTTGGGCAGCAGTTAATGACTTCAGTTGGTCAGAAAATAGATGATATGTTGGGTGCTAGAGAACAACAATTGATAGAAAAGGTGATATCTGAGATCACCAAGCTGGCCACTCCTCAGGTTGATCTGGCCCCACTCACTACTGAGATCAACCAGTTGAGGGGCAGCATTGATAACTTGAACACCCAGGTATCACTTCATGCTCAGTCTCTAGATAAACTGACAACTGAAGTAGAAAGTTTGAAGAAAAAGGATGAAGAGGTGAAGGATAAGGTGGTTTCTGGTCTGGATGAAGATTCCAAGATTTTGAATGAACTAAAAACTGGTCAGGAACAAGTTGCAGCAAATGTTCTGGCCCAGTCAAAAGAAACCAACCACCTATGGAGATCTTTCAGGATGAGGTCAGTTATACCAGAGGGCCACTGGTTAAAACTGACAATCCTGGTGCACTGCAATATGGGTTCTCGGGATGGGTTGAGATGGTAAACTTTTTGGAGGCCAAGGCACAAAGGAATAGGTTTGAGAAAGCATGGGTCAACTTCTTGAAGGGCAAGATTCAACACAAAGAAAATCTGGAGCTAAAGTTGAATATTGATCCTGAAGACTCTCAGCCTATCTCTTCAGTGACCAAGAGAAGACGAACTGGCGAAGGGCCATCTAATTAAGTTCTCTTTTCAGTTTATCTACTTGTAATTTTATTTACATTATGTAACTTGTGTAAATTTCATTTCCTTGTATAAATGAAGTTACCAGTTTGTAACCACAAGGTAGATAATAGATTAGATCTAACAAACTTAAAAAGAAAAACCCAAGGCATTTATTGATCTATAAAAATGCCTTGGAAAACTTAGATAGATTTAATCGAACAAGTCTCTCCAGTTCACACTTGTACAGATACAAGAACTGAAAAAGACTTGCTAATATTTCAGGACAAATAGGGGGAATTTGTTAGGACCAGTTTCAGTGAAACTGGCCAGTCTCCAGTTGCACCTGGAGACTAAGAAGATTTGTCCAGAAATATATTGAAGTCCAGTTGCATCGTACAGTTAAAGCAACTGAAGACTTCCTCCAGTTGAGAACTGACCAGTTGAAGAATCCTTCCAGTTGGAGTCGAAGACAACAAGTGGAAGATAGAGAATGACAATGGCAGCGAAGCCCAGTTGACATTCTAGTCAGTTACAAACTGGAGACCGTCAGTGGAAAGCTCTTACAAAGCTTTACACTGATTACGAGGAATTGACTTTTATGCTTTATGTGCTTTTACCCGGATAATAAGATTTATCTTATTATTTAAATACAAAAAGGTACATAAAGCTGGTTGAATAAAGTTGCTTTATACTGCAACTTTACACAACATTTTAAGGAATTAAATGCTATTCCTTAAATGTTCTCAACCATATTTGTACGGCCAAAGTTAACATCCCAATGTTAACTTTGCCTATAAATACAAGTCATTGCACAACCAAGAATAATACTTTTTTAGAAGTCACACACTTTGCAAACCTGCAATATTCTTGGTGAACTTGTGCAATATTCTCTCAATCGTAAAAAGGAACATTTCACAACTTTAAGTGTTTCGATTGTTTAGAGAAATTCCAAGTGTAGATCAATTGTAGTTCATAGGTTGTTAGGATATTTACATACTTGTATTATCTTGGTTCCGCAACAACCTTGTAATTTATTTAAAGTTAATAATAAATTACACTTGAAAATTACATATTGTCTCACCAATTTACTTTACAAGTATTTTGTATTATTGCATTGTTCTTTACTTATTGTCACTTAAATAAGTAATCTATCTAGAACTTGGTATATACTCCTGTAACTGGTCGTCTCCAGTTCAGTGCTTATATTGCAAAGTAACTCCACCATCGACATAGAGGTGTCTTCAGGTAGTACCATCTATTGAGTTGGGACTTACAAAAGTCAATATCCCGATTAAGAGGCATATAACATGAGTACAAAATTTATAGTTTAATTCAAAGACCTCAAGCCTAATTGAAACTATTCATTGACTCTATCCTTATCAAGTTAAAAGGCCCATTTTGTGTGAGTGAGGTTATCTATGCGAGCTTATGAGTTTTTTTCCACAAAGGAATAAACCAATAAGCTTATGCTCTTTACTTTGAGCTTATTGAGAAGGCAATGGCTAATAAGCTCTCAAAAGAAGTTGAGATTTCTACATATTCTCGATAGAGTGACTAACTATTACAATGAAACCATAAGACACAACATTCCGTAGAAACTAACTGTGCTTTGTCAAGATCCAAGATATACAATATGGCAAAAATAAGAGAGCTTTGAAAAACTATGAAAACATAAATAGATATATGAAAAACATACTGTAATACTTATACTTCTGGATCAAAATTCAAATTCTATATAGTGTGGCAATTCTGATGACATTTTTCACATCACAGATAGTTTGTTTATTCTATTTGGGGACTCTTAACTTCTCAATCAAGAAGCATGATGATTCACTAATCACATAACATATTACTTTATATGATACAAACTCATTAGGGACTGAACATTCTAACCTGTGTTCTAAGCTTGAAGGACTGCAGGGAAGTAGCACTAATCATCCTCCTTTTCCATTTACCACCACCAAAACCCGAAGTTGATTCAGAACTTTGCATAAAAAAACATAGCCACACAGAAAATACCATTAAAAATAATAATTAGGGATTAAGAAAACTTTGAGAAAGATTAGTATCTAACTAATAACCCACATGTCCACAACAGAAAATAATTCCAAAATTACATACCTGTGAAATATATTACACAGTCAAATTCTGGAAAAAAATAATCAAAATAACGCCGATCAATTTCAACACCAGATGATCAATTAAATAATAAATTATAAAGTAGTAACATGAATGGAACTGTTGGTGCTAGGAGGTCAAAATAATAACCACAAATTGAGGATTTAGGGAATTAGGGCAAAAACTAATTCAATTGCTAATGATAGACAACAAACCTGGTGCAACGGTTTGGTGGCTGGCCGGAAAATGGTGGCTGACCAGAAAGATGTTGGCTGTAGTGGCGTGGTGATAGGTTGGTCATGGAAAAACTTAATGAATTGATTGATATCATATATGAAAAGAAGTTGGCTGTAGTTTCTTACCTTAATATAAACTGAAAACACAATATTATTGATGGAACGAATTGAATGGAGATTGTTCGGCTACCAGACATACAATAACACCTTATTTAATATTAGGGATATGAAGCAACGATCACTGGAAAGGATGAACTGAAGCATTAATGAGACATAGTGAATTGAAAACTCAGTAAAAAAAAAAAGCCAGATAGTTGTTCGGGTTGGGCGAAGCTAGGAATTGTTTGGGTTGGCTTTACGGATGGGCTTCTCTTGGACGGATGGGCTTCTCTTGCTACCCAATGTGATAAAGGATTCTGTTTATTAAATAATTGGGGCATCAAAATGCAATGGGTGTAATGCAAAATTCATAATGGAAAAATAAGATGGTAATTAACTAACCCCTATTAAGTACCCTAATGGAAAAATAAGATGGTAATTAACTAACCCCTATTAAGTACCCTAATAATACCCCATAAATGTAACACTAAAAATCGCCAAATTTTCCACCCCTTGATACTATATAATAATGATTCTGTTTCACCAAGATCATACCCTATTACACGGTGTGTATTTGTTTTTGTTGCGAAAGATCATATCCTTATAATACCCCGTATAAATCTGAAAAACCCTGTACATATCCTTGTGATCACTTTGATGCGTCTATAAAATCCATGTATTTTTAAAACTATTATTGAACGTTTAAAACAAAATGTAGGTTATAATCTAGTATCATATTGTTATCTTACGTATTATGTAGGTTATAATATAGTATCATACGATATCAGAAAACAACAATGAGAAACGGAAGAAAGTACGATTAAAATCCAACTTGCAAACTAAATTAAAACTCTTAAATAAGAGTTGGTCATTCTCACTAGTGATGGGCAATTGAACAATATGTGCATTAGTTAGAATTAATTATTATTTATTATTAATTATAATTATTAATGTTAATGCGGCCAGTAATTATGAATAGAAGAATCTTTTTTATACAAAAAGTGACGTGTCGACTTCTTTTTATTTTCGTTGGTACCAATTATTGCCAAAGCCGTTTTTTATATTTTAAAAATGAATTAAATACTCATACATATTATGACCTTGCTTCTTTTAAGAGGCAAAGAGTTACGATACTGAAAGAAAACTTTATTGAATATAGTTGATAAAGTAGTTCAATTTGTAGCCTGCGATAGTATATTAGAAAATGTCACAAATCGACCCTATACCTTTTATTTTTTAAGATTGATCCTTCTGTTTTCTTTTTATCAGCGCTTGTCCCTGTACCTTTTATTTTGTATCACCGTTCGTCCTTCTCTTTGATAGATTTTAAGCTTCTTTCGTTAGCCCGGTAAATTGGTCTTTGTCCGATCCCTTCTCTCCATACTTAACCAGCACAATTCACAAATCGTCCATGTAGCTCGTCATTTTCTCACAAATTGTCCCATAATAAAATAATTTTTAACTATTTTCCTTTCTATATGTTTAGTTTTTTTTTCCTCAAAAATACCTTTTTTAACATTTCAATTTTTTCCTTATTGTATTTTATCATCAATATTTATAAAAAAAAATTACAGATTTTTTATCAATAAATCAATATACATATGGAATTTTTGGGATTTTTTGAAATATATGTATGGGTTTTTTTTTCTACATTGGAATTTGGATATAGGAATTTTGTTTGTTTTGTTCGTTTATTTAAATAAATTTTTCCGTTTAATGAAAATGAAAACATATACTCCCTCCGTCCCATTTTAATTGTCCTATTTTGACTGGTCAAGTCTTTTTCTTCCGACTTTGACCGTAAATATCTTTGTTTGTGTTATATATTAGTTGATGAAAGTTATATCAATGAAAAGTACATGTAAAACTCAATCAATTCATATATGTTATATCAAGTGTTATATAACAAAAACAAAAATATTTATGGTCAAAGTTGAAAGCAAAAGACTCAAAAAGTCAAACTAAGACACTTAATATGAGACGGGGGGTGTAATAAATTTCTAAGTTTAATGACAACCTTTCAACTTTCGTTGATGAATTACACATTCTGGACTTATTAAGATGTTATTATATATAGACTACTAACTAACTAAATAAGTCGGACTAGACAATAATAAACTGTACAATATACCGATCACTAGTCTTAAAAAGTTAAACACAACTTTTTATATGAGTATTATACATTGTAATCATTACAAAATACTCATCTAATATGTTTACAAAGATTCACTGTATTTGGAGTGCAAAAGCATATTCGTAAACATTAAGATTTTTCATTCGCACATATACACGTTTCAAAAGATAGAAAATTAGCTATAATATGGAATTTTTGATCACAAATTTGCTTTAGTAGATTTGTTGTTCTATTCAATCCAATTAATAATAGTCTTTGAGGTGGATGCTAATAATAATTTCATCATTATATTCATTTATAATTTTCAAACTTACACTTCTTTTTTTTAAACTGTTAAAGAATTTATAAAGGCACTTGAAAAGGATAGCCACAAAATCATGTATATAAAGGCATCCATGATTGAACAATAAACTCACCAGTCACCAATCATCACCCTCTCGTTTTCCCACTAAATTCTTTCTCAAAGTTTTGTCACTAAATTGAACTTGGAAATATTAAACGAACACACCATGGTTAGTGACGATACGATTGTAGTCATTGTTAGAGAGTACAACCCGAAAACAGACACCCAAAGAGTCGAACAAGTAGAAAGAAGCTGTGAAGTCGGGCCAAGCGGCGAATACTCGCTCCATGCTGATCTTTTAGGTGACCCTATATGTCGAGTTCGCAACTCCCCTGCATATCTAATGCTGGTATGACATATTGATATCTTAACAAATGTCACAACTTATTGTTTTTTAAATGATAAATTCTCGTACACATTTATCTTTAACGAGACTTGAACCCCAGACCTATTGTTAGTTATATAATATTTGACATGGACACTTTTGGCAACGAAACGTTTATAGTTTTTATTTAATGTTGATAAAATTCACAGGTGGCAGAGATGGTGGTGACGGTTGACGAGGTTGAGACGAGAGAGGTTGTCGGGATGATACGAGGTTGCATTAAAACCGTAACATGTGGTAGAAAACTATGTAGAAAAACCATGGAAGCCGGTCCTGTTTTTACTAAACTCGCTTACATATTAGGCCTTCGCGTCTCGCCTTCTCACAGGTAAATTAAACATATGAATATTTCGTTTTCACTTGTTTTTATTCCTTGTTTTATGTTGTGTTAAAAAGTACTCGTAGTAGGGAGTCAAAATGTAGTTTTATATTACTAAACCATGTTTTCTAACCTTAATTTTGAACAATTGTACGAAATTAGGAGGATGAAAATCGGATTAAGCCTCGTTTGTAGAATGGAAGATTGGTTTAGAGATAACGGAGCTGAATATTCTTATATCGCAACTGACGCTGCCAACAAGCCTTCGGTTAATCTCTTTACAGGAAAATGTGGATACTCTAAGTTTCGTAACCCATCGGTTTTGGTCCACCCTGTATTTGCACACCAAATTCGTATTAACCGACGAGTCTCTATCATTAAACTATCATTGTCTGATGCCGAGACCATCTATCGTCATAGATTCTCTACCACCGAGTTCTTTCCGCGTGACATTGACTCAGTACTAAAGAACAATCTCAATTTGGGGACATTTCTAGCATTACCAAAAGATTGCCCACATTCAATGTCATGGGCCGGGGCAGAGTATTTCCTTTCTGACCCGCCCGAATCATGGGCTATCATGAGTGTTTGGAACTCAAATGATGTGTTTAAGATGGAAGTTAAAGGTGCATCTTGGTTAAAAAAAAGGGTTGTTAAAGCTACTCGGGTCGTGGATAGGGTCTTGCCTTTCTTGAACTTGCCTTCATTACCAAAGATTTTTAGCCCGTTCGGGCTACATTTGTTATATGGGCTCGGTGGGGAAGGACCGTCATACCTAAAGTTCGCTAAGGCCTTGTTTGGTCACGCTCACAACCTAGCCAAAAAGGGCAGGTGCGGCGTGGTAGCAACTGAAGTGTCTAGTGAGGATCCACTCATGTCCGCGATTCCACATTGGAAGGTGCTATCGTTCGCAGATTTATGGTGCATCAAGAGACTCGACGAAGACTATAGTGACGGGTTTGTTGGGGATTGGAGAAAGTCGCAACCAGATCTATCCTTCTTCCTTGATCCTAGAGAGTTTTGAATGTCATGATATAAATGTATTATGACAATATCAACAACGATATCCAGTCTCATCAATGCATAAGGCATATGGGATGTAAGATATATTAGTGAAATGTAAAATGTATACAGTTTTCTCTTTCAAAAATAGAAAAAAAAATGTTAAATCTTATAGTTGTTTGATATAAACAATATAAGATTCAATCTTTTGAACTTAATTAGTCTAGTCACTTGTTCTAGTTGAATTAATATTTGTAATAGATGGATGGGAAAGAAGCAAAAATGCGTTTTGGAATAGGTATATATCCTCAAATGGGACCTAGGTATTTTTCTCATCTTTTGTTAATAAATGGTATGCTTTTGTAGATCCTATTTCACCCAAACATTGCCAAGATTTTTTTCTCTTTCCAGATTTTTTCTATATTCTTTGTTGGGTAAATTACACAAATGATACCTGGGGTTTGTTCGAAACTACACTGGTCATACCTATAATTTAAAAATTACACGAGACATACCCATCGTTGTCAAAAACTTACACTGACCATACCTATCGCTGACGGTCGTCTATTTGGCCGTTAAGTCAAGTCACGTGTCGTGCATGTGAGGTATCAAAACCGTAATTTCGTGTAAACTTCAGGTATCATCCGTGTAATTTACCCTAATAATTTTTTTTAAAGATATTTATATTTATATTTCATTTATTAAAATGGGTAGATATTCTATATTAAAATTCACATATATATATTTATTTTAAAAAAAAACCTATTTCAAAATAAAAAAATAAAAAATTTATGAAAAAACGTGATCAAATGATACAGGTTAAGGCTTAGAAATTCTAAGCTCAGACTAACGACTAACCCTGGAACTTCAAATCCAAAATGCTACAGATTGCTAATCTGAGGTGAAATTATATTTTAAAACCGTGACGAGTCTTCGACTTTCCTTTACCCCTCTAATCTGAGGGGGATGTCATCAAACCATACGAAAAAATTATATTGTTTTTTAATTATTTTTTTTGTATTTTTTTAAATAGGTTTCTATTAACAAGAATAAATTATTAAATAAAATAAAATAAAACAATAATAAAATAATAATTAAAGTAAAAATTATAGTGGTTTTCATGGTTCTAATCCTTGTTTAATTCACTATACACATATAACAAAATAATAATAATAATATATATTATTATAAATGCATTCTTGTATCAACCATTTTTCTTGATATAATTTTCATTGAAAAAAAGAAAACTATTTTCTCATAATAAATTTCATATCTATCCAACTTAATAACTCAAGTATAAATAAAACTTTAAATTGTTAATAATTATTTTTAGGGTGAATTACAAGAATAATACCTGAAGTATGCACGAAATTACGGTTTTGATACCTCACATGCACGTCACGTGACTTGAATTAACGGCCAAATAGACGACCGTCAGCGATAGGTATGGTCAATGTAAGTTTTTGACAATGATGGGTATGTCTCGCGTAATTTTTAAATTG
Source organism: Erigeron breviscapus (assembly GCA_034093135.1). NCBI lineage: Eukaryota > Viridiplantae > Streptophyta > Magnoliopsida > Asterales > Asteraceae > Erigeron > Erigeron breviscapus. The sequence goes on along the minus strand of CM067169.1, from coordinate 38,816,870 downwards.
TAGGTATGACCAGTGTAGTTTCGAACAAACCTCAGGTATCATTTGTGTAATTTACCCTTCTTTGTTTGGGATACCTTTTTACATCTGTTTGTCGTTATTAGTATTTATTTGACAAGCGTTTACACAATTTTGAATGAATGATGATTAAATAAACGATTATGAGGGAACACCTATAATTTTGTTAGACTTCAATTAAATGATACGTTTTTTAATCTTCGATAAAGGTGGACAAGACAGGTAGACATCAAAAAGAACATAGGAATTCTATTCCATTGAACTTATTGAAAATAAGTTACCTAAAGAAAACAAAAACCTAAAAATATGTTAACTAATGTGATTTTAGGTTATAAGATTTTATAAGGGGGGGCGGAGTGGTGGGAGGGTAGGAGAATTTATGCCTCCATACCGGAGGCTACACCACCGCCACCTTTGAATTTATGGCCGAGAGGGTTGATGGGAGGGTTATATACCCTTTGTTGATAAATGGAGAGAGAAGGAGGGGGAGCGTCTGCGAGTGGGCCCAGGAAGAAGAAAAGAGCCGTTGGCTCAGTTTTTCAAAAAAAAAAAAAAACCCTTTTCTTTATTTTATATATATATATATATATATAGAGAGAGAGAGAGAGAGAGAGAGAGAGAGAGAGTTTCCTTATTTTGAGAACCATTTTTTTTGTAAGAACCATGAGAACTCTTCAAATATGTATTTGTTCACATGTTTTTTTGTTCATTCACATGTGAAATAATATAAAAATGTATGTTGTAGAAGAAACTTTTTTAAGAAACCTTCAAAATAGCCTTTTGTGAACTTGTGAATGAATTTGTTCACGTTTTTTGTTCACATGTGATAAACGGCTATACCACCGCCACCTTTGAATTTATGGCCGAGAGGGTTGATGGGAGGGTTATATACCCTTTGTTGATAAATGGAGAGAGAAGGAGGGGGAGCGTCTGCGAGTGGGCCCAGGAAGAAGAAAAGAGCCGTTGGCTCAGTTTTTCAAAAAAAAAACCCTTTTCTTTATTTTACATCTATATATATATATATATATATATAGAGAGAGAGAGAGAGAGAGAGAGAGAGTTTCCTTATTTTGAGAACCATTTTTTTTGTAAGAACCATGAGAACTCTTAAATATGTATTTGTTCACATGTTTTTTTGTTCATTCACATGTGAAATAATATAAAAATGTATGTTGTAGAAGAAACTTTTTTAAGAAACCTTCAAAATAGCCTTTTGTGAACTTGTGAATGAATTTGTTCACGTTTTTTGTTCACATGTGATAAACGGCTATATATAAGGTTTTGAAAAAAAAATTCTTCTACAACATATGTTTTTATGACGTTTCACATGTGAATGAACAAAAAAAACATGTGATCCAATATGAAATTTAAGAGTTCTTACGGTTCTTACAAAAAAATGGTTCTCAAAATAAGGGTCCCCTATATATATATATATATATATAGTGAAAAGTTAAAATGAGAACCATAAAAATGTCGAGAACTGCGAGAACTAATATTTAATTAACATGTGTAAGGATAATATTGTCATTTTATTAATACAATTTAATTAATTATCAAAATCCTATAAATCACTCACTCAACCACAACTATAACCGTTCTTCCATAATTACCATCATCATCATGTCTTCATTCTGCATCCATTCATCCATTATCATCAATATCATACTAATATGATTTATACGTCATATATATGTATACCATGTTTTTATATCAGGTTTTTGGCTTTGACTATTTACAAAATCCCATCACATAGAATATAAAGATCCCATTATAATACTCTTTTGATACTTTGAATTAAATTCAATATATGAAGGGTTTGTCATCGGGTTTTTTCTAGTCTTCATAAACGTCTTCTTATATTGTTGTATATTTTATTTTTTATTTAATATGTAGTATTTTGTATTATTTACCATATCAAATTAGATGTTCTCTTTTATTTTATTTTTTCTTTGATTGGGTTTGATTCTTATCTTAGTGAAGTTGTCACATATGCGATGTTCACTAATGCACACCTTGAAAATTTAGTAAGAACGTTACATGTGAACATGATGAAATCACAACAATTTATATGTACACAAATAGATAGTTACACATTTAAAATTACGAAAAACTAGATGAGGATTTTTTTTTTAATTCATATACACCTCATAAGGCTCATATTATGTACATCTTATACAATTTCGTGTTCACATGTGAACGAAATTTATACATGATTGTTTCCATATCAACTTGTGAATTTTGTTTAAAAAAATATCTACACATACGGAAATAGAGACATTCACATATGTACCATCCAAAAGCCTTATGATTTTCAAAAATTGACGGACAAATGTGTACACCAAACCACACATTTGTACCACACAAACATAAGTGATACGATTGACAGACAAATGTGTACACCAAATCACACATGTGTAAATATCTCATTATCACATATGAAATATAAAAACACAAGTGTACACTGACAAAAAACACATGTGTACAGCTGAAGTCACATATGAACACAAATATGAATACTTGGTATACTAAAATAGGAATTTTTTTTCTTCTATTAGTGATTTAGTTTTGATTAATAGATTGTATTGAATCTTCATTAATTGGTTTTGAGAGTTTCTAGCCATTTAATTTGTTCACATATGTGCATCATAATAGATAATTTAATGATAAAAACTTTTGATGTCATGTAAATTAGTAATACAAAGTTTTAAGTGTAATCACATTATTCAGTCACTTTTTATTATAAAAAAATTGTATATGTCTCATAAAATTTTGATAATAGTTAGATTAAAATATTTATATCAATTAATAAAGTTTGACTACTTCAAAGAAGAAAGTTGATGACATTCTTTTGATTCTCCGTAAAAATCGACCCATTAGCTTCGTGCGTTTCGGTTTGTTTCTTATGTTCCAATTATGCCCTTATCAATTCTTAATTAATTATAAATTAACTTTTATTCAAAATAATTACAAAAATACCATCATGTCATTTAAACCCTTGATCTATTTCATCCAATGAACATGATTAGTTCTCGCAGTTCTCGACAATTTTTTAGTTCTCGTAATAACTTCACTCTCTATATATATAATTATATATAATTATATATATATATATTTACATCTATATATCTATCAATTTAACTTTAAAAACTCAAACAAAAACATATATCTCTTCAAACCCAAAAACCTTTTCACAATTGAAAATGTCTTCAAGTTCTTCCGAGGATTTGATTTAGTATTATGTAGTTTTTTTAATTTTTAAAAAAATGTTGCATCGTATTTTTATTTTTCTAGTTTATGTAATGTTATGTTTTTTAATATTAAATAAAATGTTATGTTTTAATGTTAAATTGTTTAAGTTAAAAAAAGGAAAAAGGGAAAAAAATAATTTGGGAGGGTTGAGAATTTATCGGCCGCCAGTAAAAAGGGTTGGGAGGGTTGGTTGAGAAGGTTGAAAGGTTAAATTGAGTTGGAGTGATTTTATTGGTGGAATTTAGAAGGGTTGATAAATTTCCCCCCTCTCCACTCCGCCCCCCTAAAATCTAAAACAAAAATGACAATTTTGAGACACACATCTTTTTACATTTTTATTTTAGCATCATATCTCATGATCATAGTTAGGATTGTCCAAACACTATAAAAGTGTAAATATTTCGTGAATTGCATTCACCAATCAAATGTATTATACAGTTGTAGTATAGATTTACGTTCACTTAAACATGATGTTTAATTACTTACCATTGTGCTCTTGATGGCTGATACTCTTTGGGAATATTATTGTAGCCGTTGAAATAAGAACGACAGGAAGATATCTACTAGTCGGATCATGTGTCGATGAATATTCACTCCAAAAGATAATTAATTGCATGACTTAAAATAAACCTTTTTAGAGTTTTTCTTCTTTTGGTCTTGTTGAACCCTCACCTCACAAATTAAATAAATTAACAGAATAACTTTTACATGGTAATGGGAAACTTAAATGAGCATCTTGTGGTACTTTGTGTTTTATTCATTTTAGCGATACATAAGAATAAAATGGATATGATGTTTCAACTACTTTGTGGTTTTATTAAAAAACAATTATCGACACACTAACTATTCCGTAATACCCTGATTATAATTATATTATACGAGTGATTAATATCATAAAGCTCAAAGAAAGTATTTCGTATTTACTGTATACTAGATGTATGCCCGCGCGATGCGGTGGCGATGGTGTTAACGACGGCGGTTTGGTGGCGGTGGTGCCAGAGCTAGCGAGAGAGGGCGGAGCTCAAGGAGGAGGTATGTTTTAGGGTTAGGATTTAAGATATGTTTTAGGGATGGATACACACATAGTTAGGATTAAGGAAAATGTGAAAAGTATTAAAAAAGGTAATTATAGGGGTATTTGGGAATAATGAAAAAATGTTTAATTTCTTAATCCACTTTGCTTTATAAGGGATTATAGATAAGTAACAGGAGATGAAATAGACAATTTACAAAACAAAACAAAAAAAAAAAAAAAAAAGTAGGTTGTATCAGTTATAGCTTTTTAGAATCAATTTAAGACAGTATATGCTCGTACTATTAAAGAAATTTGGGTGACAAGTTGTAATTTGCCACGATAACATATTCTGTAATCTGTTGAAAAACAAGCTGATGAATTTATTCGACTAATTATCTTTTGCTTGATAACCACATTAAATATGTGGTACCCACTTCGACCCGTAAAACATATGAGCTGAAAAACTTTTGGATGTTTTGGGTTCAACCGTTCAAAGTTTAAACGTTCCATTGCGTTAGGGGAGTAATCAGAAATTAATCAGTAATCATGGTGGGGTGGACAATCATTTAAGGATACCGATTTTAATCGACACAAGAAAAAGAATTTGGTTTTTTACTTATGAAGAAATAATAAGATACTAATCTGAGGAAGAAAAAAGAGAAACGTCGAGTTTGGTAGCGATATTCTTAGGAATTTTTTAAGAAGATGGTTGATGCGAAACTAAGAAAAATTTTCCAAAATGGATATTTTTTGGGATGTGTTTGTCAAAATAGTTTTTGCAAATTTTTTTTATGAAACTAGTAATTCTGGTATTCGAAAAACCGGACTCGTGTTTTTTGGTCCAACCCGGTATTCGAAAAACCGGACTCAAATTTTGAATTTTGAGTCCGGTAATACAAAACCCGGACTTGAAGATCGTGCAGGAAGAAGACAAGGATTGCAGGCGTACTTTTTGACTGGTACAGTTGATAGTGACATGTGGTTGAATCCGGGTTTTGGAAACCCGGACTCACGAAACCCTAACACGTGTCGATGCCGCATGAAACCTAACTTATGTAACCTATTATATATTAGATGTGTATATACACTTTCAGAAACATACTTTCAAGCATTCAAGCATTAAACATTATCAATATTCATTATATCTTTCAAACACAGTCAACTAAATTCCTAAAATAAAAATGGCTTCTTCATCATTTAACTCAATTATGGTGCAGTTAATTTGGGATGATTGTGTATCATTCGTAAATGGGATCCTTCAAAATGTAGATCCATCAAAAAGAAGAAGTTTTCCTCTTGGCGAACCAAATCGAGAATCAGAAGACGACACGTCACTGTCACCATCATTACGGTGAATGTATTCATAGTGTTCATAGTCAGGTTCTGCAGTTTGGGGGTCTTCAGCGTATTCCTCTCCCGGATCAGTCACGTAACCTTCAGGCCGACTACCAACGTTACGACGCGGCACCGAATCATCGTTTCGCCAGAATTCCGCGTTTTCAATGGTATGCGTTATTGAGGTATCGGCATGAGTAAAATGGTGAATGGTTAGTTCCAACCACCTAACCTTCTGCTGCAGGTATGCCAGGTAGCCGGTGTCGTGGACGTTAGGGCGGACCACTGTTAAACGTTCTGCAATCTCGGCGTCGTAAGTCGTCTTTCTCGAACTTAACCGCTGATTTAAAGCTACCACCTCCGTTATATCCCTGTTATCCAAAAGAATGTGTTCCCGAATGTTGTTTTTCATTCCAAACTCAGTCAGGTTTGGGAATGCACCACCACCATAAGATGATTGGCCGGTCATTTTTATAGATAGGTATGTATTTTGAGGGAGATATATGAGAAGGATATGCTATGTAACTGATATCTGATATATGCGGTTGGTATTTGCATATATATAAAACCGAGTCCAGTAATAGAAAACCCGGTCTCGAAGTCTCCGCCGTTGCCAACTGTTCACCTGCAAGTGTGTCACGTGGTGCTGCAGGTTTCTTGTCTTCTTCCTGCACGAACATCGAGTCCGGGTTTTGTATTACCGGACTCAAATTTCAAATTTTGAGTCCGGTTTTCTCATTACCGGATTGGACCAAAAATCACGAGTCCGGTTTTTCGAAAACCGGAATTACTAGTTTCATAATTTTTTTTTTGCAAAAACTATTTTGACAAACACACCCCAAAATATGTCTATTTTGGAAAAAAATTCGCGAAACTGACGTGGTAGCGAAAAAGATGGAAGAAGTATGCCACGGTTGAAAGAGCCTCGACTATATTTGCTTTACCAATTAAAAACATTCCATTCATTAGAACAAACTCATATATCAGAAAGTATAAGAAAAACAAAAGTTGTCCTCTTTAGATGATTGCTATTGTAATGTAAATATGTCATTTTAAGAGTTATCATGTAACAATATACGGAGTATGAATCTAGAAACGAGTATCAACATTTTCAAGCTGCCTTTTTTTTTTAAACAGTGAGTTAGTCGTTAGTCGTTAGCATTCAAGACATCACAGTGACATCCAATTGGGGGCAGTATGCGAAGCTCGAACATCTCAATCTTCTTTCAAAGCAGAAGGATCCGATTATATGCATACTTTTCATTTTCTAGTAGCAAGTATTTGGCCATACAAATCAATACATACATAAGTGATATGGTTATATACTTATATTTCTTTTTAATGGCAAAAGACAAAAATTATAAGAAAACATAAAAGATATACCGTATATATTTTGGCATTACATAAATTATATCTTCACCGCTGTTTTCAAGAATTAGTTATTTTATAACTGTATCTTAACTGGTACTTTAAATTGATCATTTTCAAGGTAAAGTAAGAAATTTCATGAACTTCATTATTGTCATTTCTTTTTTATTTCTTGCCAAGATGAAGTAACAAATTTCATGAATATCATTATTGTTATTTCGTTGTTTTCCCTTTACCAATGAGTACATAACTCCAAAAATATGTGACATAATTCATGATAAAACAAAAAGTATCTTATTTTAACTTTATCCAGCTTGATCCAATGTTCTATTCGCCTATATACTTCTTTTAAGTAAATATTCTTTAGTTCTAATTGTTAATTACATAATCATGTTTTTCCCCGTTAAGCTCAAGTCAACTATAATAATAATAATAGTATATAGTTAATGCCATCTTTTCATATTAATTTTAAATATCAAAATTAATTAAATAAAATATCAATTGGCAAACGAATAAGTGCATATATTTGTTGAAAATTAGAAACAATGTTAATGGATTTACTATGCAAAGGTAGGGTGGTGGAACCCCATTGGTATATAGTAGAATTTGAAAATTACATAAAATAATAATACTAAAGAAAGAAAAATGGATATATATACATGAACATGTGGATTCTTCTGAAATCAAAATCACAATCACAAGACAAGAAGGTATCAAGTAGTGGGACAATTCATGGTCAGAGGTCACATAAGAATCTATGAAGTTCAAAGTCAAATGGTCAAACTTATTTGAATGGTTTAGTCTATAGATGCTTGTTTGCTTAACTTTTAGTCATGTTATATTTTACCTTTTCAAAAAGAGAGAAACATAAAACTCACCATCTTTCACTTATCCTCAATTCTCAATCAGGATCAAATGGGCTAAAGACAATAACCTGATCTTAAAATTTGTATGTTAAAACAAGATAATATTAAGGAGAAACAGAAGACTATATCCATGTCGATTTTCCATCTCGCTTCCTCTCTATGGATTCAGCTCTTGATTGAGACTTCACGTATCGCTTTGGCCCTTGGCATTATATTGTCTACAATCAGATCATCGATGGGGCTGAATTGCTGCTGATGTCCTTCGCCGTATGTTATTTGAATAGGGGACAATGATTAGTCTTGACACAACCATATTTATCGTAGTCTACACATTATTGTTCTATAATCGGATCATCATATGTGAATATGTATGACTCATACGTAGTGTCGGTGTCCCAACTATTTCTTCTTTCTGAAAGATAAATGTCTAGTTATTAGTTATTATTTGAACTTTAAACAGTACCCATACTTGGTTTGTATGAACTATTAAGTGTATAGCCATTTGTTATTGTGGGCTTGTGCCTTGTGGCACATTTACAAGGATATACTCCTGGTAAGATATCTTTGTGAAACATCATATATGTATATTGAATTTTTTTACTATGTCCCTAAATGTAAGAATCAACATTCAACAGTCATATACAATACTTTTTTACGTGTCTTCTCGTAGCAAACTTTATACTTTCGTACTTTTTTTTTATAACAAAATTGGTTATTTAAGACTATCTTTTCTTGGCCAACGGCCAGGAACATAGTCATAGATTGTGGTTAAAAAAAAAAAAATCATTTGGCAATTTGGCATAGAATGTAATTGTGTAACCCACAAATATACTGTTAAATATTTGCAGCTAAACCTGGCTGGAAAGACTCACCCAAACAAGAACCATAAAGCCCAAAGCCCCAAGTTTTTTAGTTATTTGGGTCCAAACATATTTATAGAATAAAGCCATAAAGGTGCAAATGGATGAGAAAGAAATTGGGCTAAATGAGTAGTTAAGAGTTAAGACTTAAGAGGTCTACACTCTACAGTGTAAGGTGCTTTTTTACTTTTAGTTTATAGGTTGTTTAAAATTTATAAATGTATTCATATTTTCAATCGACTTGCCCGCGCGTTGCGACGGTACCTTCGAAATGCAAGAGGTTAAATGTGACGGTAAATTTTTGTTGCGTGTACCAATATCCATACATACAAATATAAGCAAACAATACTAAACATATCAATAACATATCATCTTGATGTAACTTAGCAAGATAAATGTCAAATGTAAGATTATTGAAATATAAAAAGCCAAAACATCTTGATTCTTAAGGGCATTAATTAATAAATGTAAAAATGATGACAATAATAAATGGTATAAAGTTTTCGATATCTAGTGTACACATTGTAGCAACAATACTTCCAGTTACATTGACCAGCCTTGCTATATTTGATCATACTTTATTTTTACATTGTTGTTGTCATTGACAATAAGGGACTTCAATATCAATGGGTTCACAGTTTCTTGTTCATTATCACATCCTATTTTTCTAGGATTTCCTCCTTACGTCCCAAACGCCTGTACAAATAAATCCAGAAACCAAAAAATACACATTTTTAGAAAAGTTGAACAAAGCTAATATATATGCATTATTACGATTATCAATGAATAAGAGACTTCCATTAATGAGGATTTTCATGTTGCATGTACATGATATTTCGGTACAACTATTGTTCTGGCCATTAACCTTCTCTATATGTCAACTAATTAGAGTTTAAGTATAGGAACTGGAACAAAAGAAGTCTACACTCTGCAATGTTCATAGATGACACTTCGACCAATTTGCTTATGAATTGATCAACTCGGGTTATATGTGGTCTCTAATAGAGTAACGGGTCAAGTGGTTAGTATAAAAGAGATTAGCTTAAAAGTAGAGTGGTCAAAGGGGCTAAGGGTATGTAAAACTTCCAATAACCTCGGAGCTATTGATAAATAATATTAAGAAGTATTTAGACAAATATAGCACGTTGGGGACGCCCACCCCGAATCGATCCTTTTTTACCCTGTACTAAAAGATTACCCGTTATCCAACCTGCCCTCCCCATTTTGCCACCACCAAGGCTTCGATATTACTCCTAAGATTCCAAATCAGATAACTTTTGGATAACATAGTTACTCACTAAATCATGGTCATCTAATAATCTATACATCTCGAAAGGTGAAGTACAATGTAAAATAAACATGAATGGAACGGTTGCAAATCTCACCTCATAGAGAGAACACGTATACCAGGACCAGCTTTGATCTCATCTATCTCCCATGGCCTATGAGCATCAGTGCAACATCATATGTACAATGGTTGCCACCAAACTTTACGTAGCTATGAAAAATTCTGGAAAAAAAAGTGTAACTTAACAATTAGAAATGGAGAAGTAGATTTCTGGAAAGGTCAAAGTTTCAAAGATGTTTCTTTAGAACCATGCAAGTGAGCCTGATATGTAATGACATGTTTTAAACAGTGATGAAGCAAAAACTACAACATAAAATTATGTGGTTTATGCAATGCATCCAGTTTTATGTCGCCATGCATAGGCCTCATGACTCATGAGTCATACAAAATAATATATATAACTGTATAAAAAAGTGTATATCTATACTACTATATAAAAATTATAACCCCATGTTGAAAGTTTAGAAAAAATGGGACATGCGAATTGACCAAAATACCCTTAATGAATTAAATCACCATCAACCCTTAATATTAAATTACATCATTAGTCCATTATATTATAAAATATCTCTACTAACCCCCTTTAAATCAAATACCTTTACCTACACCAATTGATGTCGCCACCACCGTCACCATCCGTCGCCGCCATCACACCACCGTCATCGCGGCTCGCCGCCGCATTGCGCGGGTACCATGCTCGTATATATATATATAGAAGCCAATTTAACCAAAATATAGAAGTCAAGTTTAATATTTCACATAGAACTTACAAACATTAAGGAAGAAATTATACCATATAAATGAATGTCATTTCTCTAGAATTTGCTATTCAAAAAATGAAAGTGATATCAAGATAATCACTTATGCCTTTCAGAATGAACAGTCAGGGGCATCAAGCTAATCACGTATGTCAAGACATTCACCGACACAGTAGAAATGAGTAGGTTTTCAATCATTATGAAATTTAGATAAATATGAATTCTTGAACATACCGATTTATGTATTGATCAATGAAGTTTCCCATTTGACGAAACCCCCAAATGTTACACGAATTCTTTAACTACATCAGTTGGTACTCCAATTGGGCATGTCTAAACTCAATATCCAACACATTTGCTGTTGCCCAAACCATCCATTTTGGCACATTTAGTGTGTATCCTTGCATTAGTGATTCTGAAATCATGAAGGTGATAACCCATCCATTTCTCTAATATCGTCGCGAGAGTAAATCTCTTCAAAGCATTCCCCTGAAACCAATGGGTCACCAAACATTCAGTAAATATGAATACATATCACGGCAGATGTGTACAATGTCTGTATGACCATTAAGGAGCAACCACTCTCAGTATACAAACAGAAGTCCCATCTGCATTTGGAATATAACGAGTACCAGTTAAAGAAAATATACACAATAGCCTCAGTAATAACTTACAGGGAACAAAAGAATCTCTGAAATCTTAAATTTTAGATCTTACTTTGATCTAAACATGCCAAGTGACATGAAAGTTCTTAAAACAGGCTCACAAGTTCCCTCAATTACACGAACCGTCATTATAGCTAGATAATCACTCGATGTCTGTCAGAAAAAACTCATATGATTCAGAAATTAGAAAAAGTGGATTGATTTAAAATACCGCCTCCCTAAAGTTTTACAATACCCAAATCATAAGAGCAAAAAACCAAGAATTTGCCGAAATAACCTTCAGAGTAAGTGTATGGCGATCCCTGCAATTAACATCAACCGAGAAATAACAATATGTTTCAAACTTTCAATAGCCAAACCTGAAAAATTAAAAAGATCAGATTTACAAATATATTTATGGAACAAAAATAAATATAAGTTATAATTCTATTTGGTTTCTAACTCAAGAGCTGCAACATAAATTGATTTTGGAAGACGACGAATCAACAATGGTTGATTTAAGAAGATAATAAATCAAGAGTAACGGTGGCGGCGATGGTGAGAGAAGATAGTGACAGCGGCTAAGTGGAGATGGTGATGGTCATAGTGTCGGCGGTGTGGTGGCTGCGATCTGGCGACCGCCTACAGTGTGGTGGGCTGGTGGCTGCGGTGGTGGTGAGGGGGATTATTGGGAGGTAAATTTTTTTTTTGAGTAAACGGCCGAAATCGTCCTTGTGGTTTACCCTAATAATCAAGTTTTGTCCTTAACTATTTGAAATGGCACTGACAGTTCTTTTGGGAACGATAAGAATCATATCCAGTCCTTTATGCAAACCAACGTTTTTTCTCCTCCGTTAAGCCGCTCACGTGCTTTTCACGTGAGGGTATAATGGTCATTTTCGAAGCTAAAAGACCACTAATGACATTTTTTTATCACTTTTTTTCTCTTTTTCTTTCTTCCTTCCTTCTATCCTCCTTCTTCATACATAATCTTACTTAACCACCACCAAACACCCACAACTACACATCCAGATACATCCGGCCAAATTTATGATGGATTTTGTCAACCACATCTGGATATTTTGCAAACACTAAAAAGATGCAAAAATCAAATACATCTGGATAATTTGCAAATACTCCTACCTAATTATTTATAAAAATTTAACAAAAATAAACAAAACTAAATACAAGTCCATCACCATTGTACGCACTTGTGTTGTTCTTCTTTATCATCGAACAACTTCAATATATATGTACAATAAGTAATTACATATAGTTGTCAAAGTTACTAATTCAAGTGGGTAGTGAATCTGTTCACAAACACACACACACTCAAATCCGAATCCGATCTGAGCACACACCTCCATGATCTCCACCACTAAACCATCCTCAACCGCCGCCATGTCTGACCTAAGCTCCGACCTATATCGAGTTACTTCCCTTTTTTGTGAAAACCCTAGATCCGTCATACCTTCGTCGCTAGCTGCCACTGTTGGCCGGAATCTGAATAGCCGGGAACACCACAGATCTCGACGGCATAACTCTCTTCTACTATTTCCCTTTGCTCCTCGCCACCATAGCAACCCCTCACCACCACTACAGATCCCGATTTACCTGAAACACCACCAATTCGAAGAGTTCTCCGATGTGTCAATGATGGTGGTGGTTGACTTTCTGATGAGTTTCTCCGGTGAATTACTAAAGGATGATGTATATATCTTTCAATATATATATATATATCTAATACTATCTTATAAAGCATTTTGCCCTTTTTTTTTAAGAAAAGATGATTTGAACTACCCAAAATACCCCTATTCCTTATTCACTAATTTAAACATCTCTACCTAATATACCTATAATAACCTTGAATCTCAACCATCAAGGTTTATAGGTATATTAATGATGCAGAGACGTCCAGGTTCACTGAACTGGAGGAACCCAGCGAACTGAAGAAGTCAACCGAGCTGAAGGAAACTGAGCTGATAATGCCATCTGAACAAGCCATGTTGATTCTACCAGCAGTGGCACATTTCAGACAAATCTTTTCTGAACCAGTCCAGTCACCAGTAGTAACACTTCTCCAGTGACAACATCCTCCAGTGACCAACTCTGATAATCCACCAGTGAAGATGTCCAGTAGCTTGCTCCAGATGACTGCTCCAGATGACTGCTCCAGATGAATGCTCCAGTGACCAACACTGAAGGTCCACCAGATGAATGCTCCAGTGACCAACACTGAAGGTCCACCAGTGGCAGTCCAGATTTATGTCCCATTGTCCAGATAATAAAGTCCCCACTGAAGACTTATATCTGTGGGTCCAATAAAGAAGGAATGACAGCTGTCAAGGAATGAGCGTGTGACTAACAATATTGTGGGACCACTTGCAGGGAATATTTCTAGAAGCCTACCTGTCCATTTCTTATTGGTCGAATAATTAGTGGCTGTCCTTAGCACATGACAGTTTTTTGATTATTTTATTGTATTTCGTTATTTCCTAGGTAGTAGCATGTGGCTATAAATAGAGATTTTATTTCCCTTTGTAAAGTTAGTGGATGTTGAATGAAAATTAATAGAGCAACCTCTATTTCTTACAAAAATCTTCTTTTACCTTTATAGATCTTAGATCTTGGTGGTTAGGAGTGACCCCTTTATCAATATTTGTGGTGACTTGTTCTTTATCAAATATTATGGTGAGGTCTTAAATCTCCGGTTTCCTTTATCTATAATCGTGGTGGCTAGACCTTTATCGATTGTAGTGGTGGAGCGGAGTGTTTCCTTTATCCTTGATTCCGGTGGCCTGGCCTTTACGAATCTTGGTGGTGGATTCTTTATCTATCATTTTAATTTTATTGTCTTGTTTGTTGTTTGTTCATATAAAATCCAGAAAATACCAAAAATAGTCTTCCGCTGTCGTTTGTCGCGTGATGTACGCATCAAATTTGGTATCAGAGACAGGTTTTAAAAAGGTTTCTTAATCTTTTTGTCCGTTGGGGTATTGTTTGTTTAGATCTCATTTCGATTTAGTCAGATCTGTTTGTTGGTTGTTTAGATCTAGTTGTTGCTGGTATAGATCTATTGTTTGTTGAATATAAATGGCTTTTAGAAGAAATATGACGTTAGATGAAACTAATAATGCTAGGAGAGATAGGCAAATTGAATATCTACAAGAAGCACTTGGCAGAGTTGTTCATATGTTAGAAGATGGTGGTTTACGATTTAATCGAGAAAATGTTGTTGCCAGTGAAAGAGATTCTGAATCTCAAGGTCCTAGTGTAAGATCTGATAGTACACCTAGAAACTCAGTGATTCTGATGAACCACATCCTAGAGAAAGGCGTAGGAGGCATAAGGGTGATGATACTAGGGATATTAAGATAGATCCACCAGATTTTAATGGGTCTTCTAACCCCGAAGAGTATTTTGAATGGGTCCAGGTGATGGACAGGATTATGGAAATAAAAGGTTATGATGATAGAAAAAGTTTCAAGGTTGCCATTATTAAACTTAAGAAATATGCTTTATCATGGTATGATAATATGAAATCTGAAATAGAGTATAAGGGTAAGAGTAAAATCAAGACCTGGTCCAAACTGAAGGAGGTCATGCAGAAAAGGTTTGTTCCCCAGTCGTACAAGCAAGATCAGTATCTACTGATGAACAATCTGAAGCAAGGAGCCAAGGAAATTGTGGAGTACATTAGAGAGTTTGGCATCTGAAGACCAGAACTGGTGTGAATGAGACTGAAGAGCACACTATTGCCAGATTTCTTGGTGGTCTGAACGCTGCCATTACTGAGAAGGTTGAGTTGCAGCCTATCTGGACATATGAAGGTGCATGCAAGATGGCTATCCAGATTGAAAGACAACTAAAGAAGAAGGTTTCGTACAAGTCATTCAGTAAGGTTCCTGCCAGTGCAAGTCAACCCGTTACCAGTCAACCAGTTCCCAGATTTACTGAAACTGTCCAGAAATCCTTCAGAGGCAAAGAAAAGGAAACTGGAGGATCAAAAGAACCAGTTGGAAGGAAATGTTTTAAGTGTCATGGCTTTGGTCACTTCCAGGCCCAGTGTCCTAATCAAAGAGCCTTGACTGCCAAAGAGATTGAATGTTTGCCAGATGTCGACACTGAAGAAGGTGAGCCAGTGTATGACGAAGATGAAGAAGAAATATGACGTTAGATGAAGCTAATAATGCTAGGAGAGATAGGCAAATTGAATATCTACAAGAAGCACTTGGCAGAGTTGTTCATATGTTAGAAGATGGTGGTTTACGATTTAATCGAGAAAATGTTGTTGCCAGTGAAAGAGATTCTGAATCTCAAGGTCCTAGTGTAAGATCTGATAGTACACCTAGAAACTCAGTGATTCTGATGAACCACATCCTAGAGAAAGGCGTAGGAGGCATAAGGGTGATGATACTAGGGATATTAAGATAGATCCACCAGATTTTAATGGGTCTTCTAACCCCGAAGAGTATTTTGAATGGGTCCAGGTGATGGACAGGATTATGGAAATAAAAGGTTATGATGATAGAAAAAGTTTCAAGGTTGCCATTATTAAACTTAAGAAATATGCTTTATCATGGTATGATAATATGAAATCTGAAATAGAGTATAAGGGTAAGAGTAAAATCAAGACCTGGTCCAAACTGAAGGAGGTCATGCAGAAAAGGTTTGTTCCCCAGTCGTACAAGCAAGATCAGTATCTACTGATGAACAATCTGAAGCAAGGAGCCAAGGAAATTGTGGAGTACATTAGAGAGTTTGGCATCTGAAGACCAGAACTGGTGTGAATGAGACTGAAGAGCACACTATTGCCAGATTTCTTGGTGGTCTGAACGCTGCCATTACTGAGAAGGTTGAGTTGCAGCCTATCTGGACATATGAAGGTGCATGCAAGATGGCTATCCAGATTGAAAGACAACTAAAGAAGAAGGTTTCGTACAAGTCATTCAGTAAGGTTCCTGCCAGTGCAAGTCAACCCGTTACCAGTCAACCAGTTCCCAGATTTACTGAAACTGTCCAGAAATCCTTCAGAGGCAAAGAAAAGGAAACTGGAGGATCAAAAGAACCAGTTGGAAGGAAATGTTTTAAGTGTCATGGCTTTGGTCACTTCCAGGCCCAGTGTCCTAATCAACGAGCCTTGACTGCCAAAGAGATTGAATGTTTGCCAGATGTCGACACTGAAGAAGGTGAGCCAGTGTATGACGAAGATGAAGAAGAATATGAGTCTTATATTGGTGCAGATGTGGGGGAAATGTTGGTTGTCAGAAGAGTGATGCATGCTGATGAAGTTACCACTGATACTGCCCAGAGGGAGAACATTTTTCACTTCAGATGCACAGTCAAAGGAAAAGTTTGTGATCTGATCATTGACGGTGGGAGTTGTGCTAATGCTGCTTCAACTTACATGGTAGAGAAACTGGCGCTACCTACAGTTAAGCACCCTCGACCTTACAAGTTACAATGGCTCAGTGAAGGATCAGAGGTAAAAGTTAATCGTCAAGTTACTATTCCGTTTTCTATTAGGTCAATTTATCAAGACAAAATTGTTTGTGATGTTGTACCTATGGATGCGTGTCATATTTTACTGGGTAGACCTTGGTTATTTGACAATAATGTTTTTCATAATGGTCGTATGAATTCATATTCAGTATTTGTAAGTGGGAAGAAGGTCACTCTGACTTCTTTAAAACCCAGTGAAATATTGAAAATTAATAAGAAAGACCAGCCCAGTAAGCTTTTGTTTTTATCTCAAGCTGAAGTTGAAGAAGAGTTAACTAGAGGCTCTCCAGTTATGATGTTACTGGTCGTTGAAAAATCTGAAGAGAAGGAGTTCACTGGAGTCCCCAGTCTCCTGAAGACTCTACTGAAGGAATTCACTGATGTTTTCCCAGAAGACCTACCTGAAGGATTGCCACCAGTAAGAGGAATTGAACACCAGATTGACCTGGTTCCAGGATCAGTTCTTCCAAACAAAGCTGCTTACAGATGTTCGCCTAATGAAGCTAAAGAGTTGCAGAGGCAAGTCGATGAGTTGGTTGAGAAGGGTTATGTGAGATCAAGTATGAGTCCTTGTTCAGTGCCAGCTCTCCTGGTTCCAAAGAAAGATGGTACAATGAGGATGTGTGTTGATAGCAGAGCCATAAATAATATTACCATTAAGTATAGATATCCCATTCCCAGATTGGATGATATGCTTGATGAATTACATGGCTCTAGTGTGTTCTCTAAGATTGATCTCAGAAGTGGCTATCACCAGATCAGAATGAAAGATGGAGATGAGTGGAAAACTGCTTTCAAAATCAAGGGAGGTTTGTATGAATGGTTAGTTATGCCTTTTGGTTTATCTAATGCTCCCAGTACTTTCATGAGGCTGATGAACGAAGTTCTCAGACCACTTATTGGTCATTTTCTTGTTGTATATTTTGATGATATTCTGGTATACTCAAAATCTGAAGCTGAACATGTTAATCATCTGAAGAGTGTATTTGAACTGTTGAGAAGACACCAGTTGTATGGAAAACTGGAGAAATGTGATTTTATGGTGGAAAGTGTGATATTCTTGGGATATGTTGTGTCTAAGAATGGAATTTCTATGGATCCCTCTAAGGTTGATGCCATCAGATCATGGCCAGTTCCAACTACAATCACTGAAGTAAGACGTTTTCATGGACTGGCGTCATTTTATAGAAGATTTATCAAAAATTTCTCTACAGTTGTGGCCCCAATTACTGACTGTCTGAAGAAAGGCGTGTTCAACTGGCCGAGTTCAGCCCAACTGGCGTTTGAAGCACTGAAGGAAAAGCTCAGTTCAGCTTTAGTCTTATCCTTACCAGATTTTGATATGTTATTTGAGCTAGAATGTGATGCAAGTGAGGTAGGTATTGGTGCAGTTTTAGTGCAAGCAGGGAGACCAGTTGCATACTTCAGTGAGAAGCTAAATGGATCTAAACTAAAGTACAACACTTATGATAAAGAATTTTATGCCATTATTCGTGCTATCACTCACTGGTCACATTATCTGAAACCGAAGCTGATCACGAAGCACTGAAGTTTATAAATGGTCAACACAAGCTTAATGCCAGACATGCCAAATGGGTAGAATTCTTCCAGTCTTATTCGTTTGTTTCTAAACACAAAGCTGGAGTAGCTAATGTTGTTGCTGATGCACTGTCCAGACGATATTCACTGTTATCAATTCTGGAAGCAAGAGTTCTTGGATTTTCTTTCATTAAAGAGTTGTATGCTACTGATCCAGACTTTGTTGATCACATCACTGAAGCTAACCAAAAAGGACCATTTATTGTTCAAAATGGTTTCTTATTTAAAAATGGAAGGTTGTGCATTCCCAGTGGTTCAATAAGGGATTTACTGATAAGAGAAGCACATGGAGGAGGTTTAGCTGGCCATTTTGGCATTAACAAGACTGGAGAGATCCTCACTGAACACTTCTACTAGCCAAGTCTACTGAAGGATGTCCAGAGTATTATCAGTCGCTGTCCAACTTGTCACCAGGCGAAGACTACTTTTCACAAAGGATTGTATACTCCTCTTCCAGTTCCAAACCAGCCATGGAAAGATCTCAGTATGGATTTCATTGTTGCACTGCCCAGAACTCAGAGGGGAAAGGATTCAATAATGGTGGTTGTTGATAGGTTTTCAAAAATGGCACATTTTATTGCTTGTAACACAACCAATGATGCTTCAGCAGTAGCGAATTTATTCTTTAAAGAGATTGTCAGATTGCATGGAATTCCAAAGACAATTGTGTCAGATCGAGATGTGAAGTTTCTGAGTTATTTCTGGAAGACTCTATGGAGGTTAATGGGTACCAGATTGTTGTTCAGTACGTCTCACCATCCTCAGACTGATGGACAGACTGAAGTCACGAACAGAACAATTGGCATGTTATTGAGAACACTGGTGAAGAAGACACTGAAAGATTGGGATCTGAAGCTTGCTCATGCTGAGTTTGCTTTCAATAGAGCTCCTAACTATTCTACCGGTAAATCCCCGTTTGAAATTTGCTATGGTGTCAATCCACTGACTCCCATTGATTTGATTCCATTTTCGATTGAACCAAAAGCAAGCATTGAAGCTGAAACCAGAGAAAAAGAGATAAAGAAAATTCATGGAGAAGTGAAGGCCAGAATAGAGAAGGCAAATGCCAGTTACAAGGCCAGAGCAAACAAGAATAGAAAGCAACCCAGTTTTTCACCAGGTGATCTTGTGTGGATGCATCTGAGAAAAGAAAGGTTTCCAGCAAAGAGAAAAAGTAAACTGATGCCCAGAGCTGAAGGACCATTCAAGATTCTGGAGAGATATGGCGATAATGCTTACAAAGTTGAATTACCTGGAGATATGGCTGTTTCAAGCACGTTTAATGTGGAAGATCTGATGCCTTATCTGGAGGATGAGTACCTCGAGGACTTGAGGACAAGTCCCTTTTCAGAGGAGGAGAATGATGCAGAGACGTCCAGGTTCACTGAACTGGAGGAACCCAGCGAACTGAAGAAGTCAACCGAGCTGAAGGAAACTGAGCTGATAATGCCATCTGAACAAGCCATGTTGATTCTACCAGCAGTGGCCCATTTCAGACAAGTTTTTTCTGAACCAGTCCAGTCACCAGTAGTAACACTTCTCCAGTGGCAACATCCTCCAGTGACCAACTCTGATAATCCACCAGTGAAGATGTCCAGTAGCTTGCTCCAGATGACTGCTCCAGATGAATGCTCCAGTGACCAACACTGAAGGTCCACCAGATGAATGCTCCAGTGACCAACACTGAAGGTCCACCAGTGGCAGTCCAGATTTATGTCCCATTTTCCAGATAATAAAGTCCCCACTGAAGACTTATATCTATGGGTCCAAAAAAAAGGAATGACAGCTGTCAAGGAATGAGCGTGTGACTAACAGTATTGTGGGACCACTTGCAGGGAATATTTCTAGAAGCCTACCTGTCCATTTCTTATTGGTCGAATAATTAGTGGCTGTCCTTAGCACATGACAGCTTTTTGATTATTTTATTGTATTTCGTTATTTCCTAGGTAGTAGCATGTGGCTATAAATAGAGGTTTTATTTCCCTTTGTAAAGTTAGTGGATGTTGAATGAAAATTAATAGAGCAGCCTCTATTTCTTACAAAAATCTTCTTTTACCTTTATAGATCTTAGATCTTGGTGGTTAGGAGTGACCCCTTTATCAATATTTGTGGTGACTTGTTCTTTATCAAATATTGTGGTGAGGTCTTAAATCTCCGGTTTCCTTTATCTATAATCGTGGTGGCTAGACCTTTATCGATTGTAGTGGTGGAGCGGAGTGTTTCCTTTATCTATAATCGTGGTGGCTAGACCTTTATCGATTGTAGTGGTGGAGCGGAGTGTTTTCTTTATCTATAATCGTGGTGGCTAGACCTTTATCGATTGTAGTGGTGGAGCGGAGTGTTTCCTTTATCTATAATCGTGGTGGCTAGACCTTTATCGATTGTAGTGGTGGAGCGGAGTGTTTCCTTTATCCTTGATTCCGGTGGCCTGGCCTTTACGAATCTTGGTGGTGGATTCTTTATCTATCATTTTAATTTTATTGTCTTGTTTGTTGTTTGTTCATATAAAATCCAGAAAATACCAAAAATAGTCTTCCGCTGTCGTTTGTCGCGTGATTTACGCATCAATTAGGTAGAGATGTTTAAATTAATGAATAAAGAAGAGGGTATTTTAGGTACTTCAATTCTTTAATTAATTGAGATTTTAAAAAAGGGGTTGTTGCTTTATTATGTACGAGAGATAGTGCCCGCGCGTTGCGGAGGTGAGATGATGGGGGTGATAGGTCAAGTCATAGAGTATGATAGCCAAATGCCTTAACCATACGGGTTCCGCCCTCGGATTTAAAAATTCGTCGAAAGTATATCGAATGACATCTCTAATGAAAGAGCATGAAATTTTAAGAACACCCATACAATTTTTATAATTTATCGATATACGGTTTTTGAGATAAAAGATTTTGAATGAATTAGAGGAATAAAATAATTTATGGAGGAGAGAGAAAAAATGAGTGGTTGAGATTTGAGTAGCGAAAGAAAAATGAATGGTTGAGATTTAAGGGTATTATAGGTATATTAGGTAGAGATGTTTATATTAGTGAATAAAGAAGATGGGTAATTTAGGTAGATCAATTACTTAATTGAGATTTGAAAAAAGGGCAAAATGCTTTAGAAGATAGTATTAAATATCATAGATGTGTGGGCGAGATATATTTTTCAGAATTTATTTTAGGCATATATTACTAGTATTTGTTACTAACGTAGTAACGTATCATGCTGAGAAATGAGAATTCACCAAAGTCACCTGTTGCCTTGTTTGGGCAAAACATGGAGCATTGCCATTCAGTGGTCCAAGAAATAAATTAGTTTTCTCTAGAGGAAGCTGGTTGTGTATCTCTTTGTAAAACTGCGAATTTAAGTTGGTTTACCTAAATAAGATTTGAACATATAATTTCATTAACCAAAATCACTTTTACTCATGAGAAAAACTTGTGCTTGCCTATTTTAGAACATACTCTTTCTTATATCTCTCCCTACAACTTAACACATGATGCTGTCACAATTTACACACACAAGTACACACTAAGACGTCGAATGCCGCCTACTCCTTGAAGGTGTAGTCGACTTTGTTTCCCTTGCATTTGTTGAACAAGGACTCTCTGACGTATCTGAACTCTCGTTGTCACTGTCTTTTTCTTTGCTTGAAAATAGCTTTGATAATATCCTTGAAGACATATGCATTCCCTTCGGCTTTTGGTTAATATGTCCACCATCTTTAATCCTTAAAGAAGCTAATTCCCCTTTCAAGGTCTTGAGTTCTTCACTTGTTGGTACTGAATCCCAATCTTCTGTGTTTGTGGTGGTGGATCTTGAGCTCCCGTAAGAGCCAACTTGTGGCAGGCTGCTCGTTGTGGTGGCTCGTATCTGCTCAAAGAAAAGGATCTGCACCACTATTCGTAAAGGGAGTCTTTCGTTTTGGATGGCATGCATGCAAGCCTCTGCTGATAACTTCCTACAATCCATCAATCTGCAAAGTCTTTTTCTCTCAATCTTGCTGATCCCAGGGTGTTCCTGTATAGTTCAAAGATTATAGCAAAAGTTGAGGTGGCAAGAAGAATACAAATAACACAAAATTATAAATCATTTATGAGTAATAGAATGATTTAAAAGGTTTTACGCATTAAAATAGACTTTCGACGACTTTCAACCACTTCAACCCAGTTGTCTAGTTCCCTTTTAGCTAAAAAATTTTTAACAAATCCTATTTGGGTCATTTGAGATAAAACACAACCAAATCTATCCATTCACAAGTGGACTAAAATTTCCACCTTTTACCAATTCAATATTGTGTATTTGCTTTTGTTCAAAATTATATATATCTACCTTAAGGAACATGTCGATCGCACGATATATCCCATCATGTGAAGGACGAGATATAGATGACACCATATCTGCAAGATCAGTAAACTTGGATAATGGTAAATCGGGATTTTTTGCAATTTCAGCAAGATAACAATCGACAAGCTTAGCCACTTTGACTTTGGCTGCAGGGTCAACAAATTTGACTTCTAAGAATTCATGTTCATCACCATGGTCAGCAATCTGATCCTGCATGATGAAGATCTTAACAAGTTCTTGGACCAAATCAACATCAAGATTCGCAAGATCAGAAACTGATGCGTTTTGCAACTGCTCACCAATCCGTCCCACCAATTCTTTCTTCCGTGTTTCATCACCAAGATTTGCAGATTCTTGAAGCAATTGAATCAGTAAATCACAAGAAACACTATTTCTTTCAGGGGGTAGCAGAGAGATGACCGTTTCAATTAAATAACGGACCTTGACATCATCCCTACTTGTTCTTCCGTCCTTCTTTAACTTTCTCTCTGTGTAGGCTTTTAAAGATTCACCAAGAACATTATTGCTTACTTTTCCTGTCGCCCTGATCGTGGTTATGACTTTTTTATACAAATCAACAGGAAGCTCACACAAATCTTCAACCCACCAGTCTTTTGGAACCAGCAGCTGCTTCCTAACACCATTATAAAGTGGTGACTCATTGCCACTTTCATTTGGAAGTTTCTTTCTATTGTAAGTATAAGACCATTCAATTCTAGAGGGATCCATGGAAGCTTTTGAAGCTATTGAATCTAAACAACGGCTGACCACGTTCAATTCGTCTGACCAAGGAAGAAGAGACTTTGTAGTTTGAAAAACGATGATTGAATCTTTCCAAGTTCTGAAAATGCTTGTATCCAAAAAGACTTCAGTTTTGTACACAAGGTTTCCTTTATCTACACTTTCATACATTTCTAGATACTCTGCTGCACATCTAGCCGCGACTACATTGTAAGGATTGAGTATGACCGTCATACCGTAACAAAACTTTGCACATATCTCAAATGCACCAGGTCCACCAGGTATATCATGTATTTCAAGTTCATCAGTGTTTTCATCACTTGAAACTGTAAGCAGTTTCTGTAAACGAGCGCTTTTGGACAACAGGGGAAACTACATACAAAGTGTTATAATATTAGTACAGTATTATTGTCTTCATATGACTTTGATTACAATCTACTAAGAAGGTGTTATAATTCGCCGAACCTTGTGCAGATAAAATTTTATTTTACCAACGCTTACAATTATGTCAGTAGTGAGCTCGGCTGCTACATACCTAAACATAAACAAAAACGATGCACTTAGCTTCATTATAAACTTGAAATAACATTTTGAGACAATTAAAATTTAAGATTTTAAAGTTCACAAATGAAACTACAGAACTTATGCTACATACATAAAGGTAATCATAGAGATGGTTTATAAAAGAAACATCACATTCTGGATTTAAAAACTTAAGAAAAGGATATACAACTGACCGTGTGTTTTCACCACTGGATTGAAACAAATCTGGCTTTGATCCAAGTTTCATGAACTTCATCCTGAATACTGCAGAAAAGCTACCGATTTCACCTCAACTAAAAGCCAACTGATTTCACCTCCAATATCTCAAATTGTTATCGATCAATTCACCCTATTCAACTAACCACAAAATCTTATGCAAAATGGGAGTCTTTGACCTCTAGAACTACCAACTTCAACCACTAAATAAGGGGTTTCGAAATATCTTGAAATCAACAAGCTGAATAAGTTGAAACCAAACTTCAAAATTTAAAGCTCTGCATTCCACAAAAATTCTCTTTTACCAATGAATAAGGACCTGTAAAAGAAGCCAAAAAATGATAATGGTTTCAACTCAATTGGACCATTGTTTCAGTAGACAAAAAACAATAATAAATTTTTAAGTACAATATTTTACAGAAATGTTACCACTATGCACATATTTAAATATAGACTTGCATTTAAACCAATAAATTTGTTCCAAAGATTGACATTGACTAGAACTATTAAAACAAAATAAAGCTACTTAACCAAGATTTAACAAATATATAACAAACCTAAAACCCCATTTCTTTAAGCTTCAATACACACTAAAAAGATTATATATTTAAGCATTCTAAGCATACATCCTTATCTTCAATCAAAACAAGAAACACATACATACAAAAATTACTAAAATACATACATAACAAATCTTAATTATATTGACCTTAGTGAAATTTTAACAAACCTTAAACCCCATTTCATTAAATCTTCAATAACCACTAAAAAGATTAAACTTTAAGCATTATAACTAATAAAAATCTTATCTTTAATTAAATCAAGAAACACTAACATAAATTACATAAAGCATATCTTAATTATATACACCTTAATAAATCAAAAACCTCATTTCACTTAATCTTCAATATCCACTAAAAAGATTGAAACTTTAAGCATTTCAACTAATAAAAACCTTATCTTTAATAAATCAACAAACATATGGATACATATATAAATGACTGAAATATATATAACAATAACAAACCTAAATTATATTGAAACCCCATTTGAGAACTTAGATATAATATAAAAATAATCAATACCCATTTCAAGATTCGGTCAAGTACTAAAGAATCAAACAAAAAATGAAGCAGAGAAACATGGAACCAAACAGTTGTATGGAAGCGTAGCAGGAAATAAAACACAAAACAGTAGTGATAAAGATATAATTTTTTTAGGATAACGAAAAAG
Source organism: Erigeron breviscapus (assembly GCA_034093135.1). Taxonomy (NCBI): domain Eukaryota; kingdom Viridiplantae; phylum Streptophyta; class Magnoliopsida; order Asterales; family Asteraceae; genus Erigeron; species Erigeron breviscapus. Next base: position 38,791,243 of record CM067169.1, on the reverse strand, counting down.
GAAATAAAAAGAATATTTTAAGCAAAAGCTAACCTCACATGTTACCTCATTGTTATCGTAACATAATTCTTAAAAAATGTTAAAACTTTTAGTGCTGGTTTTTATTTTAGTGAGATTGAGAAAAATAAAATAAGATGGTGTTTTGTTATAGGCTCAATAAAAAGTGTGAAAATTGGATCGCACAAATTAAGGGTATGGCTAAAAGCAAAAAAGAAAATACAAAAAATACAAAAAAGGATGAAAAAGAGTGATATGTTTTGCCAGCCACTAAAGCAACATTGTGTACTCGCAAAAAGCCAATACTTTTTTATCAGAATGTTCCCATAGTAAAACGGTTGGTTTTTGGCTCTTTGTTGTTCTTTACCCCATACAATACATTCTTAGATTTCACATCCATCAAATTAAGGTATATCATGTTTTGTCTAGTTTTTTTGTATAAAAAGGTTTGTTTTAAGAAAATATGTATACCATCCATTTTAGGTCATGTGACATCTTTAAATTACAACCAATATATTGTAAAGTAGATTTTGTATAAATATTTTTATTTTTTTAACACTTAACACAAGAAAATAAATGTGAAAATGGTAGGAAATTGTGATGTATTGGTAAGGCTTTTATTTATTTATTTTGGTTAAAATAGTACTCATATATATCATAATTATAATTATTAGTTGTAAGGAGAAAAGGATGTGTGTAGAGTCAGGACCATCGAACCCCACCAAACCAATATCCAATTGCATAATGATAACTCCTACTGACTTGTTCTCATTTGGACGATATATATGAGAGTGGCAAAATAGAATTTGAGACACACGATTTAAGCTAAGGAAAAAGGAGATATTTTTGAATGAGGATATGGTTATCTCATCTTTGACAAATTTCAATGACATAATTATTGCAAATGGTTTTATATTACATAGTGTTATAAATCATAGCATAATGTTAGTATTGTGTTTAACTATGGACAATTATAGTTGCAAAAATCAAATGTGTGCATCAATATGTTAAAATTATATACTTCCGTTGTAAGTGCATAAAATGAAAATTTAATTAAATGTTTGTTGATGTGTTTATATAGTGCATCTTTGTGCATCTTTGTGTAACAAATATTTTCAAAATTAAAAATAATCAACCACTACATATTTTCTAAGGGTGGAGGGAGTGAGGAGGCTAGATGAGTGGGAGATGAGAGAGAGCTCGGGAGATGAGAGGGGGTTCGGCCGCCACTCAAGGGAGATGGAAGGGGGTTGGGGAAAAAGGTTGAGGGAGATGGAAATTTCAAAGGAGAGAGTTTTGGGAGATGAAAAAAAGGTTGAGGGAGATGGAAAAAAAAGCGGGAAATGATGGTTGTCACAAAAAAAAGATTAGAAAAAATGTTAGAAAATTGAATGAGATGAAATATTTTGATTGGGTAAGTTCATAAGGAGATGGAGATAAATCACCCCATCCCCCTAATAAATAGATATTTGGATCCAAATTATAACACCAATATATATTAACTACTATCTACCATGTAAAAAGTAAAAACAGTCATCTCTGTCTTTTATTTTTTCCATGTATTTTACTAGCTTCTTGCTAGTAGTTTGTTATTAATACAATCCATCTTTGCCGTTCAAAAAAAATAAAATAATACAGTAGTAATTTAGAAATCACATGTTAAATGCATGCTTTACTTGTTCAAAGATTCCATTATATTTTCTAGGTTACTTTGCTGTCAATGACGAAATATTACAACTTTTGAGTCAAATAATATATAAATAGTATTATAAAACAATGATGGTAAGGAGTGGAAATATAATTCTTCAAGTAGAAAATTTATACGTACTTGCATACATGATTTCTTTTATGATCCCTAAATTTACCTTCAACTATATATTGGGTTTTCACATCAACTTTGTGACTTTCTCGTTCATTAATGGATCCAGAACTTGGTATTATTAGGCAGGTATATAACTTTTTTTTCTTTTGGTAAAGAAGCTTTTACGCCCGGTTTTTTTATACATACAGATACAGTTTATTTAAGAAAAATTTAAGAAAAAAAAATTAAGAAAAATTAATAATTGCCAAATAATATTTTGAGTTACAAAACCAACTGAACAGATACGTTTTGTAAAAGTGGATATTTTATACATATACATAATTTAACATTACACGGAAAGATATCACATGGTTCACATAAATTGTGTGAAATTCCGGATATGCTCCTGATCGATCATGTTTGGTTTAGTTTAGATAACAAAGAACGTAAGAAGTGGTTTATTACTCGTATCTCATTAATTTGTTTAGATTAATGAATGAGTAGTATTAAAATCGTAAATAAATGGGTTGAATATGTGAAGAAAAAGGTGTTATAAAGTGGAAGGGGCCCTATGACAGAAGAATCTCAGGCACGCCACTCCTCATGGATTCAACTTTCTCGATCCCAACAAGCTCCTAAACTTTTTCTTTCTCGTGGGTATAGATTTAAACAAATGATAACGAATTTTATGTATGAAAGCGTTCTCTCATAGAGATAACTATATCTAAATATATATATATGTACTAGTCCTAATACTCGTGCGCGATATTGCACGGTGATCATAATTGATTATATTTATATTTTATTTTATTTGTAATAAAAATTTATTATGTACAAAACAGGTTTTCAATTGAACAAAAATTTGAGGCTTTTTTGTCACTTTTATATTAAAATTTAAATTAATTTTCTTTTCATATGAAACACATTCATATTTGACATAAACATTATCTAATATAGGTGTTTGTTCATTCACATCCTTAATTTTCCATGGATCTCAAGGGTTTAATGTTAGCCTTTGGATCATTCTCATCAATGGTTGAGATTAACATTTACCCCTAATTAAAAATAAAACACGGAGGGGTATACAAAATCAAATTTGATTTTATGCATACAGTTTTAAAAAGCTATTGAAAATCAAATTAGATTTTATACATACATTTAGAAAAACAAATAGAGTCTATATCAAGAAACCTATACAAAATCAAATTTGATTTTATTCGTACAGTTTGAAAAGCTATTGAAAATCAAATTTGATTTTATGCATACATTTAGAAAAACAAATAGAGTCTATATCAAAAAACCTATACAAAATCAAATTTGATTTTATTAGTACAGTTTGAAAAGCTATTGAAAATCAAATTTGATTTTATGCATACATTCAGAAAAACAAATATAGTCCATATCAAGAAACCTATACAAAATCAAATTTGATTTTATGCATACATTTAGAAAAACAATTGGAGTCCATATCAAGAAACCTATATAAAATCAAATTTGATTTTAGGGTTTTAGAATGCGTCCTTCCTCGACCTTCAAACCCTAAACCCTATAGCGGTGGCCGAAGGCCCCGTTGTCATGATTCCCCCTCCGAATCAAATTTGATTTTGCACGTTTCAAACCCTAAACCCTAGAGTGGGAACCCTCACCCTTTTTAGGGTTTTAGAATGTGTCCTTCCCCCCCGAAAGGGTGCCCTTTTTAAGGTTTTAGAATGCGTCCGTTGTCATGATTCCCCCTCCGAATAAAATTTGATTTTGCATACATTTAGAAAAACAAATAGAGTCTATATCAAGAAACTATACAAAATCAAATTGATTTTATTCGTACAGTTTGAAAAAGCTATTGAAAATCAAATTTGATTTTATGCATACAGTTTTAAAAAGCTATTGAAAATCAAATTAGATTTTATACATACATTTAGAAAAACAAATAGAGTCTATATCAAGAAACTTATACAAAATCAAATTTGATTTTATTCGTACAGTTTGAAAAAGCTATTGAAAATCAAATTTGATTTTATGCATACATTTAGAAAAACAAATAGAGTCCGTATCAAGAAACCTATACAAAATCAAATTTGATTTTATGCATACATTTAGAAAAACAATTGGAGTCCATATCAAGAAACCTATATAAAATCAAATTTGACTTTAGGGTTTTAGAAAGCGTCCTTCCCCAAAAGGGTGTCTTTTTTAGGGTTTTAGAATGCGTCCCTCCCCGACGATAACAAGCTCTAGGGTTTAGGGTTTGAAGGTCGAGGCTACCCTCGGGCTTCAAACCCTAAACCATAGAGTGGTGGCCGAAGGCCCCGTTGTCATGATTCCCCCTCCGAATCAAATTTGATTTTGCACGTCCCTCCCCTACTACATCCCGCTCTAGGGTTTAGGGTTTGAAGGTCGAGGGTTAGCCGAACCCTCGGCCTTCAAACCCTAAACCCTAGAGTGGGAACCCTCACCCTTTTTAGAGTTTAGAATGCGTCCTTCCCCCCGAAAGGGTGCCTTTTTTAGGGTTTTAGAATGCGTCCCTCCCCGACGATAACAAGCTCTAGGGTTTAGGGTTTGAAGGTCGAGGGCTAGCCGTTAGGCTAACCATCGTGCTTCAAACCTTAAACCCTAGAGCGGTGGCTGAATGCCCTGTTGTCATGATTCCCCCTCCGAATCAAATTTGATTTTGCATACATTTAGAAAAACAAATAGAGTCTATTATCAAGAAACCTATACAAAATCAACTTTGATTTTATGCATACAGTTTTAAAAAGCTTTTGAAAATCAAATTAGATTTTATACATACATTTAGAAAAACAAATAGAGACTATATCAAGAAACTAATACAAAATCAAATTTGATTTTATTCGTACAGTTTGAAAAAGCTATTGAAAATCAAATTTGATTTTATGCATACATTTAGAAAAACAAATAGTCTATATCAAGAAACCTATACAAAATCAAATTTGATTTTATTCGTACAGTTTGAAAAAGCTATTGAAAATCAAATTTGATTTTATGCATACATTTAGAAAAACAAATAGAGTCCGTATCAAGAAACCTATACAAAATCAAATTTGATTTTATGCATACAGTTTGAAAAAGCTATTGAAAATCAAATTTGATTTTATGCATACATTTAGAAAAACAAATAGAGTCTATATCAAGAAACCTATACAAAATCAAATTTGATTTTATGCATACAGTTTGAAAAAGCTATTGAAAATCAAATTTGATTTTATGCATACAGTTTTAAAAAGCTTTTGAAAATCAAATTAGATTTTATGCATACATTTAGAAAAACAAATAGAGAGTCCATATCAAGAAACCTATACAAAATCAAATTTGATTTTATGCATACATTTAGAAAAACAATTGGAGTCCATATCAAGAAACCTATATAAAATCAAATTTGATTTTAGGGTTTTAGAATGCGTCCTTCCTCGACCTTCAAACCCTAAACCCTATAGCGGTGGCCGAAGGCCCCGTTGTCATGATTCCCCATCCGAATCAAATTTGATTTTTGCACAGTTTAAAAAGTTATGAAAATCAAATTTGATTTTGCACGTCCCTCCCCTACTACATCCCACTCTAGGGTTTAGGGTTTGAAGGTCGAGGGTTAGCCGTAGGCTAACCCTCGGCCTTCAAACCCTAAACCCTAGAGTGGGAACCTCACCCTTTTTAGGGTTTTAGAATGTGTCCTTCCCCCCGAAAGGGTGCCCTTTTTAGGTTTTAGAATGCGTCCCTCCCCGACGATAACAAGCTCTAGGGTTTAGGGTTTGAAGGTCGAGGGTTAGCCGTTAGGCTAACCCTCGGGCTTCAAACCCTAAACCCTAGAGCGGTGGCCGAAGGCCCCGTTGTCATGATTCCCCCTCCGAATCAAATTTGATTTTGCATACATTTAGAAAAACAAATAGAGTCTATATCAAGAAACCTATACAAAATCAATTTGATTTTATGCATACATTTAGAAAAACAAATAGAGTCTATATCAAGAAACCTATACAAAATCAAATTTGATTTTATGCATACATTTAGAAAAACAATAGAGTCCATATCAAAAAACTTATACAAAATCAAATTTGATTTTATGCATACAGTTTGAAAAAGCTATTGAAAATCAAATTTGATTTTATGCATACAGTTTGAAAAAGCTATTGAAAATCAAATTTGATTTTATGCATACATTTAGAAAAACAAATAGAGTCTATATCAAGAAACCTATACAAAATCAAATTTGATTTTATGCATACATTTAGAAAAACAATTGGAGTCCATATCAAGAAACCTATATAAAATCAAATTTGATTTTAGGGTTTTAGAAAGTGTCCTTCCCTTAAAAGGGTGCCCTTTTTAGGGTTTTAGAATGCTCCCTCCCTGACGATAATAAGCTCTAGGGTTTAGGGTTTGAAGGTCGAGGCTAACCCTCGGGCTTCAAACCCTAAACCCGAGCGGTGGCCGAAGGCCCCGTTGTCATGATTCCCCCTCTGAATCAAATTTGATTTTGCACGTCCCTCCCCTACTACATCCGCTCTAGGGTTTAGGGTTTGAAGGCCGAGGGTTAGCCGAACCCTCGGCCTTCAAACCCTAAACCCTAGAGTGGGAACCCTCACCCTTTTTAGAGTTTAGAATGCGTCCTTCCCCCCGAAAGGGTGCCCTTTTTAGGGTTTTAGAATGCGTCCCTCCCCGACGATAACAAGCTCTAGGGTTTAGGGTTTGAAGGTCGAGGCTAACCCTCGACCTTCAAACCCTAAATGTAACATCCCCAACTTTTCTTTACTAGTTGGCTAATGCCGTTAAGTCAATATTGTGTGTATCGTTAAGTCTATTCTAGATTTAATGCTTATATGTAGTTAATGTGTGTTATGTGTGAGGCTTGTAAGCCTAAATGTTAATGTAGTGTAAATGTGTGTAATATGAAGGGTAATGTCTATGTAGTGACATTTAATGAAGGATTAATGTTGTATGTGGTCAATAATGTAGTTTGTGACCAATAATGAAGGATTAGGAAGCTTAGGGGTTAGTTTTGACATGTGTGCAAAGTCAAAAACGGGCTTAGAGGTTTAAGGGTTGTCATTAAGAACTTTATGCAGATTTTCTTACCCTCAAATAAGCCCTAGTTGATCCCCTCCCTTCCCTCTCTAGATCTTGTTCGTTTTGGAGCCGAATCGATCGTGTATTGCGTAGATCTTGGATCTTTATCACCAAATACAGGTAATATAGGTATTCCTCAGTTGAGAATTGATTGTGTGAGTCTTATATCAGTCTTAATCCAGGCCATAAGGGTTTGGGTTGGGTTATTTGATTAAACGTTCGTCAATTTCATGTTATTTGGGTGATTAAATGGTTGGTTTATGATGTAAAGGATTAAGGGATTATTAGGTTGATTAAAGGTAATGATAGTGCAATTAAAAGGATTAATTTTAAGTCCCCAGGTTGGATTTGGGGTATGGGTTCGTATGGAATTCGTTTGATCAAAGTGTAAAATTTAGTTGCTTGTCTGCACCCCTGGTGCGACGCACCAAAGGGCTGGTGCGGCGCACCCATTATGGATATGAAGTTTCTGGAGAGTTGGTGCGACGCACAATGTGGGAGGTGCGGCGCACCACTGGCCAGTTTGGTTTTTGGTACACCCCGATATGCGACGCACCAAGGGCTGGTGCGGCGCACCTGTCTTTAATCTAAATTCCCTGGAAGTTTAGTGCGACGCACCAAAGGGTAGGTGCGGCGCACCCTTAATTGTTAGAAATTCCCTGGAGGATTGGTGCGACGCACCACATGGAAAGTGCGGCGCACCATATGCCCAGATTTCACAAAATGTGTCGCTTAGCTTATATTTCGATCTTATATTTGTTCTAGGTTATTGGAGACACCTAGTCATCGTTGTATTGTGCTTGTAGCTTGTTGTTAGACCGTATCGAGGTAAGATACACTACTTTTGTCACGCTGAGGGTTCAACAAACAAAGGTTTCATACTTATAACTTCCTTAACGGTAACTTATGATATATGTGGGTATCTCGGGTTACACGGGAGGCATTATGGGATATGTAGTTGACCATGAGACCTGAAATGCAGACCCTATCGTAGTGAAATGAAGTATTGCTTAATGTTGTATATTGTTATGCAGTTTATGTAGTATTACGATGTAGCTTGTGATGCTTTGAGATGTAGTGTGTGTTGTTGATTGTTGATATGTGCATGATTGTATGGCTTGCTCAACTAGTACACTAGACTCGTTAAGTTGCCATGACACGTGCACGTTTAAGGGCCCAAAACGTAGAAGCAGTAAATGTAGTAAAGCAGTTAACGTAGTAAAGCAGTTAACGTAGTAAAACAGTTAACGTAGTAAAGCAGTTAATGTAATAAAGCAGTTAAAACGTAGTAAAGCAGTCAATGTAGTAAAGCAGTTAACGTAGTAAAGCAGTTAATGTAGTAAAGCAGTTAACGTAGTAAAGCAGTTAATGTAGTAAAGCAGTTAACGTAGTAAAGCAGTTAACGTAGTAAAACAGTTAACGTAGTAAAGCAGTTAATGTAATAAAGCAGTTAAAACGTAGTAAAGCAGTCAATGTAGTAAAGCAGTTAACGTAGTAAAGCAGTTAACGTAGTAAAACAGTTAACGTAGTAAAGCAGTTAATGTAATAAAGCAGTTAAAACGTAGTAAAGCAGTCAATGTAGTAAAGCAGTTAACGTAGTAAAGCAGTTAACGTAGTAAAGCAGTTAACGTAGTAAAGCAGTTAACGTAGTAAAGCAGTTAACGTAGTAAAGCAGTTAACGTAGTAAAGCAGTTAACGTAGTAAAGCAGTTAACGTAGTAAAGCAGTTAACGTAGTAAAGCAGTTAATGTAATAAAGCAGTTAAAACGTAGTAGAGCAGTCAATGTAGAAAGCAGTTATGGGGTTAATCGTGTGTAATGAAGTAATGCAGGATAGGCACATTTAGGATGATATCCTATTTGATATGAAGTTGATATGCAGTTTTGTGTGTTGTGTGTGGTGCCTAATGAGCTTGTCTAATAATGAAGAAATGTTTTAATTGGACAAATGCTTTTAAATTAAGTGTGATCTTACTTAGCTATTCTTATAGCTAACACTTGTTTCTTTAATGTGGTTGTTCCCTCAGGTTTAGCTTGATGGACTAGTGACGTAGGACTTGTGAGCTTGGGTAGATGCAATGAAGGAGCCTTAGCTACCCATAGACGATTCTTTCTTAGACATTTAGTTACATTTCGTACTTAATGTCGAATTTATGTAGTGTCGTGTGATCGGTTGTTTTATGTTGGGCAACCGTTGGGTTTTCATTTGAACTATTGTTTGATATGGCATGTAACACCAACAAAACGCAGAAACCGAAATGTTTTATCGGTTTAGACTTTTAAAGTCTTTTCTTCCGCAATTTGACACCGTTAGGTGAAAGTTTTTGAAAACCCATATTTTTAAACGTCGGGTGTTACACTAAACCCTAGAGCGGGAACCCTTACCCTTTTTAGGGTTTTAGAATGCGTCCTTCCCCCCGAAAGGGTGCCCCTTTTAGGGTTTTAGAATGCATCCCTCTCTGACGATAATAAGCTCTAGGGTTTAGGGTTTGAAGCCCGAGGGTTAGCGCTAACCCTCGGGCTTCAAACCCTAAACCCTAGAGCGGTGGCCGAAGGCCCCGTTGTTATGATTCCCCCTCCCCTACAACATAAATTTGATTTTATACTCTTTCGTAGGGGGGTAAGGATGGTGCCGAGGTTTAGAAATTCAAAAAGCTACACAAAATCATATTTAATTTTATGCATACATTTAGAAAAACAAATGGAGTCCATATCAAGAAACATTTACAAAATCAAATTTGATTTTATGCATACAATGTCAAAAAGCTATACAAAATCATATTTGATTTTATGCATACATTTAGAAAAACAAATAGAGTCAATATCATGAAACCTAAACAAAATCAAATTTGATTTGATACGGACAGTGTTAACAAGCTATACAAAATCAAACTTGATTTTATGCATACATTTAGTAAAACAAATTGAGTTCATATCAAAAAACCTTTACAAAATTAAATCTGGAACAGAACTAAACACAGTTGATCTATTTCACAACCAAATTTGATTTGTCAAACAAGAACACAATCTGTAGACAAATGATCAACCAATGAAAACTATCATCCAAGTATAAAATTTGTAAACAGCTAAAAATTATTTATTTCTAAACATGTATAATAAGAAAAAAAATGCTTGTCTAATTGTTTGCAGCTCCTTCAGTATCCATGTTTTCATCTACTTTTTGTTTATTCTTTCCACATGTCCTGCTATTGTGACTCGTACCTCCGCACTTGCTACAATTTCTCCGACAGTTTTCAAGTGTTCCATACTTTTTTCCAAGCACTGGTTGTCGTTTATAATCAACTATTGTCACAAAAAACTGCGATCCATCTGGTGTTTGAAATGTTTATGTAACATTTGTTTTAGGTGTCTTTTTCAGCACCGGAATTGTATGAAAATATACATGTCAAAAACAATAATCAGCATAACGAGTATGAAAATATATATAAAATCAAATTTGATTCTTATAAAAAACAACATATTGCAATGCAAAATCAAATTTGATTGTACACAGATAAACTTACAAAAACACAGATACCTTAAAAACTACAAAGCTGCACATAATCAAATTTGATTTTAAGCATAAAACTACACAAACATAGATACGTAAAGCTTACATAGTCACATTTGATTCTAAACATAAAGTATCGCACATACATGTAGTTAAAATCTTCAAAGCTGCACATAATCAAATTTGATTTTAAGCATATATCTACACAAACAAATGAAATTCTTATATCAACAAACCTATACACAATCAAATTTGATTGTATACGTACAGATTCAAAAAGCTATACAAAATCAAATTTGATTTTACTCATACATTTCCACAAAACAAATGGAGTTTATATCCACAAACCTATACACAAAAAAATTTAATTCAGAATCATAAAGTTGATTAAATCATATTATCAAACATTGGTTTAGACATTTCATCAAACACCTTATGCAATACTCAATCAAATGTGATTTGATACTAAATCATATATAAGAAACTTTGGTTTAGACATTTCATCAAACACCTTCTATGCAATATTGTTTCAAACAACAAAGTCAATTAAATAACTAATAAAATTTAATAAGTTCAAATGTTAGAATAGATCTAATCACATATTATCAAATTACATTTGATTATCACCTGAGAAAATTCGAATTTACATAACAAAAAGACATAATATTCGTATTCAATATATCCTTCATTGATATTAACATCTCAAGATCCATTGATGATGACTGATGAAGATGATGACGACGATGGAAATGATGGCTGTGCCATTTCGATTGGAACGCGGCGGTGACCTGAACACGATGGGGGTAGTGGTGGTTGTGGTGGTAACGGTGTTGATGTTGGTTGTGATTTTCCAAGAGGGGATAGTGAGAGAGAAAGTGTAACATCCCAAACTTTTCTTTACTAGTTGACTAATGCCGTTAAGTCAATATTGTGTGTGTCGTTAAGTCTATTTTAGATTTAATGTTTATATGTAGCTAATGTGTGTTATGTGCGAGGCTTGTAAGCCTAAATGTTAATGTAGTATAAATGTGTGTAATATGAAGATCAATGTCTATGTAGTGACATTTAATGAAGGATTAATGATGTATATGGTCAATAAAGTAGTTTGTGACCAATAATAAAGGATTAGGAAGCTTAGGGGCTAGTTTTGACATGTGTGCAAAGTTAAAAACGGTTTAGAGGCTTAGGGGTTGTCATTAGAGAGCCATTATGCAGATTTTCTTCCTCCTAAACAAGCCCTAGCTGATCCCTTCCCTTCCCCTCAAGTTTCTCGCTAGATCTATTCGTTTTGGAGCCAAATCGATCGTGCATTGCTTAGATCTTGGATCTTTATCACCTAATACAGGTAATATAGGTGTTCCTCTTTTGAGATATGATTGTTTGAGTCTTATATTAGTCTTAATCCAGGCCATAAGGGTTTGGGTTGGGTTATTAGATTAAACGTTCACCGATTTCATGTTATTTGGGTGATTAAACAATTGATTTATGATGTAAAGGATTAAAGGATTAGTAGGATGGTTAAAGATGATGAAAGTGCAATTAAAAAGGTTAATTTTAGGTCCCCAGGTTGGATTTGGGGTATGGGTTCGTATGGAAATCGTTTGATCAAAGAACAAAAATTGGTTTGCTGGTCTGCACCCCAGGTGCGGCGCACCAAAGGAGTGGTGCGGCGCACCACAGCCCAGTTTGGGTTTTTGGTGAACCCCGATATGCAACGCACCAAGGGTTGGTGCGGCGCACCTGGTCTTAATCTAAATTCCCTGGAAGATTGGTGCGACGCACCAAAGGGTAGGTGCGGCGCACCAATTGTTGATAGAATTTCCCTGGAGGATTGGTGCGACGCACCACATGGAAGGTGCGGCGCACCACATGTCCAGATTTCACAAAATGTGTCGTTTAGCTTATATTTCGATCTTATACTTGTTCTAGGTTATTGGAGACACCTAGTCATCGTGGTATTGTGCTTGTAGCTTGTTGTTAAGTTGTATCAAGGTAAGATACACTACTTTTGTCACGCTGAGGGTTCAACAAGCAAAGGTTTCATACTTATAACTTCCTTAACGGTAACTTATGATATATGTGGGTATCTCGGGTTACACGGGAGGTATTATGGGATATGTAGTTGACCATGAGACTTGAAATGCAGACCTTAATGTAGTGAAATGAAGTATTGTTCAATGTAGGGTATTGTTATGCAGTTTATGTAGATTTATGAAGTGTCTTATTATGTGTGAAATGTAGAAATGAAGTTGTTGTGTGACATATGCATACTACATGGCTTGTACACCTAGCTCACTAGACTTGGTAGGTTGCCATGTCACTTGCACGTTTAAGGGCCCAAACGAAATGAAGGTAATGTGTGATTATGTTTAGGTTATGTGTGTTTCCTAAACTATTATGTGTGGGATCGAGCTCGTAAATATAATGCAGGGAAAGTGTTAAGCTTAACCCGTACAAGTCTTAGCCAGACGAGTACGTTGACGTAGTTGTTGCTTGGGTGGCTCCTTGCAACATGGTCTTTATAATGCAGGGCGAGTAATACGAGGGGTTTGACCAACCTCCACATACGGATTACTCTTGGATTGGCTTGCCATTCCTTAACGACGTACGATGATTAGTCTTTTGGTTGATCATCTAGTCGGGTGTGATGCAGGGCACACTTATATGCAGATAACGAAGATATGTGTGACAATGTGTGAACTAATGCAGGATAGGCACACTTAGGATGATTATCCTAAATGAATTGAAGTTGATATGCAGTTATGTGTGTTGTGTGTTGTGCCTAATGAGTTTGTCTATTAATGAAGAAATGTTTTAGTTGGACAAATGCTTTTAAATTAAGTGTGATCTTACTTAGCTATTCTTATAGCTAACACTTGTTTCTTTAATGTGGTTGTTCCCTCAGGTTTAGCTTGATGGACTAGTGACGCATGACTTATGAGCTTGGGTAGATGCAATGAAGGAGCCTTAGCTACCCATAGTTGCTTATTATGGAGACTTTTGATTACATTTCATTTTTGACGTCGAATATATGTAATAATGTGTGAACGGTTGCTTTGTGTTGGGCAACCGTTGGGTTTTCATTTGAACTATTGTTTGATATGGCGTGTAACACCAACTAAATACAGAAACCGACATGTTTTTATCGGTTTTGACTTTTACAGTCTTTACTTCCGCAATTTAACACCGTTAGGTGAAAGATTTTTGAAAACCCATATTTTTAAACGTCGGGTGTTACAGAAAGAGAGATCTGTGTCTGTGTGTGTGTTTGTGTTTGGAACTAGATAGCAAAAGAGTGGGATAATGTGTCAAATGACGAAAATACCCCTCCGTGTTTTTTATTTTATTTTTAAGTAGACCATTGATCAGTTTTGATCCAAGGGCTGAGATGTGGCCCTTGGATCTCACCAATTTTTAAGGTTTCTTTGGATTACAACTATCTAATATATATGGTTTATTAAACATAGAATGTTTCCAGATGTAAAAATAATTATATAAGTTAATTAAAAATAAATGAATGTGGAACTTATGTACGTGCATGAGGCGTTTACAAATGATAATTATAATTATTATGTTTTAATTAGTTATAAAAATTAAATATAATAATAATGTCGTTATTAAAATAGGGATTAATGCCGGTAACCAATTTTATGGTATGAAAAGATATATCCTAGTTCCAATCCAATTTATTCCAATATTATTTTAATATTTGAAATATCTATCTACTATATTTATAATAAATAAATTCTAGATAAATAAAAAACTTTACCTATTTTTAAAAAAAATTAAATAAATTCAAGATGGACACATGTCGTATATAAGTTATGCCACATGTCATCTTAAAAAGTTTACAATCCTGTTTTAGTTTATTGATAGATGTGAGTGCACCATCAAATGGGGGTACATCACCAAATGTGTTGTAAGGTTACAATATGTTCACCAAGAGATTATATTCTATAACCTCTTAATTGACGAGTTATTTCAGATACTGTTTTTCGTTAATACTTGTTAATTGACTAGACTACTATATACCTTTTTACCATATATTTGATTTTAATTAATATATGAAAAATGGATATCATTCTTTTTAGAACAACATTTTATCCTATTTTTACTATTAAATTACATGCATGTTTGGAATAAACGTCAAAACTTTTGAAAAGCTCTTACCTCTATAAATGCGAGAAATAAGACTTGAATTCAGGTAATTGCTTTCAAGGTCAAAGACCCACGTTAACCAAGTATAAATAAATATAGATATAAGAAATAAAGGTAAAGGACAAGTGTCTGTCATGATGAAATGCAATTTGCCAATTGGCATATCTTCGTCTCATGATACCCCCATGTTTACGAATAACTACTCACCCCTTTCATTGGGAACACCTCATTCAATGAATCGCGAACCAATACATGTTTCTTTACAATATTTTTAATTATAAAAGTTATAGTCATATGATATATATTTGTATTAATTGATCTATGAAAAAAATGTTTCATTACTTAAACACTTGTCAATCATTGAGTATAACTTTGACTCATTTTATTTCCAACCAAGCGACAACCATCGATCTCTACCCAAATATTACCAAAATGCTCTATTTTGTTACATATTTTGAGCACTTCTTTTTGTTAGCATGACCAGATTAAAATTTAGAGCTAGTTATTTATCTGTTTATGAATTTCAACAGTTCTTAGAATGTAAAAGTAAAAGTTTAAAAGACATTAGGAATGGGCTTGCATCAAATAAGGTCCAAGGAATGAATGGGGCTCGAAATGTAGTTTGGCTCTCAAGTTGGCAATATATTTCGAATAGGCATAAGCCCGATGAGAAGAAAAAAAACTGAAGAAGAGAGGCCCAGGAACTCCATTCATAAAAAAAGTCTATCAATCAATAAGCTATTAATCAATCATCAATAATTGGTTTATGGTGAAGACGGAGGTTTTCCCATCATAGGTTTCCTCTAGAATTAGAGTTGAGTATATGAAAATGCATGATGCTGAGCCCAAATTTGTCGTTAAAAAAATAAATCAGTAAGCTATTATGGTGGCTTTTTAGACAAGTATTTTGATTGGTTACACTTGAAAGTTTACACTTATCTCCGGGCAAACAAGTATAGCGACGGGGACCATTTTTTATGAGACGTAATGAGTATTCATTAAGGCAATATCTTGTTTAAACATACCAGCAACGCAACAACGACGAGCCAACGAATAGTTTAAACGGTTTCTTTCAACTTTTTGGTCGTGGTAGTGTAAGAAAATGAAAGAAACGATATATTGCAATATACATCATCGATGGGACAATTTATAACGCTTGATGTTCATAAAAAATCTGAAAGTAAAATAAAATGAATATCTATACTTTTGTATCCTCAATTATAACTTTATAAGTACCTTGACTAACAGGAGGCTTTCACTAGTACTTGGACAGAACATCCCAAGTCCTAACTAACCCTTATAAAACAAATGATAGAAAAGTAAACCGTTACATGATCATCTTTAATAAGTATGACTTCATAAGCATCAGGACAAAGACTCAACAAAAAAAGGCTATATAATAAATCCACAACCAATGTAAGTATTATGAGAATTTTTAGTATGCAAAAAAACCAATGTATCAAAGGCTGATCTGACAAAACAGTATAAGTTTATGGAGATGAGAACAATCAGGGTACAGCGACCGGTTCAGGTAACTCACACGATAACGGCATAACGCTCATGTTAGAATATAGCAATTACAAATAAATTTGAAGCTGATGGTTTATATTCTGACTCTCCTGGACTCGCAGAAGCCCAACTTAAACATCCAATTAACTCGAATTTCTAAATAAGTTTTGGCCTCATTTACAGCATGAAAGCAAAAGTGAAATTTGAACCATTGCAAAATAATTAGATGTAAGTCAACAAGATGGGCTAGAAAATGGCTCGAAAGAGGTTCAGGTCAAAATGGTAAAGCTTGGGGTACGGGCCAGGTATAAGAGACGTTTAAAAAAGAACACATAAACACAGGAACGGTGATGTGTGAAATCGAGTAATAAAATTTATAGAACACGAACTTCTAGAAAACTGACTACAACACACTCACAGGCAGTGAACCTGATCGCATGCAGTATAGTAAACTGGTAAATCCGAGGTCGATCACAAGGACTTGTAAGCAATTGTTAAAGTAAAGTAATTCAGAAGAAAGGTGGGTTGTGACCGAATTGTCACGTTGCAAAGATTAACTAAAAGAAAATTATTAAATCCGGTATGACCGGGGCAGGGATCGTCTTCAAACGATAGAAAAATGATTTTATGACAATAGAAATTTAAAAGTCATCCATCTTGAATTCGCTCAACAACATATTCGGATTACACATAAATGAAGTTCAAATTCATATAAGTTGATAAATGATGAGTATGGTGATATCTCACCAAAACAAACCCTAATTTATATATGTCGAGACTCAGATAGCGAAGCCTAGCAATGGATGAGTTTCAATCGAAGCTTAAGTGAACCTAGATGGCAAGGTTTCACAAGGAATTAAGAAACCCTTTGGGTTGTCAAAAATCAAATCTCATATTTATACAAGTAAAGTGATGGAGAAGCTTCAAGCAAAGCTTTGGCAGAATTATGTCGAAGCCTCAAGCAAAGCTTCACTAGGAGAGCTTTCACCAAAGTTTCTTTCCCTAAGAAGCTTCGACTGGATTGGACTTGCAAAGTCTTATAAGGCTAGGCTTAACCAATTTATTTATATATATAATTGGACCTTAAATATATAAAAGGAAAAGTGAGAAGCTTGGAGTGGGGGCCCAGAAACTGTCGAAGCTTACAAAGAAAGTGTCGAAGCCTTGGAGAGGTCCTGGCGAGCCTTAGGCTGGAAATGGGACCTACTCTTAGGAGGAAAGATAAGAAGAATCAAAGTATAAGCAAGGTCAGTAAGACTAAGAAAGGCTTGTCGAAGCCTAGGAAAAGACAAAAGGCATCAAGCCTTGGAAGTGGACCCCTCCAGCGAAGTGTAAGGCTTGGAAGCAAGGAGTGGGGGCCCAGCCGAGGCTTCCAAAGGGAGAGAGAATCGGACTGGAAAGCTTCCAATGTATTTGTAAAGCTCTTTAAAGATAAGGGTGGACCATAATTGTCAATAAATGAAAGTGGTGGACCTTAATGCATAAATACACATATATATGCTACCTAAGGTCACACCACATAACAAATACATGTAAATACATATGGACGGCTAATATCTAAGCTCGGAAGGTTAGCGTGTGCGTCTAAGCTTCGATGCTTTAAACATACTCCGCAATAAACATTCACATATGTATGGAAAACTCATGAATGACTACAACAAACATTCTCTCGAAGGTTCTATTCTTTCGTACATTCTTTTGGGTTTCAAGGCCAAGGCCCATATCTGACAGGCCCAAAATACGAGGTAACCTAATTTGCTGCATATAAATACCCCATTATTGGATGTCATTCAAGAGATTCATTAGTCATTCCATTCTACTATTCACAATCAATTCATTCTTGACAATACACACAGTTCATTCAATGGACATCATTCAATCTCAGATATTTATACACACACATTTAATATACAATCATCAGTATATTCATAGATATACATTCATCAATCAATCATTATATTACATTCATATCCTCCAAAGATTCAAACATCTTTGGGAAAATCATCATTCACCTTAGGTTCGTGAAGAACTTAGTAGGTTTGCACTCTTATTGAGGAGATTTTGATGATTTTCGTGGTTAAACCCCTTTCGTGATTGAGCTTCTCATTTTTATGCTCAAACAATAAAGATAATCGTGACAAAATAAAGACACAAACTGGTACCACCAACGTTTGTAAAATCATTTCAATCACCTAATTAATCAGTTTCTTTGTAAAAGCCGGTACCACCAATGCTTAATACATTTTCCCTAACTAACTAGTTTATTTGATTACCAAATTACCAATTGTATCTATGTGAAGATAACGTGGTACCACCAACCGCTATACAACACGTTGACAAAATAACTCCTTTTATTAAAATGATATTCACTATCATACCATGAACTAGTGACAATTGATTAAAGATAATTAATTGAAATCAAATACATGTTCAACTAGTACCACTAACGAGAACACGTATATCACCAATATCAAAATAATAATTAATAAGGAATTAAATCATCAAGATCTCGACATAACGATAATTGAAATCAACTTTGAATTAATAAAATAGTGCAATCCTTACATATTGTCTCACTCCATCAAGATGGATGATAAAGTATTTAGCTACTCATAATTAAATAATTGAAACAAGCAAAAATAGAAGAAATCATGTTATACCAATGAATTGAGAAGAATCCGGTAGCAACAATGATTGATAATCCAAAGCTTTGCTCCAAAATACTAAAGACTATGAATATTGCTAAGAAAAATCCCTCAAAAATTCGTCCTTAATACTGAACCCTAATCAGGTATTTATATGAAAAACGCGTGTAACGGGCGTTACACGGCTACAGTACGGTGCCCTAATCTTAATTAGCATTAATTGTAAAAACTAGCCCTAACGGCCGTTACATATGTAACGGGCGTTACATCCTTCAGAAATTGTCACGGCAGTTACTCCACTCGTTACAGGGAGAAACATGTAACAGGTGTTACATGGCCAACGGGCGTTAGGTGCTTCATAACATGTCACGGCAGTTACGCACCCGTTACAGTGAGACACATGTAACGGGCGTTACATATGTAACGGGTGTTACAAGCTCCAGTTTTCGTTTTCTTCGTCTTTCACTTGATTTCAACCGAATCCGTCTCTCGTTTCTTCCACGGATCATCTAAATCAACCAATTCATCCGTATAATCATTCTCCAACCCGAAAACACTCAACACTACCTCAAAGCATCGAAAGTTGGATATAAAACTATAAAAATTATGAATAATTGGTACTAAAATCATGTCGGAAATGGGTATAAAATACGACACATCAAATCCCCCCACACTTAAGCTTTGCTTGTCCTCAAGCAATTTCAAGCTGAAAAACAATAATTACCTTGGCACACAATGGATACCACATTTCAGTAATAAAAAAGAAGCTCAACCATAAAATGAAAAGAAATGGTTAGGCAGTTTTAATCTTAAATGAAAACCGGAATGTTTGACAATATTTGACTGATACACAAGCCTTAATAACACGACTAAGCACAAAAGAATCGAATCAGTGATATATCGTCTATCCTACTCCAACTAACTTACTCTTGGGGTTGAATATTTGAATAATCACTCAATGCCTAGTCGTGATGCATAATCTTTTAACCATAGGCTTGTACTAGAATCATTCCTTCATCGCCAAGGCGCAAGCACCCTATAACGTCTATCAGAAGAGGACTTTAAGGGTTGTAATGAACTCTGAGGCTAAACAGGGTATTTAAAAGGGTATGGAAATTTGGGTAAACAAATGGTGTTAACAAAGAAATAACACAACTTTTAACAAAGTTTTCACATATAGTCTAGTCCATAAACAATCCCATGTCATTAGTTGCCAACGGTCTAAATCCCAAGAAGTTTTCCCGACAATACCCCCCAATAGAACGATAGAAACCGACACCATTGTGGTGTATGACAATCCAACAACTTATCAACCAAAACTACCCATGTTGGCTTAAACAAACATGCCAACCGAAGAAAAATAACTCAAAGGACATAGTATTGCAAAATCCTTTTTCGTTGGTTATAAAGATGTACCAACTCAACTCTTATAATTTGTAGGAACATTGAAGCTTTTGTTGGTGTAATAGATGAACCAACTTACAAAAATGATTTGACAAAAGATGAGAAATACCAACTGACAGCCCAAGCTCATTTTTCATTTTTTTTCTCTTTTTTTTTTTCTTTTTCTGTTTTTCAATTCTTTTATTCTTTTTTTTTGTGAGCTACTTTTACTCTGACTAATTGGTATTCTCTTAAATAATATAGAAACAGTGACAAATCATATACTCATATGCTCAAATGAACGATCCAGACTTTATCCAAACAAACATGACGAAATCAATCTATTCTCAGTAACCGAGAATATCCCAACCCAACATAAAGGACAACCCCAAACCATCCACTAGCATAGGCAACCAATGACCCACCAGGACTTCGACTATCGGTATGGCTAGGAAAGGTGTATATTTAGGTGGATTTAATAACAAAGAACAGGCTAATGACAACATGTTTTCTATTGTTTCTCGCACTAAAAGTGAGTGCAACATAAGGGTTTTAACAGGTAGTTCACTAACCAGTGTGGTTAGCTACTAAGCACATTAACAAAACATGCACATAACAATTATTTACGAAACAAGGGGTGAACATACAAAGAACAAAGGTTTAATCCTAAATTTGCCTCTTCTTCATCTAGAAAACCACGGAACGATCAACTAGGACAAGTTCTAGAATCAACGCAATCACCGGCACACTCATAGCAAATGAAATAATCCGGAAATGGAAAAACCAACCTCAAACTTGCACATCATAGTTCAGAGCTCTAAATGAGACCCTTACTCCTGGATAAATCCAAAAGCCTATGAGAGGGACAAATTTACAAGGCTAATAATTCCAAAACCGAAACACCTATCATAACTAGCAATGAATCAATAATCTCACAATTTGGGTGTTTTGGTGCTATAAGCGTGCTAGTCATATTATTAATCCAGAAGGGATTGCCTAGTTAATCAGTCAAAACACATTCCACATATTAAAATTTGTACCAAGGGTGTAGTTAAATTGCTCATTAATATCTATAATTAAGTGACAAAAGCAATTAACTACAAGGACAAGCATGCAAAAGTTCAAAATTCCTCTAAAAATACCCGACTTTTTCCTATTTACCCCCCCCCCCCCCCCCACACACACACACACACACTTGAGTTGGACAATGCCCTCAATGTCCAATGAACTAAGGCAAACTATGGGAAATAGGGGAAAGTAAACAAAAACAAAATCAAGAACAAGAAAAACTTGTCGGGTATGATGTGTGTTCCATGCCTGAATGATGCCAACAAGAAAATGGGCGCTGAACTTACTGCCAGCATATGCATATGACAACTTGCTATCAACATGAACACACAATTAAAAGCCAACTGATAGATAATAGAGCATGCATCATTCTATCCCTAATTATTCAAACGGAAATGGGAAAATAAAGTACGATGTCTCATCACCCTTTAGGGTGGATACAAACCAAACAAATGAAAATAAAGAAAAGTACGGAAATAAAATTGTTCAAACAAATAGTAAGAAAAACCATCACAACAAATAGACGGCTGCAGCATCATCCCATATCAAATCACTGAGGAGGTGGAAAAGCTGAAGGAGCACCATCACCATCATGCCACTCACCAAACAGGTTGAGGCCATAGAAATCAAAAGCATTCCCCGAATATCGAGCACCACTATCAGGTGCCTGTCTCGAACTGCTAGCACCATCACCTGAAGGCCCAGGCTGCCCGTACTGCGGATAATAATAATCAAAAGTAGCCTGGCTAAGCGGGTAAATCTGAGGTGGCACAAACTGCTGCTGAGGAATGCTAGCTGAAATAGATGGATCCGGTGGAGGAGCTCTAGAATCAACCCAACTCTGTAAATGCGGCTGGTAGTACTCCTGCTGAAAAGCCAGGCGATTCACCTGACTACCAACAAAGCGGGAAAAATCATCCTGTCTATCCATCCGCTCATGCAACCGGTTCACTCCATCCCAAATTTCATCCACCCTGTGACCTAAACCTGCAAAATCAAAAGAAGATGAACTAGAAGTAAACCCCCCAGTAGGCACCGATCCACTAGCACCTCTACCCGTGTCCTCATCAGAACCATCATCATCATCTTCCATCGCATCCTCCTCCTCATCACTCGAACTATCCCTCAATTGCAAAATATTCATCTTGATCAATGCCTGCCGATCAAGCAACACACTCCTACAAACAGCCTGAAACCCCGCTATGCTACCAAATTGATCTGTCTGGACCAATCCCAAACGCCTAGCTAAGTGACACACAAACGCCCCACCAGAAATACTCCCTTTTACTTTACCATGCCCTCGCTCATACAAAAAGAATGCCATGGCCTTAGCCAAATTACAGTGAATCTTCCTTAAAATACAAAAAAGGAAGAACAAATCTTGATTAGTGGCATTATTCGGGCAATGATTCCTATTAGAAATCGACTCGGCTATCATCCTCATTAACAACCTATGGAGTGGATTTGTCATGGCGGAATGTTTAATATTATTATGATATTCCTTGTCACTCAAACCATCCTCAGCCCAAAATCTAGCAGCAGTCATACCCACCGGCCACTGAACTATACCATTCTTAAAAGAAGTTCTATTAACCTCATCCTCGGTATACAAACCCATAGCAACTCCAAACTCCTGATAAGACATACAATGTACCCTACCTCCTAGGTTAAACGTCATCACCGTCTGTCTAACTCTAGTCTCATCAGTATTTAAACGGAAAGAACTGAAAAACTCTAAACATAAATGCCTCCAAACATTAGTGTTAATAGCAAATAGAGCTTTCCACGGATTAGGCAAAATAGTATTTAATTGATCACCAAATCCCAACTCCTCCAAATTACTAAAATCAATCCTCCTATTGGCAATGATATGCTTTCTCATCAACTGTTCCCTAGTAAATTTGGGTTGGTATTTTTCAGGTACCTGATCAGGAGTCCTAATAACAGGAGCTCGAACCTCCTGACTTCTTTCCCTTCGGGCTGAAGCTTCAGCTGCTGCTGCTGCTTCCCTATTGGCTTGCAACTCTCTTTGACGTTTAGTAGCCATCTACAAAATCAAACATAAACAATAAGGCTACAAAACAAATCTCAACAATATCTCAATTCTCCACTTAAACCATTATCACAACCAAATAGTTCAAACGACTCTCTTGAATGAACATAAAAAATCCATGTCATCACACAAAATCTTATTCCATAAACTAATCACAGAAATTATCTAATTAAAATCTTCCCCTAAATAAGAGAACAAAACCTTAATTTTGACAAAATCAATTTAAGCGATTTAATTTACAAAATAAATTCATCATCACGAAATCAATATGCTTCAATCCCCCCACACTTAAACTAAACAATGGGGCAGAAAAATTGATCATCTAAAAGCATAGGCAATGAATATGGCATCAAAAACTATCATTAACAAAATAACCATACTCATTAAACTTTAACCCAATCATACAAACTCATCCAAAAACAATAATAGCCTTCAATCAAAATAATTAAATGAAAATCAAAAGAAAAGATTAAGGAGATCATACCAGATTTATCTTGAAGATGATGTTGAAGATTAAAATAAGAAAAAGATAATAAAATAAAGAACCCTCTTAATTTTTTTTTCTCTTCTTTTCGATCGGCTTGTGTGTGGGGGATATTAGATTTGTGAGATTTTCTGCACAGGACCCCATCTTATCCATTATATACCCGCGTAACGGGTGTTACACGCCTTTTCTTAATTCACCTTCTAACGAAACTTCAAGACTTAACAGACGACAGGATTGAATGTGACAAACTTTCTAACGACACCCACACTTACCTTTGCGAAATCTTTGAAATGATTACCTTTAACACGTGGGATGACCTTCAGACCTGCAATTCTTGACACGAAAACATTAAAAATTGAAAAATAAACAAAATAAATGAAAACAAGAAAAACAATAAAACAATAAGGCTACAAAACAAATCTCAACAATATCTCAATTCTCCACTTAAACCATTATCACAACCAAATAGTTCAAACGACTCTCTTGAATGAACATAAAAAATCCATGTCATCACACAAAATCTTATTCCATAAACTAATCACAGAAATTATCTAATTAAAATCTTCCCCTAAATAAGAGAACAAAACCTTAATTTTGACAAAATCAATTTAAGCGATTTAATTTACAAAATAAATTCATCATCACGAAATCAATATGCTTCAATCCCCCCACACTTAAACTAAACAATGGGGCAGAAAAATTGATCATCTAAAAGCATAGGCAATGAATATGGCATCAAAAACTATCATTAACAAAATAACCATACTCATTAAACTTTAACCCAATCATACAAACTCATCCAAAAACAATAATAGCCTTCAATCAAAAGAATTAAATGAAAATCAAAAGAAAAGATTAAGGAGATCATACCAGATTTATCTTGAAGATGATGTTGAAGATTAAAATAAGAAAAAGATAATAAAATAAAGAACCCTCTTAATTTATTTTTTCCTTCTTTTCGATCGGCTTGTGTGTGGGGGATATTAGATTTGTGAGATTTTCTGCACAGGACCCCATCTTATCCATTATATACCCGCGTAACGGGTGTTACACGCCTTTTCTTAATTCACCTTCTAACGAAACTTCAAGACTTAACAGACGACAGGATTGAATGTGGACAAACTTTCTAACGACACCCACACTTACCTTTGCGAAATCTTTGAAATGATTACCTTTAACACGTGGGATGACCTTCAGACCTGCAATTCTTGACACGAAAACATTAAAAATTGAAAAATAAACAAAATAAATGAAAACAAGAAAAACAGTAAAACATGGCTTGCCTCCCGAGAAGCGCTTAATTTATTAACGAGTCTTTAGCTAGACTCGATCACCAGTTATTCTTCTAGACCAAACAATGGGAGTTCCTCAAATGCAACTCCCTCCACAGCTTCTTCCTCATGATATAGCTTTAACCTATGACCATTAACAATAAACGACCCTCCATCCTTTTTAAACAACTCAACGTACCCGGATGGGTAAACGTGCTTAATTTCATAGGGTCCTATCCAACGGGAGGTCAACTTAGGTTGCTTAATCTTAAATTTAGACAAAAACAACAAGACTTTATCACCGGCTTTAAAGTCTTTCCTACGGAGTCTTTTGTCATGCCACACTTTGGTTCTTTCTTTGTACAACATGGAACTATCATAGGCACCTAATCTAAGCTCATCAAGCTCATGCAATTGTAAAAACCTATGTTCTCCTGCTTTTAACAAATCCATGTTACAATTCTTTAAAGCCCAATATGCCTTATGTTCAATTTCAACCGGTAGGTGACAAGTCTTGCCATAGAGAAGCCGATATGGTGTAGTACCAATAGGCGTCTTATAGGCGGTCCGAAATGCCCATAGAGCATCATCTAGCTTTTTAGACCAAATCTTGGGGTTGTCTCCTACGGTCTTTTCTAAGATTCGTTTTAAGGCTCGGTTGGTGTTCTCGACTTGACCGCTAGTCTGAGGGTGGTAGGAGGTAGAGAAATGGTGAGTGACACCATACCTCTTTAACACCTTAGCCAATTGATGATTGGCAAAATGGGTACCACGGTCACTAATAAGGGCTCTAGGAACACCAAACCTACAAAACAACTGCTTCAAAAAGTCTATGACTACTCTAGCATCATTGGTGGGTAAAGCCTTGGCTTCCACCCATTTAGACACATAATCAACAGCAACTAAGATATAAAGGAACTTATTGGATGGCGGAAAAGGCCCCATGAAGTCAATACCCCATACATCAAAGACTTCACATACCTGAATCATCTGTTGGGGCATTTCATCCCTTTTTGAAATGTTGCCTTGTCGCTGGCAAGAGTCACAAGTCTCCGCTAAAGTTTGAGCTTCCTTGAAAATGGTCGGCCAGTAGAAACCTGCATCATAAACCTTCTTACCGGTTACAGACGGTCCATAATGACCACCGGTAGGACCATAATGACATGAATCCAAAATCTTCCGGGTTTCAGCACCGGAAACACATCTCCTGATCATCCCATCTGCACACATTCTAAACAAATACGGATCTTCCCAAAAATAATGCTTAATCTCAGAAAAGAATTTCTTCTTTTGTTGAGATGTCATATCCTTGGGAAGCACATTAGCACCAAGATAATTAGCAATGTCTGCATACCAAGGTTCCTCCTCAGCTTGAACCTGCATCAAATACTCGTCAGGAAATGCATCATCAATATCATGCTCTTTCAACTCCTCAAGGTGAGGGTTTTCGAGCCTACTTAGATGGTCGGCTGCCACATTCTCAGCCCCTTTCTTGTCTTTAATCTCAATGTCGAATTCTTGCAAAAGCAAGACCCAACGAATAAGACGAGGCTTGACATCTTGTTTCGAGAACAAGTACCTTAAGGCAGAATGGTCCGTGTAAACAATAGTCTTGTTGAGAACTAAGTAGGGACGAAATTTGTCAAAAGCATAAACCACGGCCAACAACTCTTTCTCGGTCACTGTATAGTTTTGTTGGGCCGGATTAAGGGTCTTGCTAGCATAGGAAATAGGGCGGAAATGTTTATCCTCCCTTTGGCCTAAAACGGCCCCTAAAGCATAATCACTAGCGTCACACATAAGCTCAAAAGGTAATGACCAATTGGGTGGAGACATAATTGGTGCATTGGTCAATCTCTCCTTTAAGAGGTCAAATGCATGAAGACACTCTTTATCAAATTGGAATGGGACATCTTTTTCTAGCAATTTAGTCATAGGTCGAGTTATCTTTGAAAAGACTTTTATGAACCGACGATAAAAACCCGCATGACCTAAAAAGCTTCTTATAGATTTGACATTAGTGGGTGGAGGTAATTTGGCTATTACATCGATTTTTGCTTTATCTACCTCTAAACCCGCTTTTGAAACTTTGTGTCCCAACACTATACCCTCTTTCACCATAAAATGACACTTTTCCCAGTTCAAAACCAAGTGTGCCCTTTCACACCTTTCAAGCATTTTATCAAGACTTTCAAGACAACTTTCAAAAGAACTACCGAAAACAGAAAAGTCATCCATAAAAACTTCCATGGAAGTTTCGATCATCTCCTGAAATATGGCAATCATACATCTTTGAAAAGTTCCAGGGGCATTGCAAAGACCAAACGGCATCCTCCTATAGGCATAAGTGCCAAAGGGACAAGTAAAGGTGGTCTTTTCTTGGTCCTTGGGGTCAATGGGTATTTGGAAGTACCCGGAGAACCCATCTAAAAAGCAAAAATACTCGTTACCGGCGAGCCGTTCGAGCATTTGATCAATAAAGGGCAAGGGAAAATGGTCTTTGCGGGTAGCATCATTTAATCTCCGATAATCTATACATACCCTCCACCCCGTGACAGTCCTAGTGGGAACCAATTCATTTTTATCATTTAAAACTACGGTCATCCCACCCTTCTTCGGTACACAATGTATCGGACTTACCCATGAACTATCCGAGATGGGGAATATGATTCCCGCATCAAGCAATTTGATTATCTCTTTTTTAACCACATCCTTCATGTTGGGGTTCAACCTACGTTGCCTTTGCACAACCGGCTTAAAATTATCAATAAAGTTTATGGTGTGTTTGCAAAATTCTGGACTTATACCCGGAATATCGGAAATTTTCCATGCAAAGGACTTTTTATGGGCCTTTAGGACGGTCATAAGTCTAGATTTCTCATCCTCCAACAATGAGGATGAGATGACAACGGGTAAAAGAGATGTACCTTCCAAATATGCATATTCAAGATGGTCCGGAAGCGGCTTGAGCTCCAAGTCGGTAGGAGGATTCTCTACCGAGGTTAGCACCCGTGTGCTATCACTAACCGTGATCTCTTCAAAGGTCTCGTCTTCCGGTGGAGTTTCATCAACACTTAATGCCATAATCTCTTGCATCATATCTCCAACCAACTCTTGCTCTTCTTCACTGCAAGCTAGCATTGCTTCACCTTCTTCCATGTCCAAGAAATCCATGAGCTCCTTCTCCAAAGCATCTTCTTCTTCAATCACATCTAACCTGAAACAAGTTTCATCACAAGAGTAAGGGGGCTTTAGTGCTCTATCAACATTGAAAATGACTCGGTCATCACCGATCCCTAAGGAAATTTCCTTAGCCTTAACTCGGATGATAGCATCCGCGGTCATAAGGAATGGTCGGCCAAGAATGAGAGGGACTTTGGCATCCGCCTCCATCTCAAGAATAACAAAATCGACCGGAAATATCATATGCCCTACTTTAATTTGCAGATTTTCCGCTATCCCCATGGGATATTGGAAAGAACGATCCGCGAGCCTAATGATCATGCGGGTAGGGGTCAACTCACCTAGAGACAACTTCCTATACACAGAATAAGGCATCAAATTGATACGGGCCCCAAGATCGGCCAATGCCTCACACAAATAAGCACCAAAAGAACAAGCAATTAGAAAACTCCTGGATCTTCCAACTTGGGAGGAATCTGATTCTGAATGATTGCTGAACATTCGGCACTCATAACTGCAGTCTTAGCCTCTTCAAGCTTCTTCTTATCACTGACAAGTTCCTTGAGGAACTTCGCATAGTTTGGCATACCTGCAATCAAATCAACTAAAGGAACAGTTATATTAACAGACTGAATAAGATCAACAAATTTCTTAAAATGTTCCTTGACTTTTTCTTTCCTCAACCGTTGAGGAAATGGAATCTTTGGTTGGTAGGGCTTCACCATCGGTTTCTCAGCGGGTTTGGATGGAACGGCCGGTGTCGGCACGGCTGGGTTCGGCTCCATCTCAATCTCATCATCAACAGTTTCATCAGCTTCATTAACCTGCACAAGTGGAGTAGAATCATCAGGCAAAGGGTTTGCAGAGTTATAAGTCTTACCTGCCCTCGTAGTGATTGCATTCACTTGCTCATTTCGAGCATTGGGAGGGGTGTACTTCTGTCCTGATCCTTGATTATTTGACTGAGGCTTAGGGTTCTGCTGAGTGTTGCTCGGTAGTGTAACGGGCTGCCTATTAGAGTTTCCTAGCCTTTCAATCCTTCCTTCTAAATCTTTAATACTGGCTTGTTGATTCTTTGCTCCTTGATCCAATCTATGTCCGAGCCCATCCAATCGAGTAGTCAAGGCGTCCAACACAGAAATCACCTTCTTGGACTCTTCTGCAACATGTTCATTAGTTGCTTTCTGGGCACTAATGAAATCCTTCACTATATCTCTTAGTTCTGGATCCGAGCCTCGCTGATTGTTGAACCTACTAAACCTGTTACCACCATAACCAGAACTGTTAGTATTAAAAGAAGAAGAAGTAGGGTAAGAACTACCTGATGGCCGGTTTTGATAACCGTATTTTGGTTGAAATTCCCTTGATTCTGAACGTAACTAACATCTTGCACTGGTTTATCCGGGCAATCCTCCGTATAATGCAAGTCCCCACAATGATCACAACCGTCAGCCATAACCTTAACATCTCTTTCAAGGCTCTTGAATCTGCTATCTTGATTATCAAACCTCTCATTCATTTGCTTCGAGAGAGCCTTGACTTCAGTAATAAGCTTTGAATCCTCATTACTCTCAACCTTAGCCACGGTACTTCTACTGGATCTCCTATCTCGGTCCTCATCTCTGGTTGAATACTCCTTCGCCATATCTTCAAGGATCTTGTATCCTTCATTCGGGGAAATGTTGTTTAAACTTCCCCCAAATGCATAACCGAGCTCCCTTTTAGTCTTTCTATCCAGTCCATCATAGAAAATCTCAAAACTTTCTTCAGTACCCATACTATGTCCGGGGCAATTTCTTAGCATTTCCTTGAACCGTTTCCATGCATCAACAACATCCTCACCACTGTCTTGAGTAAATCCTCTGATTTTATTTTCATTTGCCTTTGAGTTCTTAATGAATAGAACTCATCAATAAATCCTTCACGAAGTTCGGCCCAAGTGGTGAATGAGTTATCGGGTAACTCCTTAAACCAAGCAGCTGCATCTCCAATGAGAGTTAATGGAAATAGCTCAAGTTTAACAGCTCCAGTTTGCTCTTGACCATACTGATATAACCTGCAAATCTTCTCAAATCTCTCAAGATGTGCATAAGGGTCGGTTCTTCGAATCCCATCAAACTTGTCCTCTTCAACATTCTTGAGGTGATTTCCTTTCAAGGAGAAATCGACTGAAATAGCCGGAGGGCGGATAGCTGTGCCCTGGTTATTCGGTATGTTTCTTCTTCGTTCCCCGTAAGGACGGGCGTTCGGATCTAACGGTTGTTCATCACCCATTCCGTTTCTCCTCGGTTGTTGATTAATATTAAGGTTGGTTCGAGGTATGACAATACTGTTCGGTTCAGGTGTTTGAATTTTCTCTTCTGTATCAACTGATCCTCTGAATTCGGGGTGGGTGGAACACTACTTGCGGTTTCTGGATCTATTTTGATTGATGTGGATAGTTCCTGGTTGTCTCTAGACACTAGGCGACGTCTGACTTTCCCCGGATTAGATAATGGGCTAAGCAAAGGTCGGCCAGAAGCTCTTGTGTTCATCAACTAGCAAGAACCTGCACAATCACCACAAGCAAACCGTCAACCGCACCTGTGGTAAAATATAAATAAAAGAAAATAAAATACAATCTATCTAGTAAAACAATAACTTTCTCACAAATGAATGTGAAAAAGGATCGAACTACAAAATAAAACAACTACTTAAACAAAAGTCCCCGGCAGCGGCGCCAAAAACTTGATGTGTGAAATCGAGTAATAAAATTTATAAAACACGAACTTCTAGAAAACTGACTACAACACACTCACAGGCAGTGAACCTGATCGCATGCAGTATAGTAAACTGGTAAATCCGAGGTCGATCACAAGGACTTGTAAGCAATTGTTAAAGTAAAGTAATTCAGAAGAAAGGTGGGTTGTGACCGAATTGTCACGTTGCAAAGATTAACTAAAAGAAAATTATTAAATCCGGTATGACCGGGGCAGGGATCGTCTTCAAACGATAGAAAAATGATTTTATGACAATAGAAATTTAAAAGTCATCCATCTTGAATTCGCTCAACAACATATTCGGATTACACATAAATGAAGTTCAAATTCATATAAGTTGATAAAGATAATCGTGACAAAATAAAGACACAAACTGGTACCACCAACGTTTGTAAAATCATTTCAATCACCTAATTAATCAGTTTCTTTGTAAAAGCCGGTACCACCAATGCTTAATACATTTTCCCTAACTAACTAGTTTATTTGATTACCAAATTACCAATTGTATCTATGTGAAGATAACGTGGTACCACCAACCGCTATACAACACGTTGACAAAATAACTCCTTTTATTAAAATGATATTCACTATCATACCATGAACTAGTGACAATTGATTAAAGATAATTAATTGAAATCAAATACATGTTCAACTAGTACCACTAACGAAGAACACGTATATCACCAATATCAAAATAATAATTAATAAGGAATTAAATCATCAAGATCTCGACATAACGATAATTGAAATCAACTTTGAATTAATAAAATAGTGCAATCCTTACATATTGTCTCACTCCATCAAGATGGATGATAAAGTATTTAGCTACTCATAATTAAATAATTGAAACAAGCAAAAATAGAAGAAATCATGTTATACCAATGAATTGAGAAGAATCCGGTAGCAACAATGATTGATAATCCAAAGCTTTGCTCCAAAATACTAAAGACTATGAATATTGCTAAGAAAAATCCCTCAAAAATTCGTCCTTAATACTGAACCCTAATCAGGTATTTACATGAAAAACACGTGTAACGGCCGTTACTAGGTGTAACGGGCGTTACACGGCTACAGTACGGTGCCCTAATCTTAATTAGCATTAATTGTAAAAACTAGCCCTAACGGCCGTTACATATGTAACGGGCGTTACATCCTTCAGAAATTGTCACGGCAGTTACTCCACTCGTTACAGGGAGAAACATGTAACGGGTGTTACATGGCTAACGGGCGTTAGGTGCTTCATAACATGTCACGGCAGTTACGCACCCGTTACAGTGAGACACATGTAACGGGTGTTACAAGCTCCAGTTTTCGTTTTCTTCGTCTTTCACTTGATTTCAACCGAATCCGTCTCTCGTTTCTTCCACGGATCATCAAAATCAACCAATTCATCCGTATAATCATTCTCCAACCTGAAAACACTTAACACTACCTCAAAGCATAAAAATTACGAATAATTGGTACTAAAATCATGTGGGAAATGGGTATAAAATACGACACATCAAACGGTAATGTGGCTTTCAGTTTTGTATCAATAACATCATCTCAAGACTTACTCATGTTTGAAAACTTTTTTTTTCATAATATAGCAGCAGTTTGATTTTAGATGTCAAACTTAACAAGTACTCGTACAACTTTTGCAAATTAACATCAAGTAAAACTAAACTTGAAGATAAAGTCAAACTATAGATATACAGACATGCATAATTATCCTTAATCAGTAGTCGATGTATAAGTACATCGACGAAGTACTCGCCTCGAAACTCAATCATGGAGAAGAAACGTGACACCGTATGTGGGAAGCCATGGAGAAGAAAAAATAGCAAACTAGCAGTAGCCATATAGACTTCCAACTTTTCAAGGACAGCAAGAAAAGAAGCAACAACATGATGAATTTGTAGGACAAAATTAAAAGGGTAACAAAATGAGAGGAAAGAGCAGCAATAATCAAAAAAAACCCTTCGGTTTCCTTAAGAAAAATTCCAAATTCCACATTTTTTGGAATTTTCAATTAAAAGTGACGTTTATCTATCCATCTGTTTTGGCTAATTGTGTTATACCGATGAAACATGTCAATCACATGTCATCTAAGGCATGTAACGAATTTAGTTGACTCAAGGTAAATTTGAAGTTAAAAATACTCAGCAAACCTGCCAAAAATGGCTGTGCTTTAAAATATCACCACGTTGTATATTGTAATAGGCATTCTTTTTTATTTGTGTGTTAAAGGGGTCAACTGCTGAATACTAAAAAAATAGCTTAGAGTGGTTAAAGTGGATACTTACCTCCATTACACATAGCAGCTATCCCATCAAAGCCATCACGGCGGCACCTGGCATTGAAGCATACGTACATTACCCAGTTTATAAGAGAAAAGTTCAAATGGGTCACATATTTATCAAAGAAAATGGTAAATTACCTCAAAAAACTAGATTACTTTTACATTAACCTAAGTTCAATTTTTATTTTAAATCTAGGACCAATGAATTTCAGGTTAACCTAGCACATACAAAAATATTATCCATTTAGTCCCATTATACAACCCGCTTCTTTTTGTGATTTCTAATTTGTACCTCTAAGCAATAGAATTTATCATCGTTAGATGATTGGCTTCATATAAACAAAACATCTGTATAGGAATATTGAATATAAGAGAGTGATAATATAGCGCAACCTTACCAAAATTAGGAATAAGAGTTGTAACACGAACGATAGAGAGGGACTAATGGTTTTTTGAGGAGAATGTAACGTGAGACTCCTGAAAGTAAACAGCTCGTCTATGGCGCTCGTCAGTGGGTTCATAAGTAAGGAGTATTTTTGTTTTCTTAAAAAAAACAAATGAAATACACGAATAAAGAAACTGAAAATGCTCGAAAAACAACTGTTTTCCTTGGTTAGGTAATCATAAAGAGACACAAGACACCAACTACATGAATGATATTGTGGAGTTTATGGTTGGAAGGAAATGTAATAATTGTATATGAAGTATTACCCAAATACAATTTTATGCTGTTATCAATAAAATGCCCCATCTCGTGCCAACCCTTAAGTAAGGGAAAACCTTTTGAAAAAAGATACAAGAAAAAATGCCCCATCTTAAAAAGAAAAGGATAATAATAAGGAGAAAGAGTGACAATCACTAACATACACATAAAAGTCACAATAACGGCCCATTTAAAAATATATAGATACCTAAGGGGAATGTCAACGGTCGAGGTTGCCCAAAATCTACTTTTAATGAATACAACCTCCAAAAACATTTCAGTTAAAAAAAATATAGATTATTATTGGAGTAACATTAACATGCTAATCATAGTTAGGTTTTTATCTATTTATAGAAGACAAAAACCATCAGGCCAATTGCTACATTTTGATCGGTACACCCGGCAAACCCATCTTGCCACCTCTAGATAAACTAAAACATTAAAATTTAATTAAAGATGAAAGGTATCTCACTTGAAGGCCAAATAATCATTTTTTCATGAAATCTCATGTTTCACAGGCATAACGAGCAGGTTTCTCCTCTCTTGGAGGATCACCCAAAACTTGAGAAAGTAACTGTCTCTCACCTGTTGGACTATCAAATGATTATCAGCAACAACAATGCAGTCCCCATTGACAGCTCCGACTACCTGGAAAAAGGTGACACTATTCAAGTCAATTTAAGAGAATCAGAAAAGAAAACATAGCTAGGGAAGCTGTCTTAAACCAACCTTTTCCATAACATTTTCTATTGTAGTTAATAGAAAAGATATGCAAAGCTGTCCAAAGCCTGATCCTTGGCCTTTTCTTCTTTAGCTTCTTAAACTACTATCTGTAAGTGCAATTACGATGGATGCAAAGGTACTAATGGCTACACAAATGCATTCAACCTGGTTCATTTGAAACCGACACCCACACCTTTATATGTTTATCTATCAGTTGTAAAACTCAGTCTAGCGATCATTGCTTCCTTCAAGTTTCAAGAATGCATAGTTTACGAATTTACATAAAAACTAACACTTGTATTGCATATTAACTTCAACATAAAATCCTTCATTTCAAATATGAGATAGTAAACATGCAGCACGTACAAAGCGAATAGGCATAAAACGGACTTGTCACCGAGTAGCCCCGAATACATGAACAACGGTGCTCTAGCTTTGCATCTTATAAAAGGTGTGTAAGTGTGTAACATAACTATTAAACAAACAAGAAAATATCATGTCCTTATCCTCAGTCAAGAAAATAATATATATATCTATATGATTATATGAAGGCAAAAGGATTGTAGGTAATCAACACGGTATAACAAAGGTTATAAAAACAAGTGATAACCTCAGCCACCTAAATATACATGTACCTTAAACTTTACATGGCCTATGATGTCGTGTTCTGTTGGACGCCTGACCTCTCCACATATGTCAACAAAACTTAACACTTCATACCCTCCAAAAGCAGTATCGCAGCCTCCAATAGAGAAGACAGTCAATTCTTGATTCATTTGTATCACCATCAAGCATTGTATCAAAATCATTCAACAACTAAAAAAATTTCCTAATTATAAAAATACATTACGAAAATCAAATATGCCATTACAAGTTTATACTCTCTCAAAAATATTCATACAGCTGATATAAGTTTGATACTTGATCACAAAGACAAATTGGTAAGGCAGCAACCAATAGTTATAAGTTTAAAACATGCGCAATAAAATTACACATTTCCCTTAGCCTTGTAGAAAAAATTGTGTGCCAATGGCGTATCTTTGGTTGTGATGTTCTGCTTCTCTTATTACCTCCGAAAGATGTTTGGTTGACCTTGAAAGGAGTCCCGAAAGGAGTCCCTATGTCTAACGTTACAATGTCAAACTTGGAACAAGAAACATCGAATTCCGCAAGTCTAGATAGCACCTTTATTTGAGGAACATAGACGTGCAACCCCTCACGCAAAGAGTGGAACAATAAGTAGCCATTGGTGGTAAGTTGCGACACTTCCTTTACTCCTTCAAATTCATGATTCCCAAGCTTAAAATCCAAACACCAAGGAGGAGTATTACTGTGCTCTCTTCTAACCCAAATCAAAGTATTATCACCTTCGATAGAAATAATAGCTAGAGAACCATTGATGACTGTTAATTGACTACCTTTCCAACTGATTTTCCAAGTGGGCTCTGGCAATTCAATCGTGCCAAAAACATGAGTACTCAAATCAAATGTCATAATATATTGACGACCACTTTCATCTGATTCGTTTGTAAAATGCCGTAGAACCCAATGCAATGCTCCACTGAGAAAACACCCTAGTGGATTCACATAACTAAATGGGGTAGTAAGAGAAGGAATTTCACACCAAGTACCCGTCTTGATGGTGTAAATGAATGAATGTGGTAGACCTATTCTAAATTTGTAGCATGTCATAACAATCTTGTAATCACTAGTGTTTGGTTTTAAACCAAACCCCATGGAGAAATAAAAGCCTTGATGATAGTATCTGGATGTAGGAGAACGGGGAAACTCTAGTATGCGCCTAACTGAAGGGTTCCATAGAGCCATTCCATATATTTCAGAAACCAAACAAACAATTCCATTACATGAACCAACAATAGCGGCATATGGAAAACGGTACTGAACTGGTGTTATACCAACATATCCATCCCTGGAACAAAATGGCAATCGGTCTTCTGAATGTGATGTATAAAAGTGTTGAAAGCTTCTACTCTGAACTCGTGCATAATGAGGACTTTTTGTGGAGAGCGTAAAGCATGCATGCGGATGAAATCAGGGCTATCGATACGAGAGCGTAATGATTTAGAGAGTGATCTAAACCGGAGGAGGGATTTTGATGGGAGTCTTGAGAAGATTTTAACAATCAAGTCTTCAGGTAAGTATCCCGACATTGCGTAAATCTGCATCAAGATTCCGTGCAATCATTGGAAGTTAAATCGTCATCATAATCATTTGGTGACAATAAAGTTCTCCAATAAAACACAGAAAAGATTACTCTTAAAGTTTCTGGGATTGAAAAGAACCTCATGGGCTTATTTGATACTGGGGAAAAGCCTGGAACTTGTGAGCTTATTTTACAATAAGTCACTAATTACAATAAGTTCATAATAAAGTCACAAAAGTAAGCATTATCAAAAATAAAACCCAATGCAAATAAATCAAAATCAATAAAGTTCTCCAATAAAACACACAAAAGATTACTCTTAAAGTTTCTGGAACTGAACAAACATCAGGGGCTTATTTGATTTTGGAGAAAAGTCTAGAACTTGTGAGCTAATTATGTAATTACAATAAGCCCATATATAAAGTCACTAATTACAATGAGTTCAAAACTAAGTCACAAACATAAGCTTTATCAAACATAGAGCCTAATAATGCAAATAAATCAAAATCAAAATAAGCTAACCCAATAAATCATAGTTTGTTAAACATCTGAAAAACAAAAACAAAATAATAATAACAAAAAGCATACCTTTTTTTTTTT
The DNA here is from genome assembly GCA_034093135.1 of Erigeron breviscapus. Classification (NCBI taxonomy): domain Eukaryota; kingdom Viridiplantae; phylum Streptophyta; class Magnoliopsida; order Asterales; family Asteraceae; genus Erigeron; species Erigeron breviscapus. The sequence continues at coordinate 38,753,873 of CM067169.1, read as the reverse complement.
TCCAAAGCCGATTGTTCATGAACGAGGACTCGATGAAACCGCTTGCGAGCCTTTCGTTTGGCTTTTCTTATATTTATTAACATCAAAACCAAAAAAAGAATTAGGAATCGAAATGGAGTGATCTGACAAAACAGTATAAGTTTATAGAGCTGATGATGGCTTGGGTATTGGGAGTGCTCTTTAGACAATAGGGGTGTGGGTTCTGGTTACTCACGCAGTCACGCGATAACGCTCATGATAGTGCATATATAACAAGCAGATTAAACTCATGTAAAAATTTATTAAAAATAAATAATGCATCTTCCAAATTAAATTAAACTCATCACTCATGCGTTGGTGAAATTGTTAGTGGTAAAAATTTATTAAAAATAAATAATGCAATCTTCTAAATTTAAAGTGCAATGCGGCGGGCGGTGGGGGTAGTGATGGCGGAGGTGGTGGTGGTGACGGTGGTGGGGCGACGATGGTGGTGAATGTAAAAGTAATTGATGTTAAAGGTAGTATTGCAGTTATTTTAAGTGTTGGGGGATCTATACTGTAAATTATTTCATTAAGGGTATTATAGGTATATTAGATATAGATGTTTAAATTAGTGAATAAAAGAGAAGAGTATTTTTGGTTTTTTAAAGGCAAAAAGTTTAAGAAAAAAAAAAGTGTGTTTTGTTTTATTAGATAGTATAGAAGCTACAATATTGTAGTAACAATGTATTCAAATGTAAACTTACTTATTAAAGGCACTTACATATTAAATGAATAATATTTTAATACTAATTAATGGATTTGTTTTTTTAATAATGTCTAAATCATACAGCCATGTAACAACAAATGAAATCAACGAATAAAGTATGTAAAATATACTTGATGAATAAACTATCAACATGAGTTTAATTTCAATGCGTTGAAAAGCATTATGGCATTAAGATTTCCAAGGTTTAGCCAAAGCTTAGCTCAGGACCCCACTACTCGTCGTATTTGGTTTGGTAGTTAATTTCCAAAAGTTGAATAACTATTAAATTTGAATAAGAAATTGATTTTTATTTAATATCTAAAAGGAAAAATAAGATCTTCAAAAAGTCGAAGGATGGAAAGAAAAAATAATCACTATATCATATATAATTCAATGCTAAAGTAATTCGATATCATCAATATGTAAATATTACTCTATAAGTATTAAGTTTAAAATTTGAAAGTTTTTGTTCATTATATAATCCTTAAATACTAAATTTGACTAAATATTTCCTTTAAATAATATTACAAAAAAACAAAAGAAAAAATGACATATAAGAAAAAAAACGTAGTTGACACTCAAAGACTTAAGCCACATTAGATCTAAATTATTCATATTAAATATAAAGAGATTAAATAAATTAACTATGATATATATATTAAATATAAAAAAATAAATAAATTGAAATATAACAATGAGATAAGTACAAAACTATTTAATTAATAATCAACATGACCGTTCGGTCAAAATGCATTCACATGTTAACAACTTTTACCAACAAGAAGTTAGCCTAGTGGTAAGGAAAACATTTGGTGACCTTAAGGTCTCAAGTTCGATCCCCGCTTGGACACAAAAAATAATTCCTTTAAGTACCCGTTACCAATGAAGCCTAGACCTATATGTGAAGTTTAAATACGCGGGTTCGATCCTTCGGGGTGCCCAGATCATGTGGGGATTAGGATGAAGGTATTGTACCGGCATCATATGGCTCATACGGGGTGAGTCGATGGGTATCCAATTGTGGTACCGGGGCCAGGGTTCCCTCCATTACCCCCTGCATGTAAAAAATATAAAATATTCGAAAAAATGACAACTAAGCAAAAATTCTATTTGTGATTTAGATAATTTTTTATATCATCTCTTAGTTATATAGAGAGATTATAAACAACTTTGAAACTGAGGATTTATATTCCGACTCTTCTAAGCCCAACTTAAAAATCCAATGAACTCATAATTTCCAAATAGGATTTGGCCTCCATTTACAACATGACAATACTCAACAAGTTTATAAGCAAAGGATTAGAATATTTTTAGTTGGGATTAAATCCAATGGTCAAAATTAAAATTTAATGTTTAATTTTTGACCATTGGATTTAATTCAATGGTAAAGTTGACTTTAGAGATTTTCAATCCATAAGCAAAAGTAAAATTTGAACCATTTGCAAAATAATTAGATGTAAGTCAACTAGATGGGCTAGAAAATGGTCGAAAGCTTTAATTAGCTTTCGATAATGCTTCCTAATACATCTGTAAGTGCAGCTATGTTGGATGAAAAACGTACTCATGGCTAAACAAGTGCATTCAACCTGGTTCATTTGAAGCCCACACCTACACCTTTATATGTTTATCAATCGGTTGTGAAACTCAGTCTAGCGATCATTGCTTCCTTAGCCACCTTAAACTTTACATGGCCTATGATGTCGTGTTCAGTTGGAAGCCTGTCATTCTGTCAATTCTTGATTCATTTGTGCCACCATCAAGCATTCTATCAAGATCATTCATAACTAAAGATTTTCCTAATTATATAAGTACATAACTATTAAAATCAAGTATGCCATTACAAGTTAATAGTCTATTAAAAATACTCATACGGCTAATTTAAGCATGGACGGAGCTATTATGGGGGCAGTGGGGTCAGTTGCCCCACTCTATTTTTGGTATAATGTAATTTTTTAAAATTTAAATGGTATATTTGTAGTTTTTTTCTAAAAATAAGGAAAAATAAATAGGAAATACATACAAATGTTACCTCCTTTGTTATAAGCTTATTTTTTGAAAGTCATTGGTCATCGAAATATTAAGGGTTAATTACAAAAATGGTACCTGAACTATTTACCATATTGCACAAATCATACCCAGGGTTTATTAATTACGTCCGTCATACCCAAACTTACCATTTTTTCACTCGGACCATACCTGGACCAAACGTCCGTTAGTTGTGCTGTTAAGTGCCCCCATGTGCCGTGCACATGAGGGGTATTTTCGTCATTTTGCATGCTCTATTTGATGTACAGGTACGAAATCTGTAATTTTCATTATACTTCAGGTACCATTTTTGTAATTTACCCTTATTATTAATATTTTAGTTTATAAAACTATATTTTATCAATTAGTATTATTTAATAAAAATTAATATTGTTAATGACTATTATTTAGTAATAAATTATAATTATATAAAAATTTATTAATATTTTATAAATATTTATTTTCTAAAAATGTTTACTTTTATTTTATGAAATAGTATTTAATTTTTATAAAAGATTATTTCTAGTCTATAAAAGTTATTAATTTTTATAGAAAAATGTATTTTATTGAAAACTATAAATATATTGAATTATAGATCCATGATTATTTTGATAAATGCGTATTTTCATATTTATTTATTTTTTAAAAAAAATATTGCATGGTGGTTGTGTAGGCATTAATGCGATACAAGATATTAAGACATTCCTTCTAATTTACCATTTTTTTAAAGAAGAAAATAAATCTTGAAATACATATTTACCAAGATCATTATAGTTATATAATTCAATATGTAATAGTTTTTAATAAAAAAATATTAGAAAAATAATATCTTTTTATAGACTAATAATATTTTTTTTATAAAGATAAAATGTTATATTTTAAAAAAATATAAATAATTATAAAATAAAAATTAAATTATAATTACTACATAATAATCATTAACAATAATATTTTTAATTAATTATAACAATACTAATTGATAAAATATAATTTATAAAGTAAAGTATTATTAATAAGGGCAGATTACATAGATGGTACCTGAAGTATAGTAAAAATTACAGATTTCATACCTGTACATCAAATAGAGCATGCAAAATGACGAAAATACCCCTCATGTGCACGGCACATGGGGGCACTTAACAGCACAACTAACAGACGTTTGGTCCAGGTATGGTCCGAGTGGAAAAATGGTAAGTTTGGGTATGACGGACGTAATTAATAAACTCTGGGTATGATTTGTGCAATATGGTGGATAGTTCAGGTACCATTTTTTTAATTAACCCAAATATTAATTTTGAGATAGATCTCTCCATATATAGGCGGAATAAAAAACTTGAGTTGTTTTGATTTTTAATAGAAATAATGAAGAAAGGTTAAAGAAAAAGTTTTTCTTTGTTGGGGTATGTAAAATGTGTAGTACATCAATAATGTAGTCGTTTGTGGAAAAATTATTTTCTTTCAAATTATTATATATATTTATCACAAACAACTAATTATAATAATCATAATAGTTATGTAGAAAGATATATATATATATATATAAATAAAAAATATATTTTTCGGGTTTCTTGCATTATGATTGAATACATTTTCATTTAAGACCTTGTTTGACACGTGCGGTTTTTATTTTCATTCAAAATAAACTGGTATTTTTAAATATAAGTATTACACCTAGTGTGGGGGACGAAATTCATTTGAGAGTCCATTTTGTATTCTCGAGCCCCTACCAATTTTTTTTACATTCTCGGATACGACTCTTATAAGTATGACAAACAACTGTTAAAATTGTCCCTCACAAAAATTTAAGTACGATACTTGATCACAAAGAAAATTTGGTACGGTAGCAACCAATAGTAACATGTGAAATAAAATCACACATTTTCCTTAGCCTTGTAGAAAATTCTTTATGCAAATGGAGTATCTTTGGTTTTGATGTTCTGCTTTTCCTATTAGCTTCAAGAAAAGATGTTTGGTTGAGCTTGAAAGGAGTCCCGAAAGGCGTCCCCATGTCTAACAATTCAAGGCTTTCGGCACACGTTACAACATCAAACTTGGAACAAGAAACATCGAATTCCACAAGTCTTGATAGCGCCTTTGTTTGAGGATCATAAACGTGCAACCCGTCACGCAAAAAGTGGAACAATAAATAGCCGTCGGTGGTAAGTTGGAACACTTGCTTTACTCCTTCAAATTCATGATGATTTTCTAGCTTAAAATCCAAACACCAAGAAGAAGGAGTATTATTGTGCTCTCTTCTAACCCAAATCAAAGTATTATCACCTTCAACAGAAATGATAGCTAGAGAACCATTGATGACTGTTAATTGACTGCCTATCCAATTGGTTTTCCAAATGGGCTCTGGCAACTCAATCGTGCCAAAAACATGAGTACTCAAATCAAACGTCATAATATATTCACGACCACTTTCATCTGGATCTGTTTGATTTGTAAAATGTCGTACAACCCAATGCAATGCTCCATGGACAAAACACCCTAATGTATTCACATAACTAAGTGGGGCATTAAGAGAAGGAATTTTACACCAAGTACCTGTCTTGATGGTGTAAACGAATGAATGTGGTAAACCTATTCTATGCTTGAAGTAGGATGTCATAACAATCTTGTAATCGCTAGTGATTGGGTCGAAACCAAGCCCCGTGGAGAAATACAAGTATCTAAATGTAGGACAAACGGGTAGCTTTAGTATGCGCCTAATTGAAGGGTTCCATAGAGCCATTTGTTTGGATATATAAGAAAACAAACAAACAATTCCATTACATGAACCAACAATAGTGGCATATGGAAAGCAGTTATGATCAACTGCAGGTGTTATACCAACATCTCCATTAATCCTGGAACAAGATGGCAATAATTGGTCTTCTGAATGTGATTTATAAAAATCTTGAATGCCATATTCATCTACTCTAAAATCGTGCATAATGAGGACTTTTTTGGGGGACTGTAAAGAATGCAAGCAGATGAAATCAGGGCTATCAATACAAGAGCGTAACGATTTAGAGAGTGATCTAAACCGGAGCACGGATTTTGATGGGAGTCTTGAAAAGATTTCAACAATCATGTCTTCAGATAAGTATTCCGGCAACATTGTGTAAATCTGCATGAATAAGTCTTAATTAGGGGCTTATTTTGATTTCGGCTTAATGTTTAATAAGCCTGCGACTACTTGAGCTGATTTTGCAATTACAAATAAGTTCAAAACTCAAACACAAAGTCTAATGCATATGAACCAACATCAAATTAGCTAAACCAAACAAACCAATGAATCTTAGTTAAATATGTGAAAAGACAAATTTAAAATAATATTCATAATGAAAAGTTTACCTTCTTTTCAAAGATGATATTGATTATAGCTTGTTATTATAACATAGCACCATTATTTAAACATTTATAGCTGCATTATTATTAAAAATCGATTTTTAAGAAGGACTGGATCTACCCGACGAAGATGGAACTGCTTGCGAGCTTTTCTTTTGCTCTTCTATCACATATTTATTTATTTATTACGGAGTATTATTATTATCTCATTATTATATTATCACACATAATTAATAATTACCTAAAATAAAGGTTACAATCAAATAAAATGAAATTGTTTAATATGTCTAAATAATAATCTTAAAGGTTTTCCTAACAATAAACACATAACAAATCTGATGTAGAATAAGATGAGCACCTATAATTTTGTATCCTTAATTATAAGTACCTTGACCAACAGGTGGCTTTCACTGCTACTTGCAAAGAACATCCAAACTAACCCTAATATGATCTTCTGATGTGGTATATGATATTTGATGTGTTTATATGATTAGAGATTGGTAAGTTTTTGGTATGCTTAATGGGTGTTGGTCGGGTGGAGGGAAAGCCGATGGTATCAATTGTATACATACCATGCCAATACCTAAAGGGCACATCAGAACCTATGTCCGTTTGGTGATTTAGTTAATTGGAAAGTGTACTCGTTGTTAAACGAGTGTCGGTTGAATTACGTTATGATATGGAACAAGACATAGGAACTTTGCATGATAGTTTCCCCTTTTAGCGTATCGTTGGATAATATGTGTAACTATGCAAACATGTTAACGCTTAAGTCCTCGTTGGTGGCATAACGCTTAAGTCCTCGTTGGTGGCATATCGTTAAGTCTACGTTTGTGGCCTCTCGGAAAGTCCACTTTTGTGACCTCTCGTTATTTATGAATGAATGATCATGTATATGTGAGTGTGGAGTATTGATTTATGGGTTGTTGAGCCCACGTATTACCGAACGTTATTACTCGTATCTATTGTATGAATCGTTGTTATATGTTATGTGATCCTACGAACTCACCAACCTAGTGTTGACGTTTTGAGTATCTTTTCAGGTATATGAGAAATCGCTTGCAAGCTAGGAGTTGATGCCTATAGATGGACCCAAGGATATCGTTTGATTGCATTCTAGATCTTTAGCCTCGGGCATGATGCCTCGGTTTGTTTTTCCTTGCATGGGATTCGTATGTTGTATTTTTGACTTGTGTATGACAACTTGTTGTGTTAAATGAACATCATATAGTTTCCCTGTGTGATATCCATTAGCAAGCTCGTTTAAGTTGCATCTCACGTTTCCGCCACTGGTGGGGTGTTACACGAACTTTGATGAAAATTAAAACATTATTATAATAAATAAAACCAGATTATATTTTCTCCAATATTCTCAATTGATGTAACATCTCACTGAGTGAGTCATCTCAACAGCTAATCGCATGTACCACCAACCTAAACCACTGTCGTAAAATGACGTGAACAATGAACCCAAAATGAGTTTGTTGCATGAGTGACTAAAAGGTAAATATATGTCGTGTTTAATATACATATTCGAAATAGTATAGACAACTTATAAACATGATACATTATATTGTATACATATAAATAAGGGTGAACAAAAACTGAACCGGAAAATCAAAAGCCGAACCGTTAAAACCGAAAACCGGATGAAACCGATTGGCTTGGTTTTCATTTTTTAAAACCGAACGGATCGGTTCGGGTTTCGGTTTCATATACCAAAAAACCGATCAAAAACCGAACCGAACCGAACCAAATATATAACTTATTTTATATTTATATCATATTACATTTATATTTATTACTTATAGTTAGTAATATGCTAATTGGGTAGGGTTAATGCGAGAACCAAAATATGAGAGAGAACCGTGATAACCGCTAGTTTCTTTCCCTCTTTCTCCTTTTTGGTGTGGTTTTTTAATTTTTATTTTTTAATTTTTTTTTTTTATTTTCTTTTAACAAAAACTCATTCCAAAAATTTTTTATTTATTTATTTTTTTTGCAAAAAATCATATGGGTTGCGTGTTGAAAACGTATGGATACGGTACGGCCGTTGCCCTTATCCGTTATAAAGTGGTTGTCACCGGACGCATATAGGAATGGTATGGATTTGATGGGCAGCGATCTAAGAGATGATGACGGTTGGATACGGTACGAGCGTAGCCCTTAACTTTAAGGGCTAAGCTCTTAGAGATGGTTTTTAATGGTTCTCACGATTCTCACCATTATTTTGGTTCTCACTTGATCACTTCACTATGTTAATATATATATATATATATATATAAATATTTAAACTTTTTCATTTTTAGTGTACAAATCGATATAAATTATATGTTTTAAATGAAAACGCACAAAAATGAACTCGTTTTATAAATGTTATACCAATTTTAACACCCAAAAGATATAATTAGTAATAAAAAGCAATCTGTATATTTTAGTTTTTATATATCATATTTTTTCTTAATAATTGAAAGTTAAATTTATAACATAATAAACTAAAAGTGTAAAAACAAAAAAAAAAAACATAGAAACCGAAACTAAAACCGAAACCGACCCAAACCGAACCAAAAAACCGACAAACCGACCCAATTCAAAATCGAATCCAACGGTTTTGGTTTTCTAAAAAACGAACAGATCGGTTCGGTTTTCGGTCAAAACCGACCTATACTCACCCCTAGTTATAATTATACAAAAAAATGTGCTAAATGTGTGAAGTAATGTGTCAAAAGCTATGTAACAAATTTCAGATTAAATAAAGAGAATTGCAAGAAAAACAAAAAACAAAATTAACAAACAAAACTTTCACCAATCAAATCAATTCTTTTTTTTTTATCTCTTTCTTTTTCCCCCTTTTCTTTTATTGGTTATGTTGTATATGTAATGTATTTGTAAACTTTTTTCTTATCATTTATCAACTCTCTCCATCACTTACTTACGGTCTTACATATACGTACATACATATATATACACGCATATTCCTTCAACAAATTCTGTCATGAATTGAATTCTTTTTACTTGAGGTTTCAAATTCTTCTTTCCTTCCCTCTCTCACACACACACACACATATATATATATAGTCAAAGGTTAAAATGAGAACAAGAAAATTGTCAAAAACTGCGATAACCAATATTTAATTAAATGGTATAGGGATCTATGGTAATTTTATGAATACACTTAAATTAAATACCAAAACAAAATTAAAAGCCCCTTGAATCGCCACCCCACCCCATGAATCTAAACATCGGTTACGAAAAAGTTGCCCCTTTTATTTCCATGAGTTCGTCAATTCATTAACAAGATTTACCAGAGTTTTGTTGATATTTATTTTAGTGAGTAATTCTTGTTAACATATATTTTTGATAATAAACATGCATTTTTTATAAAACCCCCAATGTTTTAAATTCCATGATTGGCTTTTAATTTCTGTTATATAATCGGCATGCACTTATCTTCGTTATTTCTTTTTAACATCATCAGGTTGACACTTGTGTATGCCTTATGAAATCACAATAAATAATAGTACACGTTTATAACACGACCTTAACTGAACCGATTAACATACAAATGTGTGCACCGAACCACATATGTGTCCACAACAAATAAACCATGTGTCCGAAATACACAAACACATGTTCACACCAACTTAACCATGTGTGCGGAATATACAAACACATGTGACCCTTAACTGATCAACAACAAAAGAACCATATGTAATATCTACAAAACAAAACACCCCATAGTTTACGACCAAAATATACTACCTATTTTTAAAAAACGCACACATGTACAACCTTTTGGAAAATTACAGGCTTTATGTCACATATAAGTCTTGATATTCTCTTTATACAAACACATGTGGCTAAGTAAAAACACAAGTGTTCGAAATATACAAATATATGTGAACATTAACTGCTCACAACAAAATAAACATGCATATTTGTGTTTGAAAGGTAATGGGTGGGTAATCGGTGGTGTTAAATATGGAGAGTTTTCCATGGTTGTGTTATAACGTAAATTTAATCCATTTTCAATATTCCTCTTTTACCCTTTTACACATTCCATGAGTCCATGACTTTAAATGAGTAACATTATTTTTACACAATTGCCATTGATCCATCTTAGCCATTGATCTACTTTAATTAATGGTTATGGTTGGTTCTCACAGTTCTCGACAATTTTTTAGTTCTCATGTTATCTTCACTCTATTATATATATATAATTTTAGGGTTTTCAACTCCATTAATTGTGTGAATGCAGGCTTAAAAAAATGGAACTTTTGATTTGGATAGGGTTTTAGTAGCGTTCATCGTCGCCATTGCTGTTTTTACTGTATGAGTCATCAAGAGCCGACAAACTCAAGCAGGTATTCATTCGCCATTGCTGTTATTTTTTTCATTTGTTTTTATTGATGTTTTTATTGTTTGAAATTGTTGTTGTAGTTGTTTGAATTATTTTGTAAATTTTATATATTTATTATATTTGTTCCGGTTTTTAATTGGTAATTTGTTTTTTATTCATTGAATGTTTTGTTTCAATCAAGAATTGAAAAGCCCACAAGTCTTTAATGTTTTTTTTTTCATTTAAAGTTATTTTCTAAGTAAACAATTATAATAATTTTAAATATATACAAAATTTGTTTTTACGGCTATTAAAACCCCCAATTTAATGTTTCCTTTTAATATTTTTCATTTAATGTTTTGTTGGGCGACTTTCAAGAACTAAAAAAATATCTTTTTTGAATATATATGTAATGTTTCTTTGGTGGTTTTTTTTTTGGGGGGGGGGGGGGGGGGGGGGGGGGGGGGGTTGGGGGGTCTTCCAAAAAACAGGTAAAAAAAACCAATCTTTATTGAATATGTTTAATATTTTGGAATGGGAAAGAGTTTGTTGGTATAACTTGTTTTTTTTTTGTATATATTTAGTTATTGGAAATAATCTAAAATTAATGGCTTTAGATGTGATTGTGTTCCATGTGAATAATATTAGAAATAGGCTACATTAAGTTTTCAATCTATTTTATATCCACCAATGATTTTCTTAAGCAAGTAAACAATCTTATTAATTCTACATTGGATGCGATTGTGATCCTCTGTATATATTCGATGTGAATAATATTGGACACATTAAGTTTTCAATCTATTTTTATACTCACCAATGATTTTCTTGAGCAAGTTAATAATCAGAATAATTCTACATCAATGTGGGGATATTTTTTTTTTTGGAATAGGACGGGGTTTGTTTGGTTATCAAAGGACCTATAAATCTGTTGTTTTCTTCTTTTTATTGCAAGTTAAATTTTCAATCTTATTATTCACCCCTCTCTCCCATGTATCTATGTATTACTTTGTCCACCAATGGCTATTGTCAAGGAAATATGCTTTTAACTAATATATGTTTTCACATCATGCAGTTTTGAAGCATGAGATGTTAGAACTCAATGATTCTATGAGGTTTGGGAGTATTCACCTAGTTCCTTTTGAAGAGATACAACGTGCAACCAGTAATTTTGCTGATGATAATAAACTGGGAACTGGAGGTTTTGGCAGTGTTTTTAGAGCCATAATGAGTACCTCCAGTTCCCAGTTTGTTATCTTCAGCAAAGTTAATGGTTGCACGTCGTATCTTTTCGAAAGGAACTAGGCGAATACTCCCAAACCTCATAGAATCATTGAGTTCTAACATCCTATGCTTCAAAACTGCAGGATGTGAAAACATATATAAGGTTAAAGCCGATTTCCTTGACAGTGGCCATTGGTGGACAAAGTAATACAGAGATACAGGGGAGAGAGAGGTGACTAATAAGATTGAAAGTTTGACTTGCAATAAAAAGGAGAAACAACAAATTCGTAGGTCCTTTTATAACCAAACAAACCCCTTCCCATTCCAAAAAATATTAGTATCCCCACATTGATGTAGAATTATTAAGATTATTTACTTGCTCAAGAAAATCATTGGTGAATATAAAAATAGATTTAAAACTTAATATGTCAAACATTATTTACATCGAATATATAAGAGGGTCACAATTAGGGGTGTTGATGGGTCGGGTTATTCGGGTTTCGGGTTATATGGGTCGGGTTATTCGGGTTTGAGTCATAAAAAATGTGACCCATAAACCGAACCGAATAAAAATTTGGGTTTTGGGTTTCGGGTTAAATGGTTCGGGTTGGGTTGTGGGTTGAACCCAAATTAACCAATTGAAAAAGTTTTGAAACAACTACAAAAACTTTCAATATTAAAAATAGGGTTGTTTGCCCATTTACATGTACATTACAGTATTTTAGCTACATAACAATTTCAACATATGAGTTTTGAAGTACATCATCAGAAATTCAAAATACAAAAAAACAGATTACGCATGATCAGAATATTAGAATACACAAAAGAAGAGAGTACATGCATTATACCAGTCTAGTCCAAAAGAATGTTTCTTGTTTTTTGAAGTCAAATTCTTATATATCTTGTTACTTTAGTGATCAGTCACTCTAAATTTGAAGTACAAACATTTCTTGTTTTTAATTCTACAATAATAAATAACATAATACTAGACAAAATTTATATATAATAAAAGATGTAATGGAGAAACAAAATTATAATCGTCGATTCCTGCTAGCATTCTAGTAGTTATGCCATATTTATCATTAATTCATTATAATAATTCTACCAAATAATAAGAAGAATTTATTCGGGTTGACCCAAAATGAAATTTTATCACCCACAACCCGAACCGATAAAGTTTATATGGGTATGGTTAACCAAATAACTAACCCAAAACCCGAATAACCCAACCCGTATAACCCAAACCCATTTGAGTCGGGTCGGATTATTTGGGTTTGGTTTTTTTCAACACCCCTAGTCACAATCACATCCAATGTATAATTATTAAGATTATTTACTTGCTCAAGAAAATCATTGGTAAATATAAAATAGATTGAAAACTTAATGTAGCCTATTTCCAATATTATTCACATTGAACACAGTCACATCTAAAGCCATTAATTTTAGATTATTTCCAATAACTAAATATATACAAAAAAAAAACAAGTTATACCAACAAACTCTTTCCCATTCCAAAATATTAAACATATTCAATAAAGATTGGTTTTTTTTACCTGTTTCTCAAAAGACCACCAAAGAAACATTACATATATATTCAAAAAAGATATTTTTTTAGTTCTTGAAAGTCGCCCAACAAAACATTAAATGAAAAATATTAAAAGGAAACATTAAATTGGGGGTTTTAATAGCCGTAAAAACAAATTTTGTATATATTTAAAATTATTACAATTTTTTACTTAGTAAATAATATTAAATGAAAAAAAAAACATTAGAACATTAAATGAAAACATTAAAGACTTGTGGGCTTTTCAATTCTTGATTGAAACAAAACATTCAATGAATAAAAAACAAATTACCAATTAAAAACCGGAACAAATATAATAAATATATAAAATTTACAAAATAATTCAAACAACTACAACAACAATTTCAAACAATAAAAACATCAATAAAAACAAATGAAAAAAATAACAGCAATGGCGAATGAATACCTGCTTGAGTTTGTCGGCTCTTGATGGATCATACAGTAAAAACAACAATGGCGATTATGAACTCTACTAAAAACTATCCAAATCAAAAGTTCCATTTTTTTAAGCCTGCATTCACACAATTAATGGAGTTGAAAACCCTAAAATTATATATATATAATAGATGTATGTACGTATATGTAAGACCGTAAGTAAGTGATGGAGAAATTGAGAAATGCTAAAAAAGTTTACAAATACATGATACATGACATATACCACATAACCAATAAAAGAAAAGGGGGAAAAGAAAGAGATTTTTAAAAAAAAAAAGAATTGATTTGATTGGTCAAAGATTTATTTGTTAATTTTGTTTTTTTGTATTTCTTGCAATTCTCTTTATTTATTCTGACATTTGTTGCATAGCTTTTGACACATTGCTTCACACATTTAGCACATTTTTTTAAATATAAATATAACTATACAATATCATGTATCATGTTTATAAGTTGTCTATACTATTTTTCGAATATATATATTAAACACGACATATATTTACCTTTTAGTCACTCATGCAACAAAATCATTCTGGGTCCATGTTTTCATCTTATCCCATTTTTCACGTCATTTTACGAAAGTGGTTTAGGTCGGTGGTTCATGCGAGTAGCTATTGAGATGACTCACTAAGTGCGATGTTACATCAATTAAGATTATTGGAGAAAATATAACCAGGTTTTATTTATTATAATAATGTTTTAATTTTCATCAAAGTTTGTTTATGATTTATTATGTTCTTTAAAAAAATGAAAACATAATTAACGTATTTGTTCAGCTTTGATAGCATGATTTAATTGTTTGATGGGTTCTTGTTGTACGTTATATATGGTTATGTAATTTTCACCTTAAAAACCAAAGGACTTTTGGATATCTAGTGTTATTACAACTAGACCAAAATTATTATGCACCACATTTAGGATGACACGATATGATGTTAGAACCTAGGCTGTTTGATTTGAAAGTACTCTAACTTGTCCCGAATGTCTTTTTTAGGACCAAATTTTTAAAATGTCTATTATAAGTATTAAACCGGTAAAAACTTCTATTTGGGGTTTTACCGGCTGAGGTATAATGCGAAGCCGGTCATTGTTTACGTGACATCCATATGTCCATCTGGGACCCACTCACTTTACCCCTTTTTATTTAATTTCATCCATATACAATATTTATATATCTAAGAGGCTACCCAGCGCCCTCGTCCCTCTGTTCGTCCGACTGCCTCGGACGAGTCCACACCGTTGGGTGGGACTCGTCCCTGGTTCGTTCGCGGGTGTCGTCCGGTTGGCTCGTTCCTGCAGGGACGAGTGTTTACGTTTTTTTTTGTTTTTGTTTCAAAATTCCGTTCATCAGCCCTCCTCTGTTTCTCACATATTGTGTGTCAGGCGGATTGGTTTGCTTTGTAACTATGGCAGCATGAATCTCTTTAGATGAAACGGGTATTTGGTTGTCAGTTTTGCAGAACAAGTATGAAAAGATGAGAAATATATATATATATATATATATAGATATATGTATATATATATATCATCAATCTATATCAATCTCTCCATTTGTATCAATCTATAATTATATATATATATTATATATATATATATTATATATATATATTATATATATATATTATATATATATATATATTATATATATATATTATATATATATATTATATATATATATTATATATATATATTATATATATATATATTATATATATATATTATATATATATATTATATATATATATATTATATATATATATATTATATATATATATATATATTATATATATATATTATATATATATATTATATATATATATATATTATATATATATATTATATATATATATTATATATATATATTATATATATATATATTATATATATATATTATATATATATATTATATATATATATTATATATATATATATTATATATATATATATTATATATATATATTATATATATATATATTAATTACTGGTTCATTCATATCTATCCCAAATCAACCATTCATCTCACTTTTCTTTTTTTTCTTTTTTTGAAATAAAAAATAGAAACCTAAAACTACACAAGAATATCAAAGCATTACTAGATCCAAAGGAGTTTGTCGCTCACTTTAGTTTCAGATTTCTTTAACCTTTTTTTTCTCATTGATATTTAGATAATTAATTCTATATAACAACTGCCCTAAATGAACAAAACCCACCTCGCCGGGAAATCGGGATAAACCTCAAGATGCTACAAAAACAACCTCTTCAGATCCGGTGGTGGATTTGGGGGTTTGATTAGAAGTCACCATCTCTGAGTTTGATTGTGGTCACGGTGGTGGAGATGGTGGCGACTGTGGTTGTTGGGTTGTGGTCACGGTGGTGGAGATGGTGGCGACTGTGGTTGTTGGGTTGTGGTCACGGTGGTGGAGATGATGGCAGGTGGTTGTTGGCAGTGGCGACTGTGGTTGTTGGGTTGTGGTCACGGTGGTGGAGATGGTGGTTGGACCGTCGATTCATGGTGGTGATGGTGGTTGGACCGTTAAAGCTTATTTTTGTAACTTCTTGGATTCCTGGAGTCTCGGGATGTTGGGTTGTGCTTCTAGTATTAAGCAGTCGCGGGATTTTTGGAGTTGCAGGTGTGTCCATGATTTTGTTCTAAAGAGATATTGGTTTGAAAAGGATGCACGTATAGTACTTTTGTTTTAAAGAGATTTTGTTCTTATAATGTAAAAATAGAGATTTTGTATTTGCAAGTATTGTGAGTGTTTTTGTTTTTGTTTCAAAATTCCGTTCATCAGCCCTCCTCTGTTTCTCACATATTGTGTGTCAGGCGGATTGGTTTGCTTTGTAACTATGGCAGCATGAATCTCTTTAGATGAAACGGGTATTTGGTTGTCAGTTTTGCAGAACAAGTATGAAAAGATGAGAAATATTTTATAATATATACAACATATAAGATAAGATATATAGAAAATAAGAAAATGAGGTGGATTATCCACATCATTAATATTACTAATTAAAAAAATCAAAATAAAATTAAAAAAAAAATTACTTGCTACCTGATGATAGACCCCAAATAGAAGTTTTTACCGGTTTTAATCCCCATAATAGACATTTTAAAAGTTTGGTCCTAAAAAAGACATTCGGGACAAGTTGGAGTACTTTCCAATCAAATAGCCTAAATATAAGGAGTTTGTTGGTTCAAATTCGTTTGAAACAATAGGAATAAATATTAGATGGTTTTAAGAAAAAATTTGGCCGATAAAAAAACATTGTTCACTTTTAGTGACTAAACTTAACAAATAAATCAAAATGAATAAAGTTCTCCAATAAAAAGACACAAAAGTTTACTCTTAAAGTTTCTGGAATTGAAAAAAAAACTCAGGGGCTTATTTGATTTTGGCGAAAAGTCTCGTGAGCTTATTATGCAATTACAATAAGCCACTAATTACAATAAGTTCTAAATTAAGTCATAAAAATAAGCTTTATCAAACATAAAGCCTAATGAACCAATTAATCATAGTTTGTTAAAGATCTGAAAAGACAAAAACAAATTGATCTTGAAGGAGGACTGAATCTACCCGACAAAGATCGAACCGCTTATATTTATTTACATCTCATTGTTAGTTTTTTTGTTATATAATAGATAATAATAATAATTATCTAAAATAAATTAAACCTTCTAAAAACTGAAGATTTCATCCAAATCTCAAAAGTCAAAACCTAAAAAGAATTAGGAAACGAAATGTGGCGGATGGATGCAATAACCCATATCCGATCACCATGTATCAAAATTATTTTCCAAATCTGATCCAAAATTTTCTTTAAAAAAATTAATATTAAAATAAGAAAAGTGTATATGGAAAAGGAGATGTGGAGTAAGAGTAAAAGACTTCGCAAATCGCAATAAATAGTGTTTATATATATATATATATATATATATATATATATATATATATATCCGTAAATGTGTATGTATATATGTATATTTTTGTGTTTTTAAAACTATATATATATATATATATATATATATATATATATATATATATATATATATATATATATATATATATATATATATATATATATATATATATATATATATATATATATATATATATATATATATATATATATATATATATATATATATATATATATATATATATATATATATATATATATATATATATATATATATATATATATATATATATATATATATATATATATATATATATATATATATATATATATATATATATATATATATATATATATATATATATATATATATATATATATATATATATATATATATATATATATATATATATATATATATATATATATATATATATATATATATATATATATATATATATATATATATATATATATATATATATATATATATATATATATATATATATATATATATATATATATATATATATATATATATATATATATATATATATATATATATATATATATATATATATATATATATATATATATATATATATATATATATATATATATATATATATATATATATATATATATATATATATATATATATATATATATATATATATATATATATATATATATATATATATATATATATATATATATATATATATATATATATATATATATATATATATATATATATATATATATATATATATATATATATATATATATATATATATATATATATATATATATATATATATATATATATATATATATATATATATATATATATATATATATATATATATATATATATATATATATATATATATATATATATATATATATATATATATATATATATATATATATATATATATATATATATCTGATCCAAAATTTTCTTTAAAAAAATTAATATTAAAATAAGAAAAGTGTATATGGAAAAGGAGATGTGGAGTAAGAGTAAAAGACTTCGCAAATCGCAAGCCGTAAATAGTGTTTTTGAATTTTCATAATCAAATAACTTCCATTTTAATTTTTCAATCACATTTAATTAAATGAATATAAAAGTAAATAATTAAAAAATAGCACGTTATCGGTAGTAGTGGTTGCGACGGCAGTCTGGTGGTGTCAGTGACGGGTGGTGATGGTAGCGACTATTGGTGATGTTGACGGTGTCGAGTGGTGTAGGAGATATGTTTGCTTTGAATTTCAAATAAATGTTTGATGATAAAAAGTAAAAATAGACAACTAGCTTTACACTATCGCTTGAATAAAGTAAATAGTAGATTAATGTCGCCGATAGTAAGAGTTTAAGAATAGGAACTGGCATCTTTAGCTTTTTTTATGAGCTTTTTTGTGATGAATAATATGTTGTAGGTAGAAGAGAATGAATGTGAGAGAGAGAAAAAAATAAATAGCTGGTAGAGTGTTAGGTATGAGATTATTTTAAGGTGATAAGGTGTGGTAGGTGTAAAAAAAAAGTAATGGGGGAACCTTAGTCTCGGTATGTTTGATACCCATCGCTCACCTCGTATGAACATATGATGTCGGTACAATACCTTCATCATAATCCCCACATGATCCAGGGAGCCCGACTAATCGGACCCGCATCTTTAGAACTTCACATGTGGGTTTAGGCTTCACTGGTAACGGTTACCTTAAAGAAATTATTTTTTGTGTCAAGTTAGGATCGAACTTGGGACCTTAAGGTCACCAAGTGCTTCCTAACCACTAAGCCAACTCCTTGGTATGTGTGGTAGGTGAAAGTGAATGAATGTGATGATTAAATGTTATTTAATGTTAGTGCCACGCTTTGATATTAAAAATGGCAAATTACACAATTATATACTATACTAAGGGAATACATTAGACGAGTTATTATTCGTCCATGCTATAAAGTATTGAGACGAATGATTAGAGTTGAGACATACAAGTCACTTCTTAACATCTTGATGTAGTGTATGTTTTTGTTCTAAATTAGAGTTAATTTCACAAATGGACCCTGTGGTTGTGGTTTGAGTTTTAAGTTTTAACCCCTTTTCTCCCCGGCCATCTCCAAAAATGTAAAAACAAAATTCTAAAATGAAAAACAAAATCCGTTTTTTTAAACTATAAGCAAAATGGTTTCGTTTTCTATATATTTAAACGAATAGTTGTAAAACCTTAGGTGTTAATGACTTGATAGCTGATAGGCTGTGAGGATAAAGACTCCACAAGCTAATGTCCATACACTACCTCATATCTGATGAGCCCATATTTCTTTTTTAACTACTTCATGAGCCCATATTTGGGCCTCTGACCATTATAGGCTCTGGCGTGTAATGATGAAGTTGTCTTGCCTAAGAACCGGTTTGGTGAGGGTGTTTTTAGTGTGATGATGGTACAAAAGGGTCCAAGAACCGGTTTGGTAAGTATGTTTTTGATGTGAAGAACTGATGATGGCACAAAAGGGTCCAAGAACCAGTTTGGCTAGGGTATTTTTGGGGTGATGAAACATTTAATTGCCAAAAAAATTATTATTCCATGAGTTACAATTATAACAAAAAAAAAAGTTTCTCATATAAGATTAAACTAAAGAAAAATGCTAACTACAGTTTTTTATCGCGCTAAAATGTATCTTTCATATCAAAAACTCACACCTAAATATTATAATAAAAATACAACTACTTTATACACTTTATAAGATGTCATTAGCAATACCCTAAACGAAAACCAATCTGTACCTAAAATAATATCTTCGATATTTAATATCTTAATTACACACATACATGTGTAAAATGTGGTTTTCTTCACTTCGAGTTGACCACGTCATATTGGAATTAGAAAGCAAGCCAAGACCAGGCGTAATTGGGGGTTTCAAGCTAAAAAAGAGCTTGTTACCCCATCCCTCTAAAGACCGATGACTCGATGACTTATTGTATCACTTTAGATTAATCATTGTATTAATTGACATTCTCTTTGGTGTATAGTCCACATTTTTCATTTAAAGCATCGTTCTAACATGAACACTGAGTTCTGTCATATTTTAGATGATAGACATGATTGTTGATTTAAGAACGTAATTCTCCAATCCAAACAAGTAAATTTAGTTTTATGGTGATACATGAAAACATGTTCATATGTTGGTTTTTGTTTCCATTGTTTGTGGACATTCTTTTGGATGTTGACCATTGTAATATGGATATTGTCCATTTTTAATTTGTAGGTTTTCTTTAAAAAGCAATCCAAATTTTTTCTCATTTATTGGGGTGCAAAAAGGCATTATAATTTCAGATTTTCAGCTTAGTAAGTTTAGTTTTTAAGGTTTTCTCATCATAATACTAATACAATATTGATATTTGGATTATTCTTTTTGGAAACTGGTATCCGGATTATTTTTATTCTTGCAATGTTTTTAGATAGGGAGGTGATATTCATATCATTAATTTTGATTGATGCATCACAACGTACAAATTTTACAATTGACTGTACAAGCCAATAATGCACAATTAAGGTAATTCTATCAAAAGAAGTGATATTAAGGCCTTTCCCAATAATCTGTCAACACCTCCGTCGCACGCCCATCGACGGGGACGGTATTGGCAGCACGCCCGTCGACGTGGTCGTCGGCGGTGGTCGTCCATGGGTCAAAGAGGATAGACGAAGAAAGTGAGTGAGTGAGAGAGAGAGAGAGAGAGAGATCGGGGCCAGGCTTTTATTTTTCTTGATTAATATATATGTATTTATATAGTGTATCTATACATATGTGTGTGGGGGGTGTATATGTGTGTGTGATACACACATATTAAAAGAAGAAATAGAAAGATCGAGCGAGGAGGGTGACCGACCTATTTTCAAAAGGTGGTGGCGATGGTGGTGGATTCTTGGTGGTAGAAGATGAAGATATATATACATATAAATATATAGATACAAGAGAAAGAGAGAGATGACAGCTTTTTGCTCAAAACAAAGTCAAGATAAGTAGTCGAAGTGGGAAGGTGAAACATGTGAATGAGCTGAGTTGATTTGTATTTATTCTGATTTGGTTATTGTTAATAAAACAAATTATTTAATTATGGTTAATATTGTATAGAAATTAAAAAAAATTGAGGAAGAGATCTTATTGGGAAGAGGTGTTCTTTGGTGTGTTCTGGAGAGAAAAACAGAGGTATCATTGATGTGACATTCGGAAAGACGTCCTTATTGGAATAGGCCTAAATCCTAATAGAACTATTTTTCCTTTATCTTTATTTATTTACTTTCTCCCTCTCTCTTTGTTTTATTGATCCACATGGATTTGTAAACCTTGTTAGTAAAGTTTGTCATTCTAGCATTTTAATTACTAATATCACTTCATTTTTAGATATATACTCCATTAGGATCTTACCCAATAATTTGTTATCAAACTATCAATTTTTTTCTGTCAAAATGATGATCATAACTTACAATATAAACGTTTGAAATGATACACCGATGCTCAGATAACATAAATTATCAAATATTTAACATGTAAAACATTGTTAACAATCATCTAAATTTGGACCTTTTTACACTGTTAGCCGTTCGTTCGAATTCTTTTCAATACTTGCACATTTTAATTGCATGTGGGCACACACATATGGTGTTAGGGAATCATTGATTATTTGTGCAAGCAAAGTATGTACCTTTCTTGGGGTAGTCAAGTTGGAATACTCAAGATATCGTCCATATATTTGCATTTCGTTTCAAAATGTTACTTTATTCACTAAAAAACTAATATTTTGTTTTAAAAGCCCATAACCAATTTTTATACAACTTTATGTTAAGAGGTATAATGGAGTATGTTTTATAGGATGGCTTTTATATAAACCTCCCAATTTATGTATAAGGTCAACCAATTCACATAACCAACATTAATCTGTCACATAAAAGGAAATGTCCCATAAAGTTCGACCAAGACTTCGAAATATTGAGTAACATCGAAGAAATTCCAAATCACTTACTTTTCAGCTGTTTTATATATCCGATCATTCGATTAATATTAAAAAGTATTGTCTGATCCGAATCTGAAAATCGGATTCGGATAATTCGGATTGGGTTGGGGTTTCTAGCAGAAAAAGTGCTTGTTACCAGCCCTTTAAAGACATGACATATGTATACGTTTAGATTAATCATTGTATTAATTGACGTACTCTATGTTGTATTACATTTTTCATTTAAAGCGTCGTTCTAACATAAGTTTTGTCTTTTTTTTTTTTTGATGATACACATGATTATTGATTTATGAATATAAGCTCTGATCCAAACGAGTAAATAAGTTTTATAGTGTACATGAAAATATGTTCACACGTCGATTTTGGTTTTCATTGTATGGACACTGTTTTCGATGTTGACCATTGTATTATTGTCCATAAGTCCATTGTCAATTCGTAGGTTTTCTTTCAAAAGGAATTCAAACTTTTATTGATACAATGCTCGTGTCAAATATATAAATTGTTTATAATATTTTAAAGATAAAATTAATTGTTAAATTTATATATTTAAATGTAAAATGTAAGTAAGAAGAATTAAAAGATTATAATTTTAAAAAATTGAACGCATATATTATATTTCATCTTTTGTAGTAATTATTTGTCAATGATATTAGTTTATATTTACCTTTTTTGGTTTATATACTTATTAAAATTGTAAGTTAACATATCGTTTTAATATGTTATGAAAATAAAAAAGTTACAAATAACATGTCTGAAATTATATAATTAGTTAAATGATGAAAATTTTAAAAAATTTCTCAAAGTTGATGAACTATAAATTAAGTATTTAGTGAGGCTAAAAAGTGTAAATTATTGATAGAATAAAAAAAGTGTAAATTGGTGAGAAATTTTCTATAAATTAATTATCTTAATCTTATCTTATCTTAATCTTATCTTAATATATACTATAAGACAGTTGAACTAATGACTTATTAACCAATCAAATCGCTCAATTTCATCAAATTGACTCCTGCTTATGTCATCATTTAATTTAATTATAAATTAAAAATCCTAATAATCATTATCTAAATATGTATATTATTATTTTATATTAATTTGTAGAAAAAGTCTCATTAATTTACACTTTTTTATTTTCCATCAATAATTTACACTTTTTAGCCCTGAATACTTAATTTATATTTATTTTTAGCCATCACTTTTTCAAATTTTCAATTTTGACTTTTCTTGACTTTTTATTATATAAACAAATATAGATTTACACATATAAATATCAATGTCGACTACATGACTAAAGATAAATATTAACTTATAGAAATGTAATCTATAATATAACTAAAAGAGGAGGTTGGGGGTACACTTGGTACCCCTAATCCCCCTCCTTTAGCCTAAAACTCTCTCCTCATTAATCTTCTATATTTTTAATATTTTTTTAGTTATTAAATCAAAAGGCGACCTTATTATTAATATCTTTATTATTATTATTATTTATTATTATTATTATATTATTGTTATCTATATATATACAACCTAGGAAAAAACCCTCACATATTCTCACAAAAAAAAACCTACGACCAAACCAAAAAAAAAAGTCGACTACCAAAAGGTTCGACCTCCTCCTATACCAGGTAACATGTTTTTAATTTTTAAAGATCATCACTTTTATGAAATTCAATATATTATGAACTTAAATTATTATTATCATTATTAATATTATTATTATTAGTATTGTAATTATTATTATTATTATTATTATTATATCTCTTTTAATTTAGTTTGTTGTCCATTATAGGTTCATTATGGCTTCTTCTTCAACAACAAAAAATAAGACTACATTAGTTCATCTTGAAGATCTTAAGCCAACACATGTTAACCATCATCTACGACTCCGTGTTGTGCATGTATGGACTGTTTCGGAGTGGAACAACCCGAAGAAAATCAAAACGTCCGAGATGGTCTTTGTTGATAAATTGGTATGTATTTTTCAAATTATATATTGTACACTTTTTGTTTCTCTTTTTGTTGAGCTTAACTCTAAATCGTTTAGTCTAAAATTGTTGTTGTGTTTGTAGTAAGTTTAGATATAACAAACTGCAAAATTTTTACTTAACTAAAGTTGGAAAAAAAAAGGGTAAACTGGAATCAATATTTATATGGAGTTAATTTTCATATGTTTGTTTTTTAGTTTTATTTAATATTTAATTTTATTCGGTATTTATTTAATATACTTGAATTCCAATTTTTTAGCTTTGATTAATATATTTTGAGACTACCCGTCCATTGGACGGGCCTGAGCACTAGTTATAGAATATTATAAATTGATACTTATAAATGTTGTACACTGGATCCCAATACAATATTTAATTTTTTTTTTTTTTTTTTTTTTTTTTTTTTTTTTTTTTTTTTTTTTTTTTTTTTTTTTTTTTTTTTTTTTTTTTTTTTTTTTTTTTTTTTTTTTTTTTTTTTTTTTTTTTTTTTTTTTTTTTTTTTTTTTTTTTTTTTTTTTTTTTTTTTTTTTTTTTTTTTTTTTTTTTTTTTTTTTTTTTTTTTTTTTTTTTTTTTTTTTTTTTTTTTTTTTTTTTTTTTTTTTTTTTTTTTTTTTTTTTTTTTTTTTTTTTTTTTTTTTTTTTTTTTTTTTTTTTTTTTTTTTTTTTTTTTTTTTTTTTTTTTTTTTTTTTTTTTTTTTTTTTTTTTTTTTTTTTTTTTTTTTTTTTTTTTTTTTTTTTTTTTTTTTTTTTTTTTTTTTTTTTTTTTTTTTTTTTTTTTTTTTTTTTTTTTTTTTTTTTTTTTTTTTTTTTTTTTTTTTTTTTTTTTTTTTTTTTTTTTTTTTTTTTTTTTTTTTTTTTTTTTTTTTTTTTTTTTTTTTTTTTTTTTTTTTTTTTTTTTTTTTTTTTTTTTTTTTTTTTTTTTTTTTTTTTTTTTTTTTTTTTTTTTTTTTTTTTTTTTTTTTTTTTTTTTTTTTTTTTTTTTTTTTTTTTTTTTTTTTTTTTTTTTTTTTTTTTTTTTTTTTTTTTTTTTTTTTTTTTTTTTTTTTTTTTTTTTTTTTTTTTTTTTTTTTTTTTTTTTTTTTTTTTTTTTTTTTTTTTTTTTTTTTTTTTTTTTTTTTTTTTTTTTTTTTTTTTTTTTTTTTTTTTTTTTTTTTTTTTTTTTTTTTTTTTTTTTTTTTTTTTTTTTTTTTTTTTTTTTTTTTTTTTTTTTTTTTTTTTTTTTTTTTTTTTTTTTTTTTTTTTTTTTTTTTTTTTTTTTTTTTTTTTTTTTTTTTTTTTTTTTTTTTTTTTTTTTTTTTTTTTTTTTTTTTTTTTTTTTTTTTTTTTTTTTTTTTTTTTTTTTTTTTTTTTTTTTTTTTTTTTTTTTTTTTTTTTTTTTTTTTTTTTTTTTTTTTTTTTTTTTTTTTTTTTTTTTTTTTTTTTTTTTTTTTTTTTTTTTTTTTTTTTTTTTTTTTTTTTTTTTTTTTTTTTTTTTTTTTTTTTTTTTTTTTTTTTTTTTTTTTTTTTTTTTTTTTTTTTTTTTTTTTTTTTTTTTTTTTTTTTTTTTTTTTTTTTTTTTTTTTTTTTTTTTTTTTTTTTTTTTTTTTTTTTTTTTTTTTTTTTTTTTTTTTTTTTTTTTTTTTTTTTTTTTTTTTTTTTTTTTTTTTTTTTTTTTTTTTTTTTTTTTTTTTTTTTTTTTTTTTTTTTTTTTTTTTTTTTTTTTTTTTTTTTTTTTTTTTTTTTTTTTTTTTTTTTTTTTTTTTTTTTTTTTTTTTTTTTTTTTTTTTTTTTTTTTTTTTTTTTTTTTTTTTTTTTTTTTTTTTTTTTTTTTTTTTTTTTTTTTTTTTTTTTTTTTTTTTTTTTTTTTTTTTTTTTTTTTTTTTTTTTTTTTTTTTTTTTTTTTTTTTTTTTTTTTTTTTTTTTTTTTTTTTTTTTTTTTTTTTTTTTTTTTTTTTTTTTTTTTTTTTTTTTTTTTTTTTTTTTTTTTTTTTTTTTTTTTTTTTTTTTTTTTTTTTTTTTTTTTTTTTTTTTTTTTTTTTTTTTTTTTTTTTTTTTTTTTTTTTTTTTTTTTTTTTTTTTTTTTTTTTTTTTTTTTTTTTTTGTGATTATTGTATTACAATTTGCAAAGTATAACACTTGGAACCGTATATCTTCAACATCATAAGCTTTTGTGACTTACATGTTTGAAAATCTAATATTGATAATATCGTAAGCCCCGTGTCCAATGTTGAACACAGGTCTAAAATCTAGTAAAGTAAGTGTTTAGTGGGCTAAAAAGTGTAAATTATTGATGAAAACCAAAAAAGTATAAATTAGTGATAATTTTTCTATAAAAATATATATAATTTTCGTGTGGGTCCATAGTTGTTTTATTTTTAATTATAAATTATAACCTAAAAAAGTTGTAATTTGATAAAATCGAGCTTTATGATTGATTAATAAACTATTATATCAGTTTTAGTATATATAAAATAAAGATTATAATCATATTTTTCAAAGTGAACAATGTAGGATTCTAGGTGCTCAAAAGGCCCATTAACATACCAATATTTAATTAACACAATTTATTTATTGTTTTCAAAAGATTAGCAAAATAATTTAAAATTTTCAGCCAACTAAACTAGTAGTTATTATGTAACTCCTAAGTCCATTAACAAACTTTATATCTATTTCTTAATCAAACTTTCACCATATCACAATTCAAATAATTATGCCTTAATAAATAATAATAAAAATACTTGAATACCATATTTTTAAATAGCTCTAATAAAAAGAAAAGTAATTAGGGTTGATAAAATTTACCTTTAAATTGAATGTTAATGATGAATTAGTATCCAATAATCCAAATACACTAAAAAAGATTAAAACTTGGGTATTTATATTTATAGTTATATAATTGGAGGGGGAAAAAATCATATACTTGGGAAACAGATATGGTTGTTGGTGTAGAGAATTAGAAAGAATTGAGAATTTGTGTCTTTGGTTTAAGGGGCTTACTTTTATGTGTTTAATAAAAGATTACCTAGATTAAATCAATTTAGCTAGCTGCTTTCTTGGATTATCTATACTAAATTATAAAAAAAATAGCCCTATGTTGAAAGTTACATAGGAAAAATGTCTAAAATACCCTTAAATGGTTATATTTTCTATATCTTCTCTCTCCATTAACTATTTACATCAATTACTTTTACATCAATTATTTACACCACTCGACACCGTTTCTACCACCAACAGTAGTCCCCACCACCACACCGTCGCCGTCACGAACACCGCCGCATTGCGCGGGTACCATGCTAGTTTAGTGAACAAATAAACAAATTGCTGCTGTGTGCCTTGTGTTACGCTAATGCCATAATGGGCTTATAAATACATATAAAAAAAAAAGTTCACTTGGGCTGAGGGTGGGCCTTTCCCCCCCTAAATGCACGGTGCATCCGCCACATATGTAACCATCAACATTTCAATCATGTAAAACATATTTAACAATCATTTAAATTTGGACCCTTTTACACTTTTAATGGTTTGTTTGAAAATTTTTACATTTTAATTGCATGTTTGCTCACACACATATCGTGTTAGGGAATCATCGACTATTTGTACAAGCAAAGTATGTACTTTTTTTGGACTAGTCAAGTTGGAATATTCAAAATATCGTCTAATAATTACATTGTGTTTCAAAATTCTACTTTATTTACTCTAAAACTAAATAGTATGTTTGAAAAGCCCATAACTGATATTTATACAAAGGCATGGCCTAAGGCTGGCATTGCATCGCGTCTGGCATTGCCTCACCCCCCCCCCCCCCCCCCCCCCCCCCCCCCCCTAAGGCTGGCATTGCATCGCGTCTGGCATTGCCTCAATTGGCTTAGTGTTATTTATCTGTATGGGTGTTTGTGAGGAAGTTGTTCGGCCTAAAGTCAGAGGTCTTTTGGAAGCCGTTAACCGTTTCTCTACTTGTGGTAAAGGTAAAACTGTGTACAATGTACCTTCCACATATTCCGTTTATGTCAGGATTGGATGCAGTTTGTCGTTGTTGTTGGTATAATATGTTTATATTGGGGTTCCAAACTCGAAAGGGGAGGAAGGAACTCAAGGAAGGAAGGCATTTGGGAATAAAAAAATAAAAAATGGCAAAGGCAAAGGTAAAAAAAAAAAAACAGTGCGGGGGTGGGGGTGTTGGCAAAGGAGAAAAGCAAAAGGTAAGATGCTTCAAAACGACGTGGCCCATGTAAACACAAAAGTTGATAGTCGGTGCCAAGTGCACCCCACGTGACCATTCCAATAGAATATCACAATTTTTGGCTATAAATCTGCTGCTATTAAATGCTGACTAAATATGTGTGTTGATTAAAAACATTAAAAAAGCTGCCAATAATTACTTCTGTCAAGCAATTTAACTTGGGTAAAATTAAAATAAAAAAATGACTAAATTTTTAACTACATTCAACATAGTGTATGTCTTTTGGGAAATAAAGCTTATTTAATCCATTACTATATATTTTTATGAATGTTTGTATAAGATTAGTTATAAAAAAATTGGCTATGGTGGGATGTCACAAGCTGCTTATACGTTACTCTTGTGAAATGTTATTCTTGCAATATTTGTACAAAAGCTTTATTATAAAATAATACAACACACCTTATTTCGAGAAATAAAATGGCTACCCGATATAAGAATGGTCGTATCGTTCCGATTCAAGTATCAAAAATCATCAAAGTATGAAACTGATCACGCCTCAAATTATCCAAAGTAAACACCGGTTCTGATGTCACATAAAATTCGATAATACTTTCTGATTTCAAGTCTGAGACGGTAACGAAAAGAAAAATTGCTATTTTCAATGTAAAAATCATTTGCATTTTACTCGTATAACTTTGTTACCGAGTGTTACATTTATTTGGTTTATTGTCTGCAACAACAATCCCAAGGAGGCCACGTTTTAACCTCTACCTGTCATTATTTGTTATTGGATCGTGAATAACGGTCAGAATTAGTACTAATCTTTTTATTATAAAATAAATAAATGGCTTTTTTGTATAGGCCATGTTACTTTAAATATTAACACTAGTACTAAACAAATAATGCAATTGTTATGCATTAACATATGATTACATATATTATCTTTTAGTTAGTGCAACCAGGAAAAAAAATTGTGTACTTCTTTTAGTTCAACTTAAACTAATTACCTCTAAATTACACCCCCACCAAAAGGTGAGGTTCTCAATTACACGTCCACTATCATCTTTAATTCATTAAAATCGATAAAGTCCGAGCCCTGATCGGCTGATCCTCAATCACCATCTGTTGTTATTATATGTCAATTTAATTATCTATTTTTTTGTTACAAAAATTAATTAATTTAGATTTCAACATCCAGAAAAATGTTACCCATATAAACTGTTTTTTTTTTTTTTTAAATTGTAATATATATAGTAGTCATGTTTGGCTTTTGAGAGACTAATCCACCATATTATTGTACTAACTCAAACCGAGTAAACCTCTTCTCTCTTAAAAAGAGTCTGGTATGGTCGCATGAAGATTGTCATTTGTTTTTCTATTTATTGGATCCCGGGTGAACTTTCTTGATTCAAAATCACCGATGAAAATAAGTAAATCTTCCAACGGTCCTCATGAATTCAAGATATGAAACTTCAGGTTTTAACATGTGACCTCAAGGGGCCAAAATCTTCAATTTGCCACAACTCGAACTTAATTAGGACGTACTCTAAAAAACTTTAATAGTATACTAATCAACCATTTTAATGACCGGTGTTCAAGAATAACAATCCGAGCCAAACCCGAATCAACACAGCTTCTTTCACTTGTACCTACCTACATTAATTCCACAAGATCTACTAGTCACTTTGTATGTTTACCTTTATTTATCATCCAAATATATAAAAACAAAGTATATATAAAAAAGAACAAAAGTGCAACAGTTTGGTGACGTCATTCAATCACAAAAGAAGCCCATCTTCCATCTGTCCGCAATGAGAGATATAGCATCTAGATCTTGCAGACTAAAGAAGCTTCACATAATCTCCTTAATTATTCTCTCTCTTACACACACACAAACAACATTGTCCAACTGTTTAGTTAACGTTTGATGACACAAAATAAGAAAACAGACCCAGATAACATGAACTGGGTGAACCAAAAAACAACCAACATCACACAATGACTAGACTTCTTTTTATCCTATCTTTTTTAAGCTTACTCTCATTAGCTCATCCCACTAGAAGAATTCTCCACCAGCCACTCTTTCCAGTCAGCTCAGAACCACCACCAGACACCCAACTTCCACCACCAGCACCACCAATCACCACCACCCCAGATGATGACCATCCATTCTTCAACGAAAACCCGAATGGAAACACCCAAGTTCAACCCATACCGACACCGAATCCACCAGTCGTGGTTGGACCCGATTCAAGTAACAACATTTCACACCCTATTGCCTCACAACCACCTTCCAAACCAGCCAAGAAAATAGCTGTTGCTATTTCTGTTGGGATTGTCACACTAGGAATGCTGTCTGCATTTGCGTTTTTCGTTTACAAACATAAGTCTAAACAAGCTAGTGACTCGCAGAAACTTGTCGGTAGCAGACATAATTCGCGACGAAATAGTAATGACAATGATCAACCTTCTAGTTTTATTTATATCGGAACAGTTGAACCCTCGGTTCGTGAAACAACGAATCTGCCGCCTAATGTGTCTCCGTATCATAAACTGAATTCGGTTAAAATATCAGAGAGGTATAGACCAAGCCCTGATCTTCAGCCACTTCCACCATTGAGTAAACCCCAAGAACGGCCACCGGTCAGCCATTCGCCCCCGGCGATGTCTTCTTCATCATCAGATGATGAAGAAGATACCGAAAGTAATGATTTTTATACACCTCATGGATCAAATGCAAGCACTAAATCAAAATTGAGTCAGTCTAGTAATAACAATTCAAGTTTGGTGATTCAAGAAAGAAAAGGGGCACGGTCGACTAGCCTTGTGGCTCATTCGAAAAGAACTTCACCTCGGTCAAGGCTTTCGGTTTCTTCTTCTTCTTCACCTGATACAAAACATAGAAATAATCCACAGCCACCACCAATAGTTCCTACAACAATGGAGTATAGTCAGCCATTAGCTATAACATATGGTCCAAGAAGGACTAAATTCGCAGCACCACCGCCTCCACCCGATATGACACGTTTGAATTCCATTAATAATCAATCTCACAAAAAACCTAAACTAGTTCCACCACCACCACCACCGCCGCCACCGCTTCCACAGTGCAAAAGATGGGTATTTCTCCAGTGAAGGTGCTTTGCATTCAAAAAGTTGCAATGCCAGAATCAAGGAGTCTTAGTCCTAAAGTAATACCTGGAATTGTGAAACAAAAGCCATTAGAGGAAGTAAACAACAATGGTGTTGAGGGGGATGATGCAGACGAGTCGAAACCAAAGCTGAAGCCTTTACACTGGGACAAAGTACGGGCAACTTCCGATAGAGCTACCGTATGGGACCAGCTAAAATCGAGTTCCTTTCAGTAAGTACACAATTCAAAATCATGTCATTATCTTGTCAAATGTTCGGTGATATCTTGTATGTATATGATTTTGTATGTTTCACTTTGTGGTGTAGACTAAATGAGGACATGATGGAGTCTCTTTTTGGATGTAATTCTGCTAAATCAGCTAAAAAAGAAGAAACACCAAGATCGGTTCTGCCTCCGGTTGAAAAGGAAAACAGAGTTTTGGATCCAAAAAAGTCACAAAACATAGCCATTTTGCTAAGAGCGTTGAATGTAACAAGGGATGAGGTATCTGAAGCACTTCTAGATGGTAAGTAATTAGAATTATATCCTATACGTATGTAAACGCATAAAGAACTTTTTAGTTTTACACATTTAGATTAGAGCGATTGAATAATCACAGTGACATCTATAGGAAAAGATTCAACTTATATGCAGGTGATGCTGATACCCATTCAACTTTGCCATGTAATCTTACCTTGAATCCAAATTATTGTGGCAGAGCTGATTGAGTAACAGTATAACCTGCACATATTGACGTCTATAAGTTGAATCATATAAGGATAATTTATTGAAGTTTTACAATCTTTTTTGTCATAAAGTTTCGGCGTTTTAAAAGAGTAGATGGTTTTGATGAAACAGGAAATCCAGAAGGCTTAGGTGCTGAACTCCTGGAAACACTGGTAAAGATGGCTCCAACCAAAGAAGAAGAGATAAAACTTAGAGATTATAAAGGTGAAATGTCAAAATTAGGGTCTGCAGAAAGATTTCTAAAGGCAATACTTGATATACCATTCGCATTTAAACGAGTTGAGGCCATGCTTTACAGAGCTAACTTTGAGAATGAAGTTAAATACCTCCGGACTTCCTTTTCGATACTAGAGGTATTGCTCAAGTATTATTACTTGACATAATTAGAATTTTAATACTTCTTATAGCTCACTATATATACAAGTTTCTATCAGGCAGCAAGTGAGGAACTAAAGAGCAGTCGTCTTTTCCTCAAACTCCTTGAAGCTGTTTTAAGAACGGGAAATCGTATGAATGTTGGCACAAATCGTGGTGAAGCTACAGCTTTTAAACTTGACACACTCTTAAAACTAGTAGACATAAAAGGGACAGACGGGAAAACGACATTGCTTCACTTTGTCGTCCAAGAGATTATAAGGTCTGAAGGGACAGAATCTGATGCTAAAAGCAACGGTTTTTCTGCTGCACCATTTAAGAAGCAAGGGTTGCAGGTTGTTGGTGGGCTGAGTAGAGAATTAAGTAATGTCAAGAAAGCAGCAGGAATGGACTCAGATGTTCTAAGTGGCTATGTTACAAAGCTTGAAAATGGACTCCAAAAGATTAGATTGACAGGTCATGACAAGCCAGATATGCAAGGGAACTTCTTTGAGTCAATGAAAATCTTTTTTAAAGAAGCAGAAGTAGAAATTAAAAAGATCAAGATGGATGAAAGAAAGGCATTGGCGTCTGTGAGAGATGTAACAGAGTATTTCCATGGTGACACTGCACGAGAAGGGGCTCAACCGTTCAGAATTTTTATGATTGTAAGGGATTTTCTAGGCGTACTGGACCATGTTTGTAAAGAAGTCAGTCAAATGCAGGATAAAACTATGATGGGTTCAGCAAGATCGTTCAGGATTGCTGCCACTGCATCATTACCGGTTTTAAACAGATTCAACGTGCATCCTAGTACAAGTTCTGATGATGAAAGCTCATACTCATCTCCATGAGATTAAAATATACGCCAAAAGTTTACACATAAGGATCAACTTTTGTACAAGATTGAATTGGGAAATGCATCTTGTACAAACATAAGTGTATCTTCTTACTCTGAGCTTGGAAAAAAGAGAAGATCAAAAGAGTAAATATTGGATGAGGAAACAGCTACAAAATCTATAGTCCAAATAATCAACAAGAGAGTCGAGATAGCAAACACGATAGTGATGTTTATTTGGATTAAAGGCTTCATCCAACAACATAAAAAGATACTGGAAACTTGTCATCTCATGGATCTTCTAACATGGTATAGTATACATACTGATAAATGTAGTAGTTTTATTTGCTTACATTCTTACAAGAAAAATAAATGTTTATTTATTACTGGAATCATTCTTTAGTTTGGATTTAAGTAGACCAATCTTTTGTCTCTAATATGGAGTTCTTCAGCTTTTCACTAAACTATATTCTCTTCGGGCATCATTGTACTAAAACTTCATTTTCAAATCTTGTCTCTATTATACTTGGACACAAAATAAAGACCCGATATCGAAACAAATTTTGACCAACTTGAAAATCAGAGATGTTAACACTGCATCATGTAAACTTAACAAATGAATGACAACCCTGATTAACGATACAGTTTAAAACAAGTCTAATTGTAGTCTGGAAGGTCCTAAAAGTTGTTTATTTGAGTATCTAGTTGAAAAGCGTATGTTTAACGCCCCAAGTTACGGCAATAATCTATCTATCTATACTATTATATAAAGCGTTTTTTTAAGTGCCTTCCTCAATATTATGATACAACATCAGGTCTCCTTCTGCTAAACGTAAAACCAAATGCTCTCCCTTTTTCTCTCTTAATATATAAACAGACCGACAACCTTAAACCATCATCAAAAACTTTTTCTCATCATTAATACCCTTATATTGTGCAATGTACAAGGGCTCGCAATTTGTGTCGTGTTTGGGTTGGCAGGTTAATATATCCTAATCCTTACTCTACCCATATAGTTAATCGGGTCGAAAAGTTGAACGATGGTCATGCCCATTTTAAGCGGGTTAGTCATCCGAACCCGTTTACAACCCGGTCTAGAATTCAAAAATTGCACCACAGCTCTTATAAGTTAAGAGCTGGAAATATTTGAATGCAAACGATAAACTATTAAAGAGTAAATACTTTCATCATACACAAATAAACACTAATGATAAACATATGAAAATCAAAAACATATTTTGCAGTACTATTATACTATATAAAGAGTTGAAAGTCAAGAAAGTGATGCAAGTTTTAAACAACTTATATGAGCTTCGAATTTGACGCCTTGTTTTCAAACAGTCTGTTTGTTTATGCAACCAAACAAACAATGTTTTCTAGGGTTTTGCGACACTGTTCGATTTTAAGGCTCGCTGCCAAGGCTCAACCGGCATCCTCCTGGCCTGATTGTAGGTTTGAAATTTTTTGGGTGGTAGAGAAAATGTTTGGAAAGGGTTACAGACTAGTTTTATTAACATTTAAAAGTCGAAGGGGGCATGTGTATAATTGTATTGCATAACAGGGTAACTTTGGGTCGGTAAACCCGAAAACCATAATGAAAGAATTCGGTTTTTTAAAATATAAAACTATTTTGGTTTTAGGCCTTTTAGTTTGGTTTTTGCTTTTTAGTTAGTTTTTTAATCATGTGTAGCCATAGAGATGGCAATGGGGCGGGTATTGTCGGGGATCTTAATCCTCATCTCCATCCCGGTTTTCACTTGTAATCCCCATCTCTGTTCCCATCCCCGTCGGGGATAGAAATTACATCCCCATACTCGTCCCCATCGGGTATCGGGTATACCTTTTTTGAATAAACATAAATTTAATGTAGCATAAGATAAGTAGTAAAACGTGTAGCTCGATCTCTTCCTTCTATATATAAACTAATATTTATGTTAAATAAATGATAAATGTATAACAAATAAAAAGTATTAAACAAAAAACTCTAAACCAAAATGATTCTAACATATAAAAAAAACTTAAAGTAAATGTAATAAGTATATATAGTGTTTTCGGGTTCGGGTATGGGAATAGGAGATTTACGGTTTTCCATCCCCATCGGGGAATTAATTTACATCCTCATATCCGTCCCCATCCCCTGTCAACTTGGGGATTCCCCGGTCAAATCGGGTTCGGGTACGGGTATTTTTGCCATCTCTATCTGTGGGTATTTGACTTATCAACACTTTCTATTTTCATTCTTTCTTGTCTAAAGGTAAACGCTCCTTCATGACGGGTTCTGCCGTTAGCTTCATGGAAGGGCACGACGCCCCTTCCTAAAAACTTGTTTATTTGGTAAAAGATCAAATATCAAAATCTTGATTTGAAACTTGATTTAATTACAATAAAAGAATTGTTTTTGCTAGTTTACTATCTATGAATACATTTCTTTCCTAAAGTCTATCTTTATAGTTAATTAGGGCTTTGTTAAATGAAACCTTAAAGGCTTTTGTTAAAATGCATTAAATACTAATACATTTACCATCATGCATTAAGTTTTGAACCATCATGCATTTAACCTAGATATAATTTACAATTATAGAAAAAAAAAAGGAAAAGAAAAGATAATCCGAACAACACATGAGTATTTCATTGGTGTATTTTTGTTTGATAAAAAAAAAGCCTATATATAGATTTATTTATTTATTTATTAAAAAGTTTTATCATAACACAAGGGTGGGAGGAGTCATGTAGTGATTTTTCCCAACCCTCCCAAATCCCACCAATCACATCTCTCCAACTCATTTTTCCTTTTCAACCCTCCCAACCAACCCTCCACCAACTTATTTCTTAGGCATTCATCACTTTCTCAACCCTCCCAAATTTTTTTATTTTCTTTTTCATTTAATTTAATCAAACAATTAATTAAAATTTTTATATACAATTATATTAAGCATCATTTAAACTTATTTTTATTTAAAGAAATAAAATACAATAATTATAATAAAATAATTATGATAGTAATAAAAAAGGAAAAAAACCCATACCTTATCTATACATATACACCACAAAAGTTACCTTTACTCTTCCTCATTCATTTTTGCTCTTCCTTTTTCCTTCCCTGCTGTGCTTCGTCTTCAGCCAGCCAGGTAATTGTTTTTCTTCTTCTTTTTTTTTTAATTTTTGTGGAATGGACAAAATTCACTCGCTGGGCCCCACCTTTTTTTGACCGTTCAACGGTCATATGTTTCCTCCAAAACTCCAACCCGCGGCTGGCTTATAACCCGCTCAATCCCAGCCCTCTCCCAGCCCGCGTGACCGGCGCGGTGTGCTTCGAAGGGTTGGGCCAACCCGTGCATGAACCCGCTCCCAGTCTGTCCGCCCTAAGTACTAGTTATTAAAAATTTCTTTTTAAATGCAAAATTGCAAATTGTTACTGGTCTCGTGTTTCACTATTTTTTAAATGCTATAATGAAGTCCTAACCTACACTTTGGATGGTGTTTTATTATTCTGGGTTAGAAATGTTTTAGGGATTCATGCTCATCCGGGTCTGAATGAGGTGCTATCAACAACGAGCTAGGGTGAAAACCGGTGACACGACCCTTAATCTCGGGGATTTTCCTGAGTTCTCTGGTTTTTTTTCATCCCTTTTATATGTATATGGATATTGTTTAAGGGTAAAGTTACTCTTAAATTAATAAGGGTTTAATCTTGTTTAGGAAAATGATTATGAGTGATTTATACTTGTTGGCGGTTCCCTAATGGTGTGAAGTACTTATTAGCTTCACGCCACCAAGTGTTTAATATGAGTGTGTTTGTGTGTGTTTTTCATTAGGGTTTTGGTGAATCCTTTGAGGGGTATTTATAGGCCCCTTGGGAAGGATCCAGAACCTTGGAGGTTAACGGTAACGTTGGCATATAGCCGTTATCGTTGGACAGCTGTATAACAAACTCTGGCTTGAAGGTACAGGTACGGGTCGTACGTACTAGTGCACGTTCTATCTTGTACTGTTTGTCTGTAAGACGAGCGCAGCCTTCGGAGGCTTTCGGCTGTCTTACTGATCGTTAGGTTCCGATCCTTTGTCCATCACTGGATTTAGAGGGGTTTAGCCCGTGCTTAGTATGTGTAATCCGTAGAGTCCGGATGATTAAGGATGGTACATCATCAAGCCCCCCAGCCTAGCATTATGCTCTTTCATAATGGTGGGGTAAAGCTAAGTATATTTTGAAAATGACAATAATTTTATTCACCTTTGAATTTTTGCGGAAGCTACATCCGTAGCCTTTTGCGTGTTACTATACACTCTTCCCCCTCAAAAATAAAAATGAGAAATAAATATGAGAAATAAAAAATAAGATAATATTGCGTCCATGCAAGTTTTGTTTTATACTCATTATTGCAATATTAGTGGGGGCCACGTGTGGTATCCGGAATCCTCGTAATAAATGCTACCCTTTGGAGAGTTAGTAGGAAACACGTGGTTGCTTCTAAGGTCGCGCTGCTTCGATGCGTCCCATAATGGGGTATTGTAGCGTTTTTCTCTTTCCTATAAATACTCCCTTCCTTCCTTCATTTCTCACCTTTTTCTTCTTGAAATCCTTTTTTGCTCTCTCCTCTCTCGAGTCCGTAGCTTCCGTAGCCTTAGTAGCTTTTGTAGCCTCCTTCTTTGTCGCTATCCTCCGCAGGTGTGTGTTTTTGTCTCCACTTTGTATTTTGTTATGGGTAATAGAAAGGATTCTTGTTAGTTTTTGTAAAGTCTCGAAGGAAGAATTAGTCCAATTTTTGTCCGACCATAGGTTTCCCCCAGGCTACCACTACACTGTCCCACGCCCCTCCGACAATGCGAGGATGGTTCCGGCTGGCAAGGTAGTTTTGTACATGGCTATGTTTGAGATATCTAACGTCCGTCTGCCGTTTACCACCTTTTTTCTGGAGGTGCTAAAACACTTTAAATGTCACATCTCCGAACTGACCCCTTTCGGAGCCCTTAGGATAACCATGTTTGAGGCCTCTTGTCGTGCTCTTAATGCGGAGCCTACGGTAGATAATTTTCGTAAGTTTTATTGTTTGGGAGCCGACGGGGATTGGTTTACCATCCAAAAGATGCCTGACTCGAAGCTGCCGGAATGTATATACGGTGTAACTGCCTCCATAAAAGGGTGGAAGAACAGATTTTTTTACGCGGATTCCTCCGTCGTACCCTCCGGATATCCATCTTTATTGATCATGAAGGGCAACGCTCGTGGTACTCTACCGGATACTTCAACAAAAATTGAATTTGATCAAGATTTGGTGGAAAAGTTGTGTAAGCCTCCGATATTGAGTCGGACGCTTCCGGAGGCTGTTTTGTATTTGGCTAAATTGAGTTCGGTCTGGTCATACCATCCGGCTGTTCCCAGACTTGTGAATAAAGAAGGGAAGGGTATGGAGCCTCCGACCCTTCTCATCTGGCCTATAAGAATTTTAATATTATTTTCTTGCTTGTCGTGGCTTCGTTGTCTTCTTTCTTGTTACGTTTTGCGTCCTTATCTCTTAGTTATGTAAATTTTGATCTTTTATTACTTTGTTTTTTCCAGTTATGGATTTTTTGGAGTATATGGGGAGTGATTTGGAGGATATTGATGCTATCCCGGACCTTCCGGAGTGGCAGACAGTGCCGGAGGTTCCCCACATCTCTCATGAGAAAGATGTTACGGTTTTGAGGGATACACCGGAGACTATTGCCCGCAGGAAGGAGATTGAAGAGGACTTTGCCAATCAACTTGTCTTGAATAGAAAAAAGAATGAGAAGGAGGAGACTGCTACCAACGAAGCCTCTGGAAAGAATATTAAACGGAAGAGGAAAACTGAGAAAAAATCAATTCCTAAATCTCGCAAGAAGCCCAAACCACAAAGTGATGTAATGGAGGAAACAGCTGAGGATGACCAGAATGCGGAGGAAAGGGAGTTTGTTGCGGATCCTCCGAGACATGGGGCTGGCAAAGGCTCTATGGCCGTCCGAAAGATGAAGAGAAGCATTCCGGAGGATGTGCACGAGATTGAGGATTCTGATGACGAAGCCTCCGGAACCGGCAATTATTCTGAAAGTGACAACCCCCCGTCCCAGCGAATTCCGGAGATTCCGAAATCTAAAAGCCCTTTCAAAGTAGTGTTTCCAAGAATTCCCTCTGACAACTATTTGGAGAAGGACGAAGAGAAAAATGATTTCATCTCCCACATTATGCTTCCGGCGCGTCTTCAAGACGTGGCTCTTCTTTCTATTGAGGAGTTTCGGAGCTCTACCAACGAGACTTCTATTCGCCAGATATCAGAACAGGTAGCTTCTTCGTTTTTAATTTATACGCTATCTATTATTACGTTTCCTTTGAGGTTACGCATTGCTTATTGTTTTTGTTACATTCTCAGAATGATTTTTGGCGCCGATGGGATGTGCTTGAGGCGGAAAAGGATGATCTGAAAGAAAAGAATAAGGAGCTGCGCCGTAGGCTCCGCAAGCTGGAGCTTGAAGATCCAGAACTTCAATCACAGAAAGTTGCAGACATGGAGGCGGACAATGTTATCCTCAAGAGGCAAGCTGAGATGGCTTAGCAGAAAGTATCCGTACATCGGAACAGAATTGAAGAGATTACGCGAGAGAAGACCCAATTGGATGATGAATTGTTCGAGGAAAAAGCTAAGGTTGAGCAGTTGACATCGGAGATCAAGGGTTATAAGGACTTGGAGAAAAATTTGCGTGATAAGTTGAAGGAGTTGGATGAGGACATTGAGAAACTGACGGCGGACAGGGTGGAGGTTGTAAGGGGTATTCCTTTGATCTTCGATAAACTCCGCTCGAGTTCTGAGTTTGCCAAGGAGATGGGTCTTGCGCATTGGCCGTAGGCTTCAACAAAGGCTTCCGGATATGGACATTACACAAATTCCCGGCTATCAGAAGGGGACGGTCGCAGCTTTAAAGGAGGCAGCCAAAAAGTTCGCTGAGAAGAAGTATGAGTATTTGGCTGCGGTTGCCTCCGACTCTGACCTCACTGCCCCAGAGATCCTTGCTATCAACCCTGCATCTTCCGAGGCCTCCGCATTCGCCCAAGCAACTGCATCCTCCG
This sequence comes from Erigeron breviscapus, assembly GCA_034093135.1. Classification (NCBI taxonomy): domain Eukaryota; kingdom Viridiplantae; phylum Streptophyta; class Magnoliopsida; order Asterales; family Asteraceae; genus Erigeron; species Erigeron breviscapus. The sequence goes on along the minus strand of CM067169.1, from coordinate 38,712,972 downwards.
CAGCTCCCTCCGGTTCTGTTGTCCATGATCCTTGAAATTCTTGAACAATTTTAATTTTAATTTGATCTGTAAAAGCCTTTGTTGGCTAGATACAATGTTTCTTTTCTTTCCTTCTTGACTTTCTGTTTATGCTCCGCAGGCTACGCGCCCGATGGTGATGGGCTGTAGCAAAAACAATATTTCCTTATGCATGCTTATCTTTGTTATTGCTGCTTTGTCAATTGTTTTGCATGATTATGCTATTATATGTATGCTTCATACTTGGATGCAGCTAAATAGCTTATAGTATTGCTACCGTAGGAGGCATTGTAATGCTTTAGCCATAGCCTCCCTTAAAACTTTTGCATGCTTGCTTTATCTTTATAGAAGGAAATGATTATTTTTTGCCAAGTCTTGGGCTTACTTATTTTCCAAGGTTTTTGGGCTTGCAATTCTTTCCTTTATAGGTCGTAGCCTGTCAAAGGGTAAATTCTTGATGTTCCGGATTTGCGGTTCCGTCTACATCTTTGCAAGACTATTGGGGTCTTGCGACGTAAGGTTGCGAGCCTACACGTCTGCTTACGGAGGCGAGGGCCAGCCGTAGTGTTTTCATGTTTGTATAATTGTTTTAACTTAGAAAAATTTCTAAGGTTTCTTGCATAATTTTTGCGTTGCGTAGGCTCTGATTAGCCGTAGCGTATTTAGTTCTTACTACTTAGAAAAGAAAAGTTTTCTAAGGTTTATATATATATATATACACAAATGATGCGTAGCTTAGGCTCTGGTTAGCCGTAGGCTGCAGTCACTTTGTGGTATTCTATCACTTGTTCTTAGGGGCATTTTTCAATAACGTCACATTGCCTAGGATACGATTGGCCGTAAGCTGTGGTTTGATTAATTGTTTCTGGCCGTAGCCTTTCTACATGGGGGTGGCCGTAGCCTTGTTAACAAGATAAAGAAAATTACAAGTAACACTTTTTTAATTGTGAGCCATTCCATGTTCGTGGAAGATCTTCTCCTTGAAGTGTAGCCAGCTTGTAGGATCCATTACCGTAAGCTTCTGTTACTTGGTACGGACCTTCCCGTTGGGGCCCTAGCTTTCCAACTTTTTCGGCTTTGCTTGCATCATTATTTCTGAAGACATAGTCCCCTGGTAGGAATGTCTCCTTCCTGACCCTTTGGTCGTAGTACTTCTTCATTTGTTTTTTGTATGATGCTTCTCGGATTGAGGCTACTCCCCTTCTCTCCTCCAGTAATTCCAAATTTTGACGGAGTTGTGCTTCATTTTCTTCTTCGTTGTTGAACCTGCGGATGGTTGGTACACATGCTTCTGCTGGAATCATGGCTTCGGAGCCGTACACAAGACTGAATGGTGTCTCTCCATTGCTTGTTTTTGGGGTTGTTCGTAGAGCCCATAGTACTTGGTGAAGTTCATCTAGCCATCCACTTTGGCATCTTCCCAGCCTTGTCTTAATTCCTTGCACAATTTGCTTGTTCATTGCTTCGACTTGTCCATTAGCTTGCGGATGGGCTACGGACGTGAATCGTTGTTGTATCTCCAAGTTGTTGCAAAATTGGGGGAAAATTCCTTGACTGAATTGTTTTCCATTGTCGCTGACTATGATATGTGGGATTCCGAACCTTGTTACTACTTGTTCCCATACGAATTTTTCCATTTGTTTGCCTGAAATGGTGGCCAAAGGCTTGGCTTCCACCCATTTTGTGAAGTAATCAACAGCTACGACCAAAAACTTAACACGTCCAGGTATATATATATATATATATATATATATATATATATATATATATATATATATATATATATATATATATATATATATATATATATATATATATATATATATATATATATATATATATATATATATATATATATATATATATATATATATATATATATATATATATATATATATATATATATATATATATATATATATATATATATATATATATATATATATATATATATATATATATATATATATATATATATATATATATATATATATATATATATATATATATATATATATATATATATATATATATATATATATATATATATATATATATATATATATATATATATATATATATATATATATATATATATATATATATATATATATATATATATATATATATATATATATATATATATATATATATATATATATATATATATATATATATATATATATATATATATATATATATATATATATATATATATATATATATATATATATATATATATATATATATATATATATATATATATATATATATATATATATATATATATATATATATATATATATATATATATATATATATATATATATATATATATATATATATATATATATATATATATATATATATATATATATATATATATATATATATATATATATATATATATATATATATATATATATATATATATATATATATATATATATATATATATATATATATATATATATATATATATATATATATATATATATATATATATATATATATATATATATATATATATATATATATATATATATATATATATATATATATATATATATATATATATATATATATATATATATATATATATATATATATATATATATATATATATATATATATATATATATATATATATATATATATATATATATATATATATATATATATATATATATATATATATATATATATATATATATATATATATATATATATATATATATATATATATATATATATATATATATATATATATATATATATATATATATATATATATATATATATATATATATATATATATATATATATATATATATATATATATATATATATATATATATATATATATATATATATATATATATATATATATATATATATATATATATATATATATATATATATATATATATATATATATATATATATATATATATATATATATATATATATATATATATATATATATATATATATATATATATATATATATATATATATATATATATATATATATATATATATATATATATATATATATATATATATATATATATATATATATATATATATATATATATATATATATATATATATATATATATATATATATATATATATATATATATATATATATATATATATATATATATATATATATATATATATATATATATATATATATATATATATATATATATATATATATATATATATATATATATATATATATATATATATATATATATATATATATATATATATATATATATATATATATATATATATATATATATATATATATATATATATATATATATATATATATATATATATATATATATATATATATATATATATATATATATATATATATATATATATATATATATATATATATATATATATATATATATATATATATATATATATATATATATATATATATATATATATATATATATATATATATATATATATATATATATATATATATATATATATATATATATATATATATATATATATATATATATATATATATATATATATATATATATATATATATATATATATATATATATATATATATATATATATATATATATATATATATATATATATATATATATATATATATATATATATATATATATATATATATATATATATATATATATATATATATATATATATATATATATATATATATATATATATATATATATATATATATATATATATATATATATATATATATATATATATATATATATATATATATATATATATATATATATATATATATATATATATATATATATATATATATATATATATATATATATATATATATATATATATATATATATATATATACACGTCCAGGAGCTTGTGGGAAAGGTCCGACAATGTCAATGCCCCATTTAGAAAAAGGCCACGCTGCCGTTACTGGAATAAGCTCGCTTTTGGGAGCTTTCGGAACCGTGGCATGAATTTGGCATGAATCACAAGTTTGAATTTCTTTCACAGTATCATTGTAAATGGACGACCAATAATACCCCATCTTAGTGATCTTGGCCACCACCATTCTGGGTCTGGCGTGGGCTCCGCAGCATCCTTGGTGTATTTCTTGAATAACTGTCTTTGCTTGCTTTGGGCCTACACATCTTAGCAATGGTCCCAAGTAGGATTTTCTGTAGAGGCCTTCATCTCGGAGGGTATACTGTGGAGCCTTAATTCTGATCTTTCTTGCTTCTTCTTTGTTTGCGGGTAGCAGTCCACTTGTCAATATTCTACGATTGGTGTCATCCAAGTTTGTCCTTCTTCTTCCACAGGTGCTACAACGATTTCTTCTTCAATGGAGCTTTTTTGCAATGTTTTGACAAGAACTTCTTTGGTTAGATGGGCGAAGGAGGTGAAGGCTAATTTGCTTAGAGCATCTGCTATTTTGTTGCGGCTCCGACTTACATTTTGTATCCGGAAGCTCTTAAATTTTTGCCTTATTTGCTTCACCTTTTCCAAATACTTCTTCATTGCTGGCTCATTTGCCTCGTACGTTCCATCTACTTGAAAAGCTACTATTTGAGAGTCTACACAAACATGGATGTGGTCTACTTTCATTTGTCTTGCGATTCGCAGGCCTGCTAGTAGTGCTTCATACTCTGCGGCATTGTTCGATGCTTTGAAGTCAAACCGCAAAGCATAGGTAAACTCTTGGCCTTCTGGGCTTGTTAAAATGAGGCCTGCGCCGGAACCGTCTGCACTAGAGGCTCCATCAGTAAAAAGCTTCCACGTTTATGGACTTTCCTTTTCTTCCGGCTCTTCCAGCTTCACCATACTTTCCGCCTTTCTCTTGTTTTTTGACTCCACGGGCGGGACCTCCGCAAGAAAATCTGCTAGTATTTGTCCCTTGATTGAACTTCTTGGTTTGAACTCAACTTCGTGTTCTCCAAGTTCAATTGCCCAATTTGCTAATCTTCCGGAGACTTCCGGCCTAGTTAAGACTTGCTTAATTGGCTTGTCCGTCAGGACCTGTATAGTGTGTGCCTGGAAATACCTCCGGAGCCTCCTAGCTGCATGAACTAAAACAAGAGTTAGCTTTTCAATTTCTGGATACCTTGTTTCCAGGGATTGTAAAACTCTGCTAACATAGTATATGGCTGTTGGACTCCTTTTCTGTTTGTTACCAATACTGCACTTATGGTTTCGCTGGAGGCTGCTAAGTACATCTGGAGGATCTCGCCTGGCGCCGGAGCCGTCATTGTTGGCAGTTGGCATAAGTAGTTTTTTAGCTCTGCGAAGGCTTTTTGGGCCTCCTCTGTCCACCTGAAATGTTGTTTTTCTAAACAACCCTTCAACGTATGAAAAAAGGTAGAGATCTATCTGCTGACTTTGATAAAAAGCTATGAAGGGCTGCGAGCTTGCCATTGAGGCTTTGAACCTCTTTGAGAGCCTGCGGCGGCCTCATGTCTTGGATGTCTTTAATTTTTCCTGGATCTGCTCTGAATCCTTCCTTTGTGATTATGTGCCCCAAAAATTGACCTTCTTCCACCCCAAAAGAACACTTTTTTGGGTTTAACTTCATATTAATGGCCCAGAGGGTTTTGAAAGTTTCTTCAATGTCTAGGAGCATATCTTCTTCGCTTCGGCTCTTAATGACCATGTCATCCACATAAGCCTCCAAATTTCTTCCGATCTGTCTACCAAAAACTTTATCCACCAGTCTTTGATATGTTGCTCCAGCATTCTTTAAGCCAAAAGGCATTTTCTTGTAGCAATAAATTCCCTCGGATGTGTAGAAGGCTGTTTTGTCTTCGTCATCCGGATGCATCTGTATCTGGTGGTAGCCTTTGTAAGCATCTAAAAAACATTTTAGCCGGAAGCCCACAAGTGATTCGACCTTCCAATCAATTTCCGGAAGCGGGTAGCAGTATTTAGGGCACGCTTTGTTGATGTCGGTGAAGTCGACACACATTCTCCATCCTCCGTCATGCTTTTTTACCATCACTGGGTTGGCTACCCAGCTTTGGTACTTAACTTCTCTGAAGATGCCAGCCTTTACCAAATCTTCCACTTGTTCCTTCGCCGCCCTGCTTCGATCCGGGGCTAGGCTCCGACGTTTTTGCTTAATAGGCTCCAGGTGTGGTCTTGTATTCAGGAGATGCTGAGTGTCAAAAGTTTCACCGTTTATCTTCAATTCTCTGGGAACACCCGTCATGTCCGCAGGCGTCCAAGCAAAAACATCTTTGTTTTTATCCAAAACTTCTTTCAATTTTCTCTTGTATTCAGTCGGTAACTGCTTGCCAATCATTATGTGTTGATCTGGATGCTGGTTATTGATGAACAACTTTTCTGTTTCTACTTCAAGGTTTTCATTTTTCTTTGAACATTATCCGGCTTCCGGAGCCCTTATTTGGGAACATTGTACCTCCGGTCGGGGTTCAGTTTTGACAAAACCTATTCCACTTGGAGTTGGGAATTTTACTACTGCATGGACTGGGGATGGTACCATACCCAATTTTCTCATTACTGGTCGGCCAAGTATGATGTTATACGGCGACTCCGCCCGCACTATCACAAAAGTTAATGCTTCGGATCTTATCCGCGGAGCCTTCCCAACAGTAACATTAAGTGTGATTTCTCCCAGCGACCATGTTCTTTCATTTGAAAAGCCTACTAAGGGACTTATGTTATCTTTCCTTTTCTTTCTTAATGCGGCCTTCAGCTTTAAAAAACAATGCTCATACATTATTTCACATCCGCTTCCTGTGTCTAGATGGACTCTCTTAACTGGATGGTTTCCTACAATGGCTCCGATTATAATTGGTGCTTCAGATGCTTCTTCATCCTCAACCGGAGGGAAACTTATGGCTACCTTCTTCCAGGCCTCATTTCTCATCGGAAACCTTTCTGATGGTGTTGTGCGCTCCGGAATAACAGCTGCAATTATTTCTTCCAGTGGCTCCGCTTTAGCTTCCGGAGCTTCGATCATTGGATTCTTACCATTGTTTTGTTTTGGTCCCGGCTCTTTAATGCCTTTCAGCAACATCGAATACTTTCCTAACTTCATTGCTTCTTCTACTTTGTGCTTAAAAACTTTGCATTCATTTGTATCGTGGCCATAACGATTGTGAAATTCACAGAACCTAGACATATCTTTGTTGCGGAGGTTACCTTTCACCGGAGCCTTCTCCGTTGCCAAGATATCACGAGTGTTTTTTGGGGCATGCTGGAGATTAGAGTGACTTCCGGAAGCTCCTCCTTGTGATCTATTGAATGGTGCAGTTTTGAACCTTTCATGTCGGAAGTTTCGATTTCTTCTGTTTCTGTCAGGATCTTTTCCGTAGCCTGGACCTGTGACTCCGCCCGCTGTTTCATTGCCCACCAGAAAAGTGTAAGTCTTGTCCATTAATACTGTATATTCTTGTGGTAAGTCTGTAGAAAGGAATTCCACGAGGGGCTGGAACCGTAGCCCATGGACAAAACCTGATATTTTTTGGTTTTCACTGAGGCCTTTCATCAACGCCGTTTCATCTGTGTAACGGGTTATAAATTGCCGGACGCTTTCATTCTCTCTTCTTTTGATATTATGAGCTTCCAGGTGCATTTTCTTGTATTTTCTCTGCTGGCTGAAATGTGAGCGGAATTTTGTCTTTAAGTCTTTAAAATTTGCTATACTTCTTTTTGGCTGCGCGTCTAACCAAGCTCGCACTAAGTCTTTCAGTGTAAGAGCGAACATATGGCAAGCTATCGGAACGTTCCACCTCTGCATCCGGATCATCCCATTGAAGTGCTTCAAATGGTTGTCCGGATCCTCCTTTCCATCATACATCTCTATCCCTTTTGGCAAGCCTCCCTCCGGCAGTGAGTAGTCTTCGATCCACTGCACAAAGGGTCCCGGCTCTGTTTGAATAATCATATCTTCTTCGCTTGGGAACCATCCCGGAGGGGGCGGAGCCTGCCTTGTACTGTTTGTCTGTAAGACGAGCGCAGCCTTCGGAGGTTTCGGCTGTCTTACTGATCGTTAGGTTCCGATCCTTTGTCCATCACTGGATTTAGAGGGGTTTAGCCCGTGCTTAGTATGTGTAATCCGGAGAGTCCGGATGATTAAGGATGGTACATCATCAGATATCTACTTTGGTGACTGGCTAGCAACTTGCTAGTAGTTTTATCGGATAAATCTTTCTGCTTTTCAAAGAGAAAATAGACATATCTTTGTTGCGGAGGTTACCTTTCACCGGAGCCTTCTCCGTTGCCAAGATATCACGAGTGTTTTTTGGGGCATGCTGGAGATTAGAGTGACTTCCGGAAGCTCCTCCTTGTGATCTATTGAATGGTGCAGTTTTGAACCTTTCATGTCGGAAGTTTCGATTTCTTCTGTTTCTGTCAGGATCTTTTCCGTAGCCTGGACCTGTGACTCCGCCCGCTGTTTCATTGCCCACCAGAAAAGTGTAAGTCTTGTCCATTAATACTGTATATTCTTGTGGTAAGTCTGTAGAAAGGAATTCCACGAGGGGCTGGAACCGTAGCCCATGGACAAAACCTGATATTTTTTGGTTTTCACTGAGGCCTTTCATCAACGCCGTTTCATCTGTGTAACGGGTTATAAATTGCCGGACGCTTTCATTCTCTCTTCTTTTGATATTATGAGCTTCCAGGTGCATTTTCTTGTATTTTCTCTGCTGGCTGAAATGTGAGCGGAATTTTGTCTTTAAGTCTTTAAAATTTTTTTTTAGTGCGGATGGCGCCACTTGTTTAAGGGTAAAGTTACTCTAAAGTTAATAGGGGTTTAATCTTGTTTAGGAAAATGATTATGAGTGATTTATACTTGTTGGCGGTTCCCTAATGGTGTGAAGTACTTATTAGCTTCACGCCACCAAGTGTTTAATATGAGGGTGTTTGTGTGTGTTTTTCATTAGGGTTTTGATGAATCCTTTGAGGGGTATTTATAGGCCCCTTGGGAAGGATCCAGAACCTTGGAGGTTAACGGTAACGTTGGCATATAGTCGTTATCGTTGGACAGTTGTATAACAAACTCTGGCTTGAAGGTACAGGTACGGGTCGTACGTACTAGTACACGTTCTATCTTGTACTGTTTGTCTGTAAGACGAGCGCAGCCTTCGGAGGTTTTCGGCTGTCTTACTGATCGTTAGGTTCCGATCCTTTGTCCATCACTGGATTTAGAGGGGTTTAGCCCGTGCTTAGTATGTGTAATCCGGAGAGTCCGGATGATTAAGGATGGTACATCATCAGATATCTACTTTGGTGACTGACTAGCAACTTGCTAGTAGTTTTATCGGATAAATCTTTCTGCTTTTCAAAGAGAAAATTAAGAATTTCTTTGTAAAGTTTTTCTTTTTATATACGAGGTAAAAAAATAAAAATAAATTCATAGCTAACTATTAATTAGGTTAGTTAAAAGGAAAAACTTATCTAATATACGAGTACATATTATTATGGTAAGGAGTAAAAAGTCTGGGATATGGTAAGGACTAGTTTGAGAAGCCGACATTTATTTGTTGTGAACCGAAAAGTATTGGGTTAGGGATTCGTTTGTCAATTTGTTTACCGACTGACTGATCGACCAATATCAAATACGAATATGGACACTATGGATACTGCAAGACCAACATCTATGTTAATCTGTACGACGAAGTCGTCCGGTTGGATAAGATATATCTCCTTGAGTCAAAGTATCTCTATGGTTTATTCAAACTTGGATATAATGGGATTCTTGGTTTAAGTATCAAAAGAAGCAACATCCTTGATAAGGCTCTTGACTTCTGCAAGAAACGTGCGGAGCTTAGGGCTCGTTATTCCCATGATGAAAGACGGCTCTATCATGCGTTGAGGCTCTTCGATCCCGATTTTGTGAACGATATTCAGGGCGATGATGCTATTGATCTTCTTGCTGTACCTAGTTTTCTTTCTTTTCTTTTTCTTTTCCAAAAACTATCATTGGCGTTCAAAAATAAATAAATAAATACAAAACTCTTGTACTACAAAAAAAACTGAATTGATAAATAATGTTTGTATTGATTAAGGTTTTTTGTTGATAGATTAAGTACTTTGTTATAAAGTTTATTAAGTTATAAACAAACCGACTCTGGAGTACTTTCAATATAATTTCCCCTTGTGTGTATATATATATATATCAATAGCAATAAAGAAATTTCATTGTCATTGTTTGTTTTGTATATGTTGATGCTATAATTTTGTTTCATAAATTAATCTGTGTTTACATATTTCATCAGGCTGCTGCCGAGTTGGATATAAAAAGACTAGTGGAGCTGTTGTTTGATGATGTCGTTCGCATGATCGCTGACAAGACTCCTGAAGATATCGAGAAGATCTTCCGCATACGTTATAATGGTGATGATACTCGGCTTGACTGGATGAATTACATCCTGGATAATACCTTATGGAATTTGAAGATGACAACGACGACTCGTGAGATATTAAACGTGTTACCTGCTGCTTTTAAAAATTTACCCTTTGAACAACAGTCAGTAGTTATAACTATATATCTATTCCAATGTATTCTTAACTTTTTATTTGATATATATAAATCTTGTCTAACTTTTGTTACTGGAATTGTTGATTGTAGACGCTATTGGGTATATGGACATCTCCTTCTTGAACGAAAGTATGTCGGTATTTTCTTATCTAGTTTTTCATATATGTATGTATATATATCATTATTCGCATTAAAAATTGAAGGAATTGACGAATTCGATGATTGCAGTGACAACTTGTTTAAAGGAGTTAAACAATTATCAAAAGAAGATGAAGAAGCAATAAGAGAAGAATGGAAAGATGAAGAAAATAAATATGGAGTTCGAGTTAAATATTTGGGTCTAGATCCAAATGACATTTATTATAGAGCTATGGCTGCATATTGTCCTTCTACAGAATGTTCAGATGAAGAAGAAGAATCAAAAGTTTAGAATAGGGTAATGGCAGAGTTTTGCTAATATTTGTATGTTAATAAACTTTTCAGACATATAGAGATTGTTTTAGCATAATATGCTGATAATTTTGGTTTTTCAAGTAATCAAAAACCTATATTGCGAATTTCGTCTCAATGTCCTGTTTGTTTCGATTCATGAAAGATTTCAAGGTCCATACGTACAAATGTACAATCCAAACAAGAACAAAAAGTAATTATAACTTGTTCATGGTTATGTAGTTATATGGATATAAACGACACAACATTGTGGATCTTATATTTGTGTAGTTTTTATTCGTATGGCTATGGCTACATAGTTGTTTCCAACCCTCACCCTCGTGTAGATGCCAAAGTAAAATAAGGAGCTCCGGTGATGCTCTTCGTTCTCATGATTTTCCTCACCAATATTTTCCACTTCATCTCGTCTTTCTTGTTATGGTTCTTCTTCTTGCTATCTTTCACGATCCTCTGTTTAAATTTCCTGTCATTCCACAATTATATATATATCCGGTTAACTAAAAGCTAAGCTTAGATTATACAAATATCAAAAAGTCGTGTTGAATGAGAACAAGAACTGATTTTTGACGCGCACCTGCATAAAGGAACCTTGCAAACGTTAGAATTAGCGCAGATACGAGCATGTAACTCCAAAAGGTGCCACATTCGTTGGCAATGAAGACAGCCACCCGGGGCTTTTAACTTGCATCCGGCAAAATGGTGCAAAAGGGATTCTAGACCCTTGCAAGCCTCATACTTGCAAGGCTTTTGATCGTCCGCTTTTAACATATTCTTATTATTATTATTATCTTGTGGACCAATTGTCCTACATCCATCTTTGCATATATGAACAAGAGCTTCCATTGCCTCATATAGTTGTAAATAAACCTTCCTTTCGGTAAACTTTCTCATATTGTCCTTTCGTCTCTAAAATCACAACAAAAAATTGAAAGCTTGTTAATTAATCATAACAACAAAATCGATCGATCAAAACAGTTTATATATTTATATGAAAATGTGTATCTATGCTTACATAATCTTCAAACTTGACATATTCGATAAGTTTCTTTTCAAGATTTGGATGACTGGCCCTCATGGCCTTCCATCCTGCAGATGAAAAAGCTGCTTTAAAGCACGTTAGGACAAATCGTTGGCAAATGATACTAAGTCGAGGCGCATCACATAGCAATGATAGCTGAAACACATCAACTACATTGTCAACATTGAGGAATCTGTGTTCAAGCTGATACTCGCACTCTCGTTTTAGTTGAGGTACAACAAAAGCATGAGAAAGGACCAAAAGGGACATTATATGTTCCTCCATTTGCGCTTCTTCATAGCTATAATGAAAGAAATAAAAGATATAAAACAACTTAAACACAAGTCACATTAACCAAAGTTGCTATATATATAGCATATATATGTATACCATGAAGAATACAAGAAGCGGATAAATATGCGAACAGCCTCTGGTGGAACCCCATGAATTGATATTTGATGATTGCTTCTTGATTTCTTAAACATGCCTCTGAAAACAGGGGAGGCAAAGCCCTAAAAACATTGAATGAGTAATTATAAATCAACTGAACTTATAATTTAACTTAGTATTTTGAAATTTATACAATGATTAAAACTTACTAAAATGATTGCATGTGCATAGATGTGGGTGTCACAATTTGTATGAATCTCAACATCTGCTTTATAAGCGTCATCAAAAAGACGGTCCCATGTTTCCCTCTTTTGGGAGATATAACAGTTTCTTCGTACTAATGCTGATCGACTTTTGTTCAACAGGCATCCCTTGATGGTTGTTGTTGATGGACCAAGTGATGGAGGAGACACAGGTTCGATTTTTTTGGCAGTCAACCGGTTTTCTTCAATATTAGCTTTCATGACTTGTTCTCCTTTGATTTGAAATGATCCGGGATCTGTTAACATATCTATTTAATTATTTTGGGCTTTGATTATGTAGGCCAATTCCATGGCCTGTTGATAATGTATATACTAATAAATCAGAAGGTATTGTATTGTTTTCAAATTTAATCATGTTATGTATTCCATCATTTCATGAATGTATATTATAATTGATAGATATAATGACATATGAAAATATAATGGCATGCATTCATGCACATATATAAATATGCAACAGATCCTGTTAAACGTTATAATATCCAAGAAACATATATAAACGTTACCTGGTACGAAAGAAATGGAAAACAAAGGTGGAATCGATATAGATTTTAATCAAAGATCACTTCCTCTGCGTATCTAATATACGTTGAAGCCGTAGCCCTATCAATTAATCAATGTGAATATATTGATAAATGTATATCTGGCTATATATGCATACAATGCATACAAGGAAAGCCAATTCAAATCCAATATTTATATATATTCAACAGATAAAAATATCCAAGCACCACCAGTTCCGCCGTTCTCAACCACCAATCACCGTCGTTAATCTGTAATGATGCTCAGAGATTGGTGGTGGATTTAGTTTGAAGGAGAGGGAGGAGAAGAAAGAAAAATTAGTGTGAAATGATAGAAAAGATAAATATAGAAAGCAAAACGGTTTAAACAAAACAAATACTAGGTAACTTACAAAAATGGTCCTCAGGTTATTCTTTACATTTTTTATCTTAGATTCAGACCATCAAAAAAATAAAACATATTGTAGATTATGGACAATAAGGGATAAGAGTGTAATCGACACATTCTATTGGTATTTTTTTGACACATGGTTTCTTACACCCTTTCTTTTGACACAAAGTGACAAGGTTTCCTTCTGCTTAGTGGAGCCGATTCTGGCACATTTTGGCACCTTTTTCAAACATATGACCTCACTTTTATTGTGTATTGCAACTTTTAGCAACTTTTGGCACTTTGCATATTAGTTCCCTTACATCCTCACAATTTGACTCTTTTTGGCAAGTGTAGGAAGTGTCACATGTCAAAAGCTCATTAGTTTTAGGAATCTGTCAAAACTTACCAAAATGTAATTCTTGATACTACACTCTAACCCTTAATATTTCATAGTGAAGGCCATAGTCATTAACTAGCTACTTCTATTTTCATACTATATATTGATTGGTACGTTCTCTCATATTTTTAAGTACACCCGAAAACTAAAAGATTGAATAGACTTGAACATCACCTTGTTTGTTACAAATTTAGAGCCAAAAATGTCGAACAAAGTTGACAACTTTGATATCTCTTAATCTTATATCTATTCAATTAACTTTCTAATCACAGTGGTAATAAAAATGTTAAGCATTAGGAGATTACATTACACTCCATATCCCAGGTTTTACTCACTCAAAGAGTTAATTAAAACTCAAAAGATATTTGATTGAATTTGCACTGGAGGCCCAATGTTACCTAGCTAAGAGGCCAAGCTACTCTCCAAGTCCATTTTAGATAAATATCCAATTTAATTAACTGGGCTTTCATAAAAGCCCATACGTATGAACCACGCCACAACGGCACCACGGTGCTGTTTAAATAGGGTAGTTGAACAAAGGGCTTTTTACTTGAAAAGTACCTCAACTTGTCACTTTTTACTTTATTGGGGTCAAAAGAAAAAAATGTTCTATGTTGGGGACAAAAACCGGCTAAAACACCTTTGTTGGGTCTACCATCAGGTAGCCGGTCATTTTTAATTTCGAAATGCATTTTCTTTTTAATTAATGATAGGTGGATATCTAATAACTATATAATATATATATACACGTCAGTTATAAAAAAACAAAGTTCATAAGCAAACTTTTTCATAAGCAAACAACTTTTTCAAAGTCTCCACTTCTGCAAATGCGAATGACTTCTGCAAATGTTTATTTACCACTTCGACAAATGCGAGTTCACTCCACTTCGGCAATCACGAGTGAAATCGTCTTCTGCAAATGAGTATTTTCAGGAAACAAATTTCAACTGGTAAATGTGATTTGCAGAACACGGCGGCCGGAAACTGTTAATTTTCACCAGAAAACTTAAAATCAATATTGCACCTTCAATTCTTCGAATTAAGTCACGAGAATGGTACCAAAACACTCACAAAAGAATTCCGAACAAACCTTGACCAACAATTAAACCGATCTATGGTACCAAAACACTCGCCGGAATATGTGAAACCCTCGCCGGAAAACTAAATAAATCAAACTGATCAACTTTTCACTGTGAGTAAAACACTAAAACCTGATAATTTTCTGATTGATTCGATCTTCAAAAATAGGAATCTGAAGAGAAAAGTTTGAAGCAAAAAGATGTTGATGAGCAAAGATATAGAAACATGTGGGAGAAAAAGAAAAGCAGGGTCCACATGGGTATTAAATAATATATAACTGGGTAGAAATATTATTTAGCCGGTCAAAACCCAACAAAGGTGTTTTAGCCTGTTTTTTCCCCTACAATAGGACATATTTTTGTTTGGACCCCAATAAAGTAAAAAGTGACAAGTTGAGGTACTTTCAAAGTAAAAAAAAAAAGGAGAAAAAGAAAAGCAGGGTCCACATGGGTATTAAATAATATATAACTGGGTAGAAATATTATTTAGCCGGTCAAAACCCAACAAAGGTGTTTTAGCCTGTTTTTTCCCCTACAATAGGACATATTTTTGTTTGGACCCCAATAAAGTAAAAAGTGACAAGTTGAGGTACTTTCAAAGTAAAAAACCCTTGAACAAAATAGTAAACGTGCAGATTTGGTCCTAATCAGAATTCAGAAGATGACGAGTCTTTTTTTTTAGAACGACGTGTTTGTCTTTTGACTTATATATATGTAACACCCGTCGTTTAAAAACTTGGATTTTGAAGAATCTTTGCCAAACGGCGTTTAAAATACGCGGAAAGGATCACATATAAAATCTGCCCCATCCGTAACGGATGGTACCTTTAAAATTGGTGTTACTTCTAGCATCGTCAAAATAATAAAAGTAAATCCAAGCTTTGGCACCTACATAAATGCCCATCATTACAATTCTGAAACATGAACAAAATAGCCCTACATAAGGCTAAAGGAAGTCTAAGCGTTTAATGTCTTTGCTAAGCTTCTTTATCATTCTACCCAACTCTCACCAAGCTAATCCTCGCCTAGCTCAAACTTGATTATCCTGAAGGCACAACATTTTCAAAGAACTAGTGTTAGCTAATAAAATTAGCTAAGTAAGATAACATAGGTTTGAAAACGTTTGTCAATTACATATATTAACAAAATCTGCATTTTAAGTTAATATCACACACATACATAACATCATAAGATACACATTAGGTTCATCATGTCCTAAGGTGTGCCTATACTTTCTTTCTTTATTTCTTTGCCAAGACGTAGGCTAAGTGACTTATGCCACTTACTTAGGGATGTGGGGTTGTGTGTAGGCGGTCATAGACCATACTTGGAGTCCTCACACCCGACATGATGGGTAAACCATAAGGTGGTCCATCGACGTCGTTAAGGAATGACAAAGTCAATCCAACTGAATAAACCGTTTATGCCTTTACGCATTGGTGGTTAGTTACTCCACCCGGAATACTCAAACGTAACTATGCCACAAGGAGCAACTCAAGTGACCACGTACGCACCAGCCCGAAGAGCTAGCACGGGTTAAGCTTAACACAAGACTTTACATAATGCTCGAGACTTTAATCGCTTAATTAGTTTAGGCTACTCTTTCACCTAAGCTAATCACATATCATCTTTTACTTTAGGGCCCTTAACGTGCACGTGAACATGGCAATCCTAATCAAAGGACTAGTGACTAAGTGATCAAGCCACACATGCAATCATACATCATATCATTTCATCATTTCATACATACATAATCATTTCATCATTTCATGCATTTATACTTACCACATACCATTGCACCCTGCATATGAATGTTAATCATCATAAATGGTAAGTAATATATCCCTTTGCAACCTCCCATAGTCACCCATGAACATAAAATGTACATACATATTCAATTGGAAGGTTTAACTTATGAAAACGTGTTTTGTTGTACCAACAGGTGACAAAAGATGTTATCTTACCTCGATACAGCTTACCAACAAGTTAAAAGTATATTAATGTGCTTGCTAAGTGCTCCCGACAACCTAGAATGAGTATAAGATTGAAATATAAGCTAAACGAAATGTTTTGTGAAAACTGGTCATGAGGTGCGTCGCACCTCCCACATGGTGCGTCGCACAGATCCATCAGAAAATTCTGATCAGATGTAGGTGCGCCGCACCTACCCCTTGGTGCGTCGCATAACGGGCTATTGGCTGAAAACCAATTTTCCAAATCTGGCTGTGGTGCGTCGCACCAATCCCCATGGTGCGTCGCATCAGGTGCGTCGCACCTCCCACATGGTGCGTCGCACCACCCTCCTGGTGCGTCGCACCTGGAGTGTCGACCAGAAACCTTAATTTTGTTCTTTGATCAAACGAATTCCATACGAACCCATACCCCAAATCCAACCTGGGGACTTAAAATTAATCCTTTTAATTGCACTTTCATCAACTTTAACCATCCTATTAACCCTTTAATCCTCTACATCATAAATCAATCATTAAAACACCCGAATAACATGTATTCGATAAACGTTTGATCAAATAACCCAACCCAAACCCTATGGCCTGGATTATAAACTCATCTATGACTCATAAGGTCAGAATTCAAAGATAATATTACCTATATTACCTGTAGATGACTTAGAGGATTCAAGATCTAATCAAAACTTGATCAATACGGCACGAATCGATTGAATCTTGAGGAAACTTGTCCTGGGGATTGAGGGAATCGGCTGAGGGGTTTCACACACACAAGAGCAGGTGTTTTGTGACAATTAGGGTTGCCTAATTGCCCCTTAACCCCTGGCCATCAACTCTAAAACATACACTTAAGACCCCTCAACTCTAAAACTTAACTTTCTTAGCTTAACTTTCTACCGGGAGTCTTAACATACTAATAAGCACTTTATAACTTAACTTTACTTTCATTAATTATCATATTTGTCATTTCATATTAAACGCCTAAGCATTTAATCACATAATCCCATATAGGGCACATAAACATAATAGACCTAACGTTAACTAACGGAAAGTCAAATAGTCAAACATAAAATATTTGGGATGTTACAATATATAACCAAAATCGTAACTTACTAACTGGAGATGATGAGTCCTTTTGATATGTATTACCCGAAAGCGTAAGTTAAACTAGATCGGAAAGTCATTATCTTAAATAATTATTAAGTTTACTAGAAAAATGCTAGAGTTTATCAAATGCACATGTATCAAGAATGAAATTTTGAGCTTAACTTATACATCGGCACATCGCTGGAGTTTATCAAGTGCTCGAGTCTATTGATCAACATGCCTTTATCTCCCTCTAGCGAACCTTTATCTTCATGATACATAAGACATAATGAGTTTATATGTTATTCTAGAGAAAATGATCAAAGGAAATGATAAATCCCTTAAAAGAATAGCTTAATTATCCTCTTAACAATTTGATCATGACATGTGTATAAATCAATGGATAAAATTAGGAGAGATAATAAGTGGATAACACATGTCATAGTTTAAGGTTATTAGGAGGATTATTAGGCTAACTTTTAGGATGATTTATCATTTTCTAATGTATCATATTCTTGCAACAGTTAATTGATATGCTTTTCAACCCTCTCATTGACCCTTGACATTTGTCTCGATCACTGTTATGCTCATATAAGTTAAAAATAGAAAATAGACTGTATTATACTCGAATTAATTTTTAGTTGTCTAAAATTGTATACACATTTTTTTGAAATACATGCAATTCCCATATAACGAGTACACCATTGATTTACATGACTCAATTAACGAGTATACACCATTTATTTACGTGATTCGCATGAACAAATATTGAAATTAATTTGTATTAACTTAACGACTGTGATTAGATTATGGGTATGGAATATGGACACATACATTATCAAACTTAACCATCCACCACCAAATTTTGTACAATATGCTCTAAATGCTATACAACATCCTATTTACTGTTTTTTTTTTTTTTAAACGGCAAAGATATTACAGTATTAATATAAAAGACCAATATCTAAATCCTACTCGGAGTTAAAAAAAAACAAATACTAGGTAACTTACGAAAATGGTCCTCTGGTTATTGTTTACCTTTCTTAATGATAGATTCAGACCATCAAAACAAATAAAAGATATTGTAAATTATGGACAATAAAGGGTAAGGGTGTAATCTACACATTCTATTGGTACTTTTTGACACATTGGTTCCTTACACCCTTTCTTTTGGCACAAAGTGACAAAGTTTCCTTCAGCTTGGTGGAGCCGATTGTGGCACATAATGGCACCTTTTTCAAACATGTGACCTCACATTTTTATTTTTTATTTTTTATTTTTTTGTGTTTTGCAACTTTTGGCACTTTAGCATATTGATTACCTTACACCCTCACAATTTGGCTATTTTTAGCAAGTGTAAGAAGTGTCACATGTCGAAAGCTTATTAGTTTTAGGAATCTGCCAAAACTTACCAAAATGTAATTCTTGATACTACACTCTAACCCTTAATATTTCATAGTGAAGGCCATAGTCATTAACTAGCTACTTCTATTTTCATACTATATATTGATTGGTACGTTCTCTCATATTTTTAAGTACACCCGAAAACTAAAAGATTGAATAGACTTGAACATCACCTTGTTTGTTACAAATTTAGAGCCAAAAATGTCGAACAAAGTTGACACCTTTGATATCTCTTAATCTTATATCTATTCCATTAACTTTCGAATCACAGTGGTAATAAACATGCTAAGCATTAGGAGATTACATTACACTCCATATCCCAGGTTTTACTCGCTCAAAAAGAGTTAATTAAAACTCAAAAGATATTTGATTGAATTTGCACTGGAGGCCCAATGTTACACTAAGAGGCAAAGCTACTCTCCAAGTCCATTTAAGATAAGTAACCAATTCAATTAACTGGGCTTTCATTAAAAGCCCATACTTACATGAACCAGGGTGCTGTTTAAATAGGGTAGTTGGAACAAAATAGTAAACGTGCAGATTTGGTCCTAATCAGAATTCAGAAGATGACGAGTCTTTTTTTTTAGAACGACGTGTTTGTCTTTTGACTTATACAATATATAACCAAAATCGTAACTTACTAACTGGAGATGATGAGTCCTTTTGATATGTATTACCCGAAAGCGTAAGTTAAACTAGATCGGAAAGTCATTATCTTAAATAATTATTAAGTTTATTAACAAAATGCTAGAGTTTATCAAGAATGAAATTTTGATCTTAACTTATACATCGGCACATCGCTGGAATTTATCAAGTGCTACTATGGATCATAGAGAAACAAAAAATCATTGTACTTAGCTCGCAACAGTTGACAAACAAGGATTCTTCGAAGAGTGAATTGATATGCTTTTCAACCGTCTCATTGACACTTGACATGTGTCTCGATGTACTGTTATGCTCATATAAGTTGAAAATAGAAAATAGATTGTATTATACTCGAATTAATTTTTAGTTGTTCTAAAATTGTATACACATTTTTTTGAAATACATGCAATTCCCATATAACGAGTACACCATTGATTTACATGACTCAATTAACGAGTATACACCATTTATTTACGTGATTCGCATGAACAAATATTGATGTTAATTTGTATCAACTTAACGACTGTGATTAGATTATGGGTATGGAATATGGACACATACATTATCAAACTTAACCATCCACCACCAAATTTTGTACAATATGCTCTAAATGCTATACAACATCCTATTTACTGTTTTTTTTTTTTTAAACGGCAAAGATATTACAGTATTAATATAAAAGACCAATATCTAAATCCTACTCGGAGTTAAAAAAAAACAAATACTAGGTAACTTACGAAAATGGTCCTCTGGTTATTGTTTACCTTTCTTAATGATAGATTCAGACCATCAAAACAAATAAAAGATATTGTAAATTATGGACAATAAAGGGTAAGGGTGTAATCTACACATTCTATTGGTACTTTTTGACACATTGGTTCCTTACACCCTTTCTTTTGGCACAAAGTGACAAAGTTTCCTTCAGCTTGGTGGAGCCGATTGTGGCACATAATGGCACCTTTTTCAAACATGTGACCTCACATTTTTATTTTTTATTTTTTATTTTTTTGTGTTTTGCAACTTTTGGCACTTTAGCATATTGATTACCTTACACCCTCACAATTTGGCTATTTTTAGCAAGTGTAAGAAGTGTCACATGTCGAAAGCTTATTAGTTTTAGGAATCTGCCAAAACTTACCAAAATGTAATTCTTGATACTACACTCTAACCCTTAATATTTCATAGTGAAGGCCATAGTCATTAACTAGCTACTTCTATTTTCATACTATATATTGATTGGTACGTTCTCTCATATTTTTAAGTACACCCGAAAACTAAAAGATTGAATAGACTTGAACATCACCTTGTTTGTTACAAATTTAGAGCCAAAAATGTCGAACAAAGTTGACACCTTTGATATCTCTTAATCTTATATCTATTCCATTAACTTTCGAATCACAGTGGTAATAAACATGCTAAGCATTAGGAGATTACATTACACTCCATATCCCAGGTTTTACTCGCTCAAAAAGAGTTAATTAAAACTCAAAAGATATTTGATTGAATTTGCACTGGAGGCCCAATGTTACCTAGCTAAGAGGCCAAGCTACTCTCCAAGTCCATTTAGATAAGTAACCAATTCAATTAACTGGGCTTTCATTAAAAGCCCATACTTACATGAACCAGGGTGCTGTTTAAATAGGGTAGTTGGAACAAAATAGTAAACGTGCAGATTTGGTCCTAATCAGAATTCAGAAGATGACGAGTCTTTTTTTTTAGAACGACGTGTTTGTCTTTTGACTTATAAATATATAACCAAAATCGTAACTTACTAACTGGAGATGATGAGTCCTTTTGATATGTATTACCCGAAAGCGTAAGTTAAACTAGATCGGAAAGTCATTATCTTAAATAATTATTAAGTTTACTAGAAAAATGCTAGAGTTTATCAAGAATGAAATTTTGATCTTAACTTATACATCGGCACATCGCTGGAATTTATCAAGTGCTACTATGGATCATAGAGAAACAAAAAATCATTGTACTTAGCTCGCAACAGTTGACAAACAAGGATTCTTCGAAGAGTGAATTGATATGCTTTTCAACCGTCTCATTGACACTTGACATGTGTCTCGATGTACTGTTATGCTCATATAAGTTGAAAATAGAAAATAGATTGTATTATACTCGAATTAATTTTTAGTTGTTCTAAAATTGTATACACATTTTTTTGAAATACATGCAATTCCCATATAACGAGTACACCATTGATTTACATGACTCAATTAACGAGTATACACCATTTATTTACGTGATTCGCATGAACAAATATTGATGTTAATTTGTATCAATTTAATGACTGTGATTAGATTATGTTTATGGGTATCTAATATGGATACATACATGATCAAAGTTAACCATACACCATCAAATTTTTGTACAATATATGCTCTAAATGCTATACAACATCCTATTAACTTTTTTTTTTAACGGCAAAGATATTATTAATATAAAAGACCAATATCTAGATCCTACTCGGTGCTTTAACTGCTAATACTGTAAAATGGTTGGTAGTCTATTTATTGTTGTATAACAAAGTTTGATAGTGTCTATATATCACCGCCCTCACATTATACATACGAGATCAAGGGGCTTAAACATTTTGAACTTCAAAGAGTATGTTTTACGGGAAAAGCATACGTACCGCAGCAACACGGTGTTGCAAGTACTTTTTCTTTTTTACAATTTACGCAGGTGGTGAGCTGAGGGTTATTGTACGGATATTGCATCTGCACATATATTTTACTATATATACTATCTAATTTAGTAATTTTAATGCATGTTTAACACAGATTATTCCTAAGCACAATAACAGTAGAAAGCCGAAAAGTTTTGCGCCACTACCCATGTCCGACTTATTTGACCCAGCTTCAAGACAGTACAATTTTGATTTGTTACTTCATCTATTGCAAATTTATCACCCTTTACATATAAAATGATCGTGAATCATTTAACAAGTACTTAAACATATATATATTTATTATGAACCTTTTATCATAAAAGAGATAATATTTTTGAGAAAGCATACACTTTGGGTCACATAGATGAAAACAAAGAAAACTTTATATACAAATAGCATTGAAAAAATGGTTAAAATAAACAAAAGAAACATGAAAAGACTAGAGAGGAGCGTAAGGTGGTGTGGTCCATATTATCACGTGAAAACGCTCCCGACTGATCAAACCCCATCATATATTTTCTACCTCACGTGCCTCTTATAAAATCATCTCCTTCATTTATTCTTTATATTTCTATCTATATATTCTTCTTTTTTAAAATAAACTAAAATAAAGCATTACAACTTTTCCTCATATAAATCTATATATTCACACATTTGTAACGTATTATACAAATATATAAAATTGTAACATTAAAACGTATTTAAGTAACAAAGTATTTGAATTCATGGAGTACATAATAATATAATATCTTTCAACTTATAAAGCTTTTGGGCTTATGTATAAGTGGAGTGGTATAGTCATGTATTCATTTCATCGAGTTTAAAAGAAGGAATCTTTACACGACTTGTGAATTATCGCAATTGCGTTTATTGACGTATGCATAACTACCATGGTCGAATTCGAATTCGAAGTTTACATTTATATATATTTGACTCAACATCGTTTTAGTATGTATGTGATATTTCAAAATAACTAGTTGGAAGGTTAGTTGATTTTCACAACATTTTAGTAGTATAAAGTTTATGGGTTGAAATCATTTGAAAACAACAAAATTGGTGAAACCAGAAAATTAATCTTAACCATCCATTTTCAAGATCCAGAATTATTTTCTCTCTCTTCCCTCCCTCCTCTAATTCCGTTTTCCAGAATCCGGTGGTCATCTTCATCTCCGGCAGCGGCAGCGTCATTTCTGGCGACATCTCCGATGATAATCAGTTTGTTTTCCGGTGGATACGGTACGGGCGTTGCCATTATCCGATCTAAAGGGGTTGTCCCCGGACGCATATGAAAATGGTATAAATTTGATGGGCGACGATCCAAGAGATGATGGTGGTTGGATACGGTACGGGCTCCGCCCTTGTCGTTGGCGTCGTGGCTAGAAGAGAAGAGAGAAACAGATCCGATGGTCGTGGTGGTGGTGGTGGTGGTCGCCATCGTCATCGTCGGAGGATGATGGTGGTGGTCGGAGATGATGGTAGTGGAGTGATGGTGGTGGCAGTGGTGATGGTGGTCGAAGTGATGATGGTGGTGGCCAGAGATGATGGTGGTGGCCGGAGAGGAGGGAGGAAATAGGAAAGAGAGTATTTAATCCTAGCCCTTAGATCAATAAAATGAATAGATAGAATTTGTTTTCAAGTTTTTTCACCCTAAAAATTTTACTAAGTTTATAATATAAAATTAGCAACCAAAACAAAGAAGCCTTAATCAACCTACCTACCTAATTAGGAAAACAGAGTTTTAAGTCTACAAAATACATGTTAAACTTAACTTTCACGTACGTTACATAAATAAAACAAGACAAGCTTTGTCCTTTTCGATAAATATGAACTCTAGCCACCCTAAAAGGTAATACTCATGAATTCAAGTATGGATTTTTCATAAATACTAATTTAATATTATGTATATTAGAAAAATGTTAGGGATTCACTTAATGTGCATAAAAAATTATACTTTATCATATCATTAACTCACCCCTGAATTTTATGGTAAGTATACAACTATTTAATGCGAATGAACAAGTATGATTTTTCATAAATACTAATTTAATATTATGTATATTAGAAAAATGTTAGGGATTCACTTAATGTGCATAAAAAAATTATACTTTATCATATCATTAACTCACCCCTGAATTTTATGGTAAGTATACAACTATTTAATGCGAATGAACAATTGATTTTTTGTTTGCATGAAGTAATTAAATTCAAATCCACATTTACAACAACAGTACCAAGTACCAACCATATCCAAGCTCATTTGTTATAATAGAAGGTGATATTAGTACTACATCTTTTAATGAATCTATCATACTAACGTATTATCTTTTTGTACTATCTGTTATATCATCTGTACAATGTGATAAATTAATCAAAATTATTAATACGAATATCAATTCTCTTTTATACAAATGATATATGAAAGAGATGAGATGTTGATTTTCTTTTTTCGATCAAAGTAAAAAACTACTAGCTCTCTCAATAATTACAAAACGAGAAGTTTTGTCTATTTTGATACTACTCTCGTGTACTCATGATTATTTTTTTTTTGAAAGGTGTGGATCATTTGCTCGCAACAGGGGATCTAGTTTACGTTGTCTTAACCGGGTCCGCGTGTAACATCCCAAACTTTTTAATTAACGGTTGACTTGAGTCGTTAAGTCAACACTACGTGTCCGTTAAGTCTCTAGGAGATTTAATGCTTAGATGTGTTTAATGTGCAATACGTGTGGAAGCTTAAATGCCTTAATGATTGATGTACTAATGTTTTTAAGGTGTATTTATATGCCTTTAGAGGTGCTTGAAGTGTTTAACGAGTTGTAAGTATTCCCTATAGGTGTTTTGAGCTAAATATGAGTCGTTTGGAAGCTTGGGGACTAGTTTTGACATAGGGTTAAATTAAGAAACGGGATTAGGGTCTAGGAGATGATCATTAGCTTCTAATTACTGATATTATCATCTTCACCCTAACCGCCCCCGTTGACTCCATATCAATTCCATTGCAAAAATCTTCCAAAAAGTGTTGATTCGGGTGTGTTTGATCAAGCTTTTGCATCCTTTTTGTAACCTTCGGGTAATAGAGGTACAATAACATTGATTTTATGTCTTTTCAATCATATTATTCGTTTGATTACTGGTCTAGGTCATTAGAGGATTAATTGAGGTCAAAAACGTGTGTTTTGATCGATTCGGTAACCTAAAACATTTGTTATTGTGATACAAATCAAGTAGGGGTTAATCAATGATTTCATTGCATCATTATGGTCTTAAAATGATGAATTCTGAGGTACAAAAGTCGTTCAAAAGGTTTGGGGTCGCTTGGGGTGTGTTTGGTTAAGTTTTGGAGGTTAAACAAGGTGGTTTGTGCAGAATCGGGGCTTGATGCGCCGCAGTCACTAAACTGCGACGCAGTTTGTGTGCAGGGACTTTGACTGCGACGCAGTTTGCCCACTGCGACGCATTAGCGACAGAATTTTTTAAATGGCCATAACTTTTGAACCGTAACTTCGTTTTTGACAAATAAGCTATCCACGGAATCGTGAGAGAGTCTACTTTCTAATGGTAATGCTTTTAAAAGATTATTCTAATGTCAAAGTACCTGAAAGGTTGAATTAGTGAGTGAAGGTCGAGTTTCATCGAGTTCTGTGAGCTCTAAAGTATTAATCGAATCTTCAATGCATCAAGCATTCTAATGGGACATGTTTATAGGTGTTTAGGTCTGAGTTATGACCATAATTGAGTGGGTATTGTTTAGCTCGTCTAATGGTCGCTTAATGATTATAAGTAGTCGGGAATACTTGTTTTGCACGGTAGCTTAGTTATCATTTGTTGTGCGCCTCTTCGAGGTAAGATACACAACTTTGACATGCTGAGGGTTCAACAAACATAGTTTTCATATAATAACTTCCCCAAATGGTATCTTGTTTACTTATGGATTATCGGGATTACACGGGAGGTGATATGGGCTATGTAGATGCATATTAAAGCCTGAAATGATACCCCAATGATATGTATTGCTATGAGATGATATGACGTGATGTGAAATGCTATGGAATACTTTGATATGTTTTGAAATGCGATAGGTGTTAATGATATATGAAATGTGCATGAATACATGGCTTGTTCATCTAGATCATTAAACTTTATAAGTTGCCATGACACGTGCACGTTTAAGGGCCCAAACGTTAAAATGATGAATGTGATGTGATATGTGAGAAATGATCGAGCTATTGATGTGAGAAGTGTTAAGCGTAACCCGTGCTTGCCCTTGCCCGGCTAGTACATAGATGTGGTTGCTTGGGTGGCTCCTTGCAACATAGTTAACGTGAGATGAGTAACTCCGGGTAGGCCTAACTAGCCACCAATGTCTTTGAACATACAGACTACTCCTGGATCGACTTTGCCTTTCCTTAACGACAAAGATGGATTGCCGAAAGGTTTCACCATCGAGTCGGGTGTGAGGGTTGTTGTGAGGTCTTGTGACCGCCAACACTTAAACTTTTACCTAACGTGAGATGTGTGGCTTAAGTCGCACATAATTTGATGTAAACGTGAGATATGATATGTGATGTAAACGTGAGATATGATATGTGATGTAAACGTGAGATATGATATGTGATGTAAACGTGAGATATGATATGTGATGTAAACGTGAGATATGATATGTGATGTAAACGTGAGATATGATATGTGATGTAAACGTGAGATATGATATGTGATGTAAATGTGAGATGTGATGTGAGATGATTTTGTGCTATGACTTGTGCCTTAACGATTATAATGTATTCTTTCAAATATTGAAATGGACAAATGATTTATAAACTATGTGTTATCTTACTTAGCTAATTCGTTAGATAACACTTGTTTCTTGAAATGTGTTGTTCCCCCAGGTTTAGCAAGCTTGAGCTAGATGACGATAAAGTGCGAGACATGAGTAGATTACAATGAAGTTGGCTTTAGTTTACCCATAATAGCTTCCCATATTAGACATTTGCTTTTTGTCTAGACATTGACGACTTGTAATTACTTTGATGTCGGTTATTTTATGTTGGGTAACCGTTGGATTTACATTTGAACTATTTATGATGACATTGCTAGTAACACCATTTGATAAATGAACCAAACAGGTCCTTTTGGTTTGGTCTTTAAAGTTGTTTTCGCTATCTTTTGACATCGTTAGGCAAAAAATTTTGGAAATCCATATTTTTAAACGACGGGTGTTACACCGCGCTAGAGAGCCCTCTCACCCACAATACCTAGTAGGAGGAGAAACTCCCAACTAAACCGCCCGAAGGCACGACATTTAATTGGGATAAAACCCTGCCCCTCTGCAGGACTCAAACCTGCTTCACTGGAGGACTTTATTGTGAAACATGCTTCTCGTGTACTCATGTAGTACTACTTAAGTATCTCACATTAAATCCAATTGAAATTTAATGCAACGTACCAAACCCAAACAAAAACCAAATTAATACGAGTAGTAAATAACAAAGTGAAACTTAAGTTATAGTTAGAAATTTTGTAAAAACTTTATTTATATTTATTATTATTATTACTAGTGCTTAGACCCGTCCAATGGACGGGTAGTCTCAAAATATATTAATCAAATATCACAACTTATTCAATACGAAAGCTAAAGAAGAAACATATGAAAATTAACTCCATATAAATATTGATTCCAGTTTACCCTTTTTTTTCCAACTTTAGTTAAATAAAAAATTTACAGTTTGTTATATCTAAACTTACTACAAACACAAACAACAATTTTTGACTAAACGATTTAGAGTTAAGCTCAACAAAAAGAGAAACAAAAAGTTCAACAAAAAGAGAAACAAAAAGTGTACAATATATAATTTGAAAAATATATACCAATTCATCAACAAAGACCATCTCGAACGTTTTGATTTTCTTCGGGTTGTTCCACTCCGAAACAGTCCATACATGCACAACACAGAGTCGTAGATGATGGTTAACATGTGTTGGCTTAAGATCTTCAAGATGAACTAATGTGGTCTTATTTTTTGTTGTTGAAGAAGAAGCCATAATGAACCTAAATGGACAACAAACTAAATTAAAAGAGATAATAATAACAATAACATA
Source organism: Erigeron breviscapus (assembly GCA_034093135.1). NCBI lineage: Eukaryota > Viridiplantae > Streptophyta > Magnoliopsida > Asterales > Asteraceae > Erigeron > Erigeron breviscapus. The sequence goes on along the minus strand of CM067169.1, from coordinate 38,684,048 downwards.
AGTATTCAATGTTAAATAATAATAATAATGATTAAATATGAATAAAAATAAAAAACAAAGGTTTTTTTTGGCCGTAGGTTTTTTTTTTGGTTGAGAATATGTGAGGGTTTTTTCAAGGTGGTATATATATAGATAATAATAATAATAATAATAATAATAATAATAATAATAAAGATTATTTTATAAGATTGAATAACTGCGATGCTTTGAAAAAGGCTAATGCAATACGAAGTATTTTAAGAATGAAACAAAAAATAGAGCGCCATGGTATTTTTTTATAAGATTTTTTTATTAAAGGTCGACCATTTATTAAATAAATATTAAAAATAGAGAATTAATAAGGAGAGAGTATTAGGCTAAAGGAGGGGATTAGGGGTGCCAAGTGTACCCCCAACCTCCTCTTTTAGTTATATTATAGATAGATATAGATACTAAATTATAAAACTTGTGTTATCCTTTTATTTTTTATTTTTAAAAAACTTGCCTTTAAAATACCTAATCTACCCTTTTTCTATATTCACTAATTTAAATATCTTCATCTAATATATCCATAATATATTAATATGAAATATATTTACAATATATATATATATATATATATATCTATATATATTATAAAGCAAATAGCCCATGTCTAAAATTTTAAGTTTCAACATTTACTTCCCAAAATGTCCCTCTATCTATTATATATTTACCTAAAATAACTATAATACTCTTTCTCTCTCCTCAAATCTCAACCACTCATTTTTTTTTTCTCTCCTCCAAAAATCATTTTATTCCTCTAATTCATTCAAAATCTTTTATCTCAAAAACCGTACATCGATAAATTATAAAAATTATATGGGTGTTCTTAAAATTTTATGCTCTTTCATTAGAGAGGTCATTTCGATATACTTTCGACGAATTTTAATTCCGAGGACGGAACCCGTACGGCTAAGCGCGGAGCCCGTCAGGTAGATCACCTCATCACCGCCGCCACCGCCATTACATCACCACCCCGCCATCACCCCCATTACCGCGGCAACGCGCGGGTACCTTTCTCTCGTATATATAGTTTACAACATACAATTCTCAACCCTTAAAATAACTACACTACTGATTTTATATCAATTAGGTAATTAGTTTACATTAATAACCATATCGTTACTGCCGCCGCCATCGTCGTCGCCGCCGCCACTAACGCCTCCACCACTAGTGATCACCACGGTCACCGCCGCCACCGTCACTACATATTTTTGGGTAGTAAGGCATTATTGTTTTAATGTTTTATTTTTTTCACATGCAACTTTATATTTTTGGGTGTTCGAAGATAACAAATTACATAATTAAAAAGAGGAAATATTAGGTCCTAGCTAGCAGAAGAAAAAAGCCGAAACACTAGGGTCTTGGATATAATATAAGTGTGTGGGATATTTGTAACAAAAATATTATTATTATGTCATATCTTTAATCCTTTGACAACTACATTCTTCCCCAGCCCTTTCTTTTCATGTTTTTTTTGAATGAATTTCTTCTTGAATTTTGTTACGTTTTATTGTTTTATATATATATAAACACATATATATTATATATATATATATATATATATATATATATATATATATATATATATATATATATATATATATATATATATATATATATATATATATATATATATATATATATATATATATATTATATATATATATATATATATATATATATATATATATATATATATATATATATATATATATATATTATATATATATATATATATATATATATATATATATATATATATATATATATATATATATATATATATATATATATATATATATATATATATATATATATATATATATATATATATATATATATATATATATATATATATATATATATATATATATATATATATATATATATATATATATATATATATATATATATATATATATATATATATATATATTATATATATATATATATATATTATATATATATATATATATATATATATATATATATATATATATATATATATATATATATATATATATATATATATATATATATATATTATATATATATATATATTATATATATATATATATATATATATATATATATATATATATATATATATATATATATATATATATATATATATATATATATATATATATATATATATATATATATATATATATATATATATATATATATATATATATATATATATATATATATATATATATATATATATATATATTATATATATATATATATATATATATATATATATATATATATATATATATATATATATATATATATATATATATATATATATATATATATATATATATATATATATTATATATATATATATATATATATATTATATATATATATATATATATATATTATATATATATATATCTTGGATATAATATAAGTGTGTGGGATATTTGTAACAAAAATATTATTATTATGTCATATCTTTAATCCTTTGACAACTACATTCTTCCCCAGCCCTTTCTTTTCATGTTTTTTTTGAATGAATTTCTTCTTGAATTTTGTTACGTTTTATTGTTTTATATATATATAAACACATCACCATCATCATTTTTATAAATCTAAGGGGGAATGATCGAGCAGTACGGTACTGCTGCTCTCACAAATCCTCTCCATTTTTCTCCATGTGATCAATTAAACAAACACCCCCCTAAATGTGAGGAATACAGTTCTGAAATAAGAACAGCAGTAGTACAACTCATATCCTCTAAATCTAAACATCACCTTGTTAAAATCTAACGCATAATGAATTAACTATTTGTTCATTGACTAAGAGGGTGTTTGGGATTGTGTTTTAAAGTGATTATCTGATTATTATGTTTGTAATACGCAAATAATCTAAAAAAATATCCTGTATGAAAAAGTGATTATTTGCTATGAAAAAGCAGTTTTGAAGAAGCATGTACATGCATGCTTTTTCAAAACGCAGTTTTAAAAGCGCATAATGTATTTTGAAAACGCAAAATTTGTTTTGTAATCGCAATACCAAACACTCTCTAAAACATCTATACACAAGTAATTACACGGAGTATGTCATTATAGTAACTTTCTAATTGTACTTCCACTTGCAGTGCAGTGGTTGGACATAAAGACAATAGTCTCTTTATGATAGGGGAGGTCTCAGGATCAAACCTTGAAAGGACAGGGTTTTATCCCTAATTAGTGTCGTGCCTTTGGGCGGCTAGTTAGGGGTTTTTTCCTCCTACCGGGTATTGGAGGGTGAGAAGATATGTAAAACTAGCTTAAGCTAGAGCATTCGATGCGATGATTAATCCACACTTTTCAAAAAAAAAAGTAACTTTCTAATTATACAAAGTCTCATTTATTGAAATTATCTATGTTTTTGTATGCAAACATCTTCTATCACTTAAAAAGTCAGAACATTATATTTTTAGTTGAACGAAAAATATTTAAAGTGTTAACATATATTTATGTATTTTAAAAACAATATACCGATGCTTAAGTAAATAAATAAACTACCATGAGTACACTATTAAATTGAATTAAAAGAGTACAAAAGATCTCAAGTAACCCAGAATCCAGAATACAAATATGATTCCTTAATAAATGTATATAATAATCTATACTTATACTAAGAGCATCCACAATGACATTAAGTCATTAAAAGCTTTTTATTTTGCCATCTCACCATTCCATTAACTTCAACCTATTAAAAAGTTGTCACTCCAATGGAAAAGCTTTTTTAAAGCTTTTTTATGATTAAATTCTACACAAATAGGAAAAAGCTTTTATCCAAAAGGTTGAGGTTTCTCAACCTTTTAATCAAATAAGTGTTCTAACTCAATGGTGTCAACCTTTTACAAAGACTTTTTTTCTATAAAATAAGTCTTTCATTTTACACCATTGGAGATGCCCTAATATAACAGCCATTGAGGTAAACCTCAGTGGTACTCCAGTTCTTTTATGAGAGTTTTGGGTCTGGGGAGAACCAGGTTCGAGTCTTGAGGGGACAAACTTTACTCCTATTAACTGTCGTGCCTTTTGGCGGATTAATAGTAGATTTTCCTTCCTCCGTGGTTTCCTGAAAATTCGAATGACATCCTGCCCGAAGGACGTAGGTGCCGATAAGTAAAACGAACATGCTTTGATCATTCAAACGTTAAAAAAAATACTAATATAACATTCTTTCATACTTTAACTAACAAGTCACCGTATTTTCTTAACAAAATCCGAAACTTAAAAGTGTATTCATATATTCAAGATTTTTAAAACGATTAGATTAACTAATAAACTAAAAAATGTTATTATTACGGGCTTTAAACGCAAAGAAAAAAGAAAAAAAATGGAAGAAAAAAACTATTACGAGATTTAAACCCAAAGACACTTTACTAAGTCCAATTGATACCGCTAGGTTAAAACGACAGTGGCGAAGCCACCTTATGACTTGGATAGGCCGTGGCCCGCGTTGGACTTCGATTTTTTAACATGCAACATATGTATATTAAACTTGATATATGTCTTTTATATTAGTTTTGACTTATTATTGTTAATTTGGCCCATCCCGAACAAATTTCCTGGCTCCGCCACTGGTATAGGGCATAGAAACATGTCATAATCATTGTTGTATATAAAATAATTGTATTTTATTATAAAATTTAAAGGTGAATTTTTAATATAAAAATTTATACCTCTCTCTTGGTTAGCAATTTTCTTTTTTTTCCCCACTTCTAAGTTTTAACCGATGGCAAATGGAACGAAACTGCCCGCAAAGTCCACTACATTTATTTCTCTATATAACTCACGAACCAAAATTTGGCGGCACAAAAATCGGAACGAAGTCACAACCCAACTACCCATTCCGCGCCTTTTCTCACTCTCTAAATTCCCTCCCTCAAATCCAACAACAACAACACAAACATATATTTCATCAAATAAAACATAAAACCTCTTCTGTTTTTTTTTTTCAATAAATATTTTTTTGTTTCAATATAATTTATTAATAAAAACCCAAAATGAATTCAGACACAACATATTCACTACCAAATCTACTATGTGAAGAAGATGATTCATGTTTAAGTGATCCCAAAATCAAGGCTAATAATGTTTCTTTTTCAGAAGATGACCATTTTTATATACAATCTTTGATTGAAAAAGAATCTAAGTCAAATGATGATTATGGGTGTGTTTGTTTTGATGATGTTGATAATAATAATACTAAAAAACAACAATGGTTTCAATGTGCAAGATTACATGCCATTAATTGGATCTTCAGTGTATGCATTTACTTCACTTGTTTCTTTTACCTTTTTTCTATATATATTTCTGATATGATATTTGTATATGGCTGGTTAATAATTATTTTTAGTTGCAGTTATTTTTATGTAACTTTCATGTAGCAAAATCCTTATTCATATATACACATCTAATTAATTAATAATAATATGTGATGCAGACAAGGGAAATTTTGGGGTTTCATTTGAGTACAGCTTATCTCTCTCTGGTTTACTTTGATAGATTCAATTCAAGAAGACTTATTGATGTAAGTTACTACATCTTTTGGGGTATTTGACTATCTTTTGGGAATTCTTGACTTTTTGATGGTCAAACTTGTAACTTACAAAACCATGATCATTTTGGTAGTTATCATTCCATTTTCTTTTTTACTGATTATTATGGTAATTTATGTCTTTTGAAATGTAATGTGGACTTGAATTGGTGCCAAAAGGTTAAAAATGTTTCAACTGACTGTAAATTTGAAGATAATTTGTTTGACCTCAAAGTCAAAGTTGACCTTTAGGAAAATTGATTGTTTTTGTTTATAGAATGAGAAAGAATGGGCTATTCAATTGTTGAGCATTGCATGCTTATCTTTGGCTGCTAAAATGGAGGAACAAATTGTGCCATCATTATCTCATTACAAAGCACAAGGCTACAACTTTGAAAGCAGTGTGATTCAAAGAATGGAATTAATGGTTTTGACAACATTAGAATGGAAAATGTGTTGCATTACTCCATTTGCTTACATTCACCATTTTTTATCCAAGATTTGTGATGATTGTGACTATAATGAGTTTCTAGTGTCGAACGCTATTGGATTCGTTCTTGATTTCTCTAAAGGTACCATAAAGTTTCAATCTTTAATCTTGATTTGTGATTTTTTTGGATTCTTGAAATTATTAATGAGTTTGGGTTTTTATTTTATATATTATTACAGAGGTTAATTTGATGGATCATAGACCATCTATTGTTGCAATGGCAGCAGTGTTATTAGCTTGTGATGATCAATTGACAAGAAACACAATGGAGTTCAAGATTGGTGATTTGACATCACTTCAGTCCCTTGATAAAGCAAGTGCCTTTTTTATTCTTTCATGTTTCATTTTCTTCAATAATCATGGCTTTTGGTTTAATATTTGACATTGTATCCATCTGTTACAAGCAGGGATGTATATATGACTGTTATAATCTTTTGAAGGCGGTCGAAACTAAGAAGAGCAACACCCCCAAGTCGATAAATTCCTTTGGTTGTTTGAGAAATCGTTGGAGCGCTTCCTCCAACATTGGTATCAAGAGGAAACTTACGTACAACGGCTTTGAACAAAAATGCCCATTACAAAAGACTAGTAGACGATTGTAGTCACATTTCATTCACCGTAGGGCATGGATTCGTTGATTGGATTTGATCGCGTGATCTTGACTAAATAAGACTAAGTTTTGGGAACACTAATCTACCAACATATGGTATGATTTGAAAAGTACCATAAGGTATTTGAATATTGAGAAAGTTAAGCTAGTGGAAACTAGTGAAAAGGGTGTGGGTTGAGTAGTGGGTATATTACTAAAGGAGATGCAATGGTAAAGTTTAACATTACAGTGAAAAAAGACAAAAGGGGTCAATTAAAGACTGTTAAATGGGGAGTATATTTTTTACTTTTTGGGATTCAATTGTCTTTTTCAATGCCTTTCTAAGCTTTTGTTCTGGTTAAAGACTGTACTGTTTCTTTGTATATGTAATTGTGAAGGAACCTTGAAGCTTTTTATTGAATTTAAGGCTTTGGATGCTGACTTTCAAAAGGCTGAAAGCCATAAGGAAGAGATTTGGGGAATGGAGTCATTATTTGATTTGATATGATATATGTAATTATGAATTGATTAGATGATGCATTTGTTGGGTGGACAAGAATTGTCAAATAATGGACTATGAAATGTAATGTTATATAGGTTTGAAATTTGAGTGAGTGTCTCTTTTAGGGTAAGTGGGATGCCCTCTTTGTTACTGTTGCCAATAGCTATCGCGGGTCCTCATTATTTGATTTGACGAAGAAGTGAAAACACGACTAGTCGATATGAATAGTTGCACCTATGTTGTTATTGCGAGTCGTCTTCATTAGCAAAGAAAGCCATAGGCCATCTCTTATAAGCAATACAAGTATGCAATTATGAGTCTTTTGTAAAGCCAGTGCTTTCTCAAACCTTTTGGATCTCGGAAATTTCTATTTCGGGTCGTGTTATTCTTGATCCGATGACTTGAGTTTGTGATATACTCGCGATTACCGTTTCATGAAAAGGGAAGTAAAAGATGTGGGACTAAATTTGCAAAGGAACTAATTTTACACTATATTTGATTCAAAAGCTAACATTCACATGATACTACTTTATAGCAGATAAAAGTAGTAAAATGATCAACTACACTACTGATTAAACTTTCTTATACATTTTTGGATTTACCATCAAAATACTTAAATGCACAGTAGTAATAGTTTGGATGGCATAACCTTCTAAACAATCTAAACATTAAGAGTTTCTAATAAGCTAAAGGATCAGTTTTATCTATGCAAACAGGGATCCTCTTTAAGTAGACAGCAATTGGCATGCTTAAATACCCAATGAAAATGCTAAAGAACCATTGCATAATTGTAAGTGGTGATGTATTTGCAAATGTACCCAGGTACTCGACTATTATCACCTGGAAAACAAACGTTGCTGAGATAACGCTTACAAACACGTTGTTATCCCATATACCATCTGTAACGTCTTCTTTCTCCATTTCTCTAGAATTTATCTCATTAAAAAGCTGCATTATTATATCATCCAATATGAGCAATTTATCATAATTTTTCGATAACAATGCTAACTTCATTATATATACCTGACAGAAGACAAAGGCATTGAAAATAAGAGTATTAAGGATCAAATCAGAATCATGTCCATGAAGACCGAAAAATGATTTTCCTTTTGATTGAAGTAGCCATATCACTGCGAACTGGTATAAAGACTGCCCCAATATATTCCGCCACATAGCATTGCTGATAAAATTTCCTGTTCTTCCAACAGGAGATCTCTTCATTAACTCGTCATTTGGAGGTTCAGTTGCTAGCGCAAGGGCTCCCAACGTGTCCATGATCATGTTGACCCACAAAAGTTGAACAGCCGTGAGAGGAGCACTCCCTGAAGTAGTAATAATAGTTATGTTAAGTTTAAACAGTCTGATTAAGGTAATTGTTATATTGATATTATACTTTGGATGAGACCCTTGCAGGTTTGGTGTCAAAACTTTCATTCTTGGAAAGATGCTTAAAGCCAACATACACTTTGGAGCTAAAAGGAAAAGATGAAGAACATGAGGGACTAAGTATGGACGCTGTCAAAGTATTTGTTAAAATTTTTATAAAGGTGCGTAGATCATATTTGGTCATTTTATTCTTTTACTACAACTCCCCTCCAGTCCTTTTGATGATATTATTCTTGTATTGGAACTTATATTGACCAGAGTTACATTTTGATTATTGTTCTGTCTAAAACTTTTATTTCTAATCATGTAACTATTTCCCTATTACTTTGTTGTGTCCACTTGAGTCTTACATGCTTACCTATATTTAGATCATATTTTATAACATGACACCAAGTGAAATTCTGAAACTGAAGAAGATAATTAATCAATAAGTTGGACCTGTCAAACAAGCTGAAGTGAAGTTGACAATCAAAGCAACAACGTTGACCGTGAGCTGAAACTGTACGAACTTTTGAATGTTTATGTAGACTGATCTTCCCCATTTGGCTACAGTCACGATTGTGGAGAAATTGTCATCTAGAATAATAACATCTGCGCTCTCTTTGGCTACCTGAAGTTTGAAAGAATATATTTCATTTCATCCAAATCCTAAAACCTTGTTATTAAATCTGGGAATATATATATACGTATTTGCTAACCTCAGTCCCAGCAATGCCCATTGCAAGACCAATATCTGCTTCATGAAGTGCCGGAGCATCATTTGTTCCATCACCAGTAACTGCCACAACCTCCCCAAATGTTGTTCGCAAGTGCTTAACTAGTGTATGCTTATCCAAAGGAGAAGACCGAGCCATCACCTAAACGAAACAGAATAAGGGCTTCAATTTTTAGATAACTTCATTACCAAAATGATTAACAAGTGCGAAAAGAAAGAAAAAATGTACCTGAATCTTGGGAATTAGCCAGTCCAATTCCGCAAGACTCTTTTCACGAAAGTCTGGACCTTCTATCGCAATGCCATCATCTGTAAGTATTCCACATTCCTTAGCTATTGCCTTTGCAGTATTTATATTGTCTCCTGTAACCATACGGACGGTTATACCAGCTGCTCGGCAGAGAGCTACTGATTCTTTGACACCTGGACGCACAGGATCTTTGATGCCCACAATTCCAATGCACGTGTAACCAGAAGCTGGAATAGGAGTTTCAGCAGAAACATCATTCTTGAGATCTATATAAGCAAGACATAACGTCCGAAGGGCTTCACCAGCAAAACTATCAATTGTACTCTTTAGATGATCAAGGGACGCCCCATCAAGATTTACAACTTCACCATTTTCATTGATCATCTTCTCACACGCCGCCAATATTATTTCTGAAGCGCCTTTACAATGAGCTCTTACAACACCTTCTGGTAGCTCCAGTACAACTCCCATTCGTTTTTTTGTAGAGTTAAAGGGCTCGACCCTTAAAACTTTGGATTTTTGGCGCTCAGATTGAAAATCACCACCAAGTGACAATCCAAACTCCAGTATGGCGGCCTCTGTTGGGGTTCCTAGTATCTCACGTTCCCCGTGTTGATTAATGACAACTTCACCCCCAGTGTTAGTGAATATTGATTGTAGAAGAAGCTTTGAAGCATTATCTGGGATTTCCGTAGCTCCTTGATTGGTCAAGTCCATGACTTTCTTACAAATGCAGGCTTTCACTACAGTCATGTGATTTGTAGTTAGCGTCCCAGTTTTATCACTGCATATACTCGTTGCAGACCCCATTGTCTCACACGCTGCTAGATGGCGGACAAGTGCCTTATCATTCATCATCTTTTTCATGGCGAATGCCAGACTTAATGTGACAGCTAATGGTAAGCCCTCTGGAACTGCAACAACAACAATGGTGACAGCGATAGCAAAATATTCCAATAGTGCTAATGCATCATCACCGGTCCATCTCCAGTGAGTTCCTTCTATGATCTTACGAGTTATTAACTTTTGCACCAGAACTGCAAACGTCACTATGGCAAAGAAAAGACCGATTTTTCCAATAATTGTTGCAACTCCATTTAGCTTAACTTGCAATGGTGTTTCATCATCTCCTCCTTCACTAAGAGTCGCCATTAATTTTCCCCATTGTGTTCGCATCCCAACTGTCGTAACCAACATTTTACATGAACCATCTTGAACTTTGGTTCCTGACAATAAGTAAGGGTTTTCAGCACTAACCATTATTGGCTCACTCTCACCGGTCAAACTTGATTCGTCAATCGATACTGAGAACCCAGAAAGGAAAAGTCCATCTGCAGGTACTTGGTCACCTATAGCAAGATGTACAATATCACCAGGTAGTAACTCGTATATTGACATCTTTTGCCTATATGCATTTCTGGTAACTTGAATCGATATTTTCTTTTTCTCTTTATCCAAGTCTTTAAATTGTAAAGACTGTCGATAATCACTTGTTGCTGTTACAAAAACAACCAACAAAATACTTGCCACGATTCCAAGACCATCATGAGCTCCCTTGGGCCAACCTTCTGTTGCTATTCCAACTATCAAAGAAACAAAGGCACACGCAGCAAGGACCATTAAGGTCATATCTTGAAGCGCCTCCCATACAAACATCCAAAAGCTGCGTTGTGCAGACTCCGTGAATTTGTTAATGCCAAACACTTCTTGTCTACGGGTCAGCCCTCCATAGTCAGTAGAAATTCCATCAGTTGTTGATGTTTTAAGCTTCTTTGCAATACCATCTACTCCACCGTGATATTTAAGCCTTTTGGGGTCGTGGCCTTCGACAATGGAACCTACTTCTTCTGCACATATGTCAAAACCAGCGGCTTTGACTTCCTCAGGTACCGTATAGTCATCTTGTCCGGGTTGGACCCCTGTATTCATTATATCATGAAAATAGAACCGATAAGAGGAAAGAACATCATCTCAATGACAGAAGGACTAAAGAATTCCATACCAGAAAAGCAGTACTAAAAACTCACCTTGTAAAAACTGAGCTGCTGCCTTTGAAACCAAAACCGCTACCCTCAACTTCTCCTGTAATCGATCAAGGTATGCTTTGTAAGCCAATCAATGTATAAACTTTTCGATCAGTTGTTGCACTACAGAACTATGAATTTATACAATCTTAGCAGATAAAAGGACTCATTGAGATGATGGTCATACTAGACAATGATATGCTTTTAGTTGTATCATTGCCTTCCTCTCTTCTCATTATAACTTTAAATAGAGTACATATATATGGGCCCGAATCTTACAACAATAAACGAATGGGCCAATCTATATATGTAGTTAGTTCACATAAACATAATCTTCCAATAGTTACCACACGGATATATTGTGGCTTCTATATCATTATCACTTATACACACAATAGTAAATTGAGAAACAATGCATGCATCCCTTATGAGATTCCCTAAATGTGAGTTTTCTTTTCAATAAAGAAGAAAAAACTGAAAAGGCTCATGACCTGATTGGAACGGCGCATGGCAGCAGCCTCATCGCGTTTGAGTAAGTTAGCAGTGAAACGAAATCTTCGTTTAGGATTCTTAACAACCCCACATAACGTTCGCCATTTCTTCAAGTTGTCGCCTGAAGAATGCTTCGGTTTGACACCACCAAAATTCTGATTCAAATAACTCTCCATATTGCTCAATCTATAATGTTACGTATATAGACGTTGGATATCAAACAATTAAGCCTCATATATAATCAATAATGGTTCTTTCTTCTTCTTCTTCGCCTTCTTCAGGATACATGGCGTATATGAATTGAAAAAACATAAGATGGTTAAAAAATAAAAATGTTGATAAAAATTTGATGGAATTGGTAAAAAAGTTAAGATGTATGTGTTTGAGCTGGGAAAAAAATTAACAAAGTGTGGAAAGTGATCCGAAATGGTTGTGAATTGATCCTATTGTCCTGGAAAACGATATGACCGGGTTTTCCTCTCTTTCTCAACGAGAGGAAAAAAATAGTATTAGTTTATTTTGGTAAGTACCTTAAAGTAATCAACTGAATCACAACTTCGCAACATACACCATGGCCCATGCGTCCATGCCATGGTCAACCATTTTGAGTTCGACCAAATCACAACTTACATGCGACATCGGAACATGTGTGTTGGGATTTGGTGTTTTCCTTTGAATTATAGTTAATGATTAGTGAGTGAAATACATAAAAATTATTTACTAGATCGTGTAATCTGTAAACTGAAAATCGATTCATCATCGATCTTTTGCCAGCGCGTTTCTTGGCCAACATGACAAAAGATAAATCACGTTACAGTATAGTTAAAGGGACATGGACAATAATTTTCACTTTTCTATTTTCATAATCAATTATATATTGCCATTTGGGGGAAGTCTTCACTTACAAGAGTTGTCTAACTTCATTCCTGTGGATTTCTAACCGAGGAAAAAAACTTGGGGTGGATTGGTCTCGTTGGGTAGAGTGTCCTTTAAAATTGTGAACTTGTGATGTTCCTCTACATCTTCACAATCTGTTGGTATGATGGTAATGTGGACTTATCATGTGTCAAAGCCCCAATTCTTGTCGTTGAGTATGTCCCTTAGTTTGTTTTGTTGTTCCTCGTTATTTTATTTTTCGCTTGGTTGTAATTTTGTATCTTTGTTTTGTGACCTCTAGTACTTTGCTAGTAGATCACATTTATTAATAAAAATTTTTTTGCTGTTAAAAAAAAAAACAAACAAGAGTTGTCTAACTTTAAAATTTTTGAAGGGCTTTTTGCATGATGTGTCTAAGCTATGTGACACAAGTCATCCCTCTTTTAAGTTGGCTCATAAGTCATAACCCATAGTCTTATTAACTAATCAATCAAGGGTATGTAGCTCAATTGATAACGATTGGGGATTTGGGGTATCTTGGTCACAGATAGTAACAGGCTTTTGCCCGGACAACGGGCGTTGGAGAAATCTAAGACATAGAAATAGCTGAAGTTAAGATTTTGCTATTGACAATCTTTAATATTTTTACCAAGACAAAACCATATTTTAATACTGTAGGCAATATTCTTATAGGACTTTTTGTGTATGTATCACATATTTGTATATATGACAAGAAAAATTGTTTAGGGATAACCTCTTTATTTGAACAATTTTCAGACGTATTTTAAATCTTTAGACATTTTTTTCTCAGTTTCATCAAAGTAAAAAACTTTTGATCGTTGTATCAATTTTTCCCAAAACTGTGCGAGTATCTTTTTTTTTCCCTTCTAACTAAGCTGAACTTATAATCATTTATATTTATTACAAGTCATTCTATGTTTTCGTAGTTAAGAAAGTTGTTATACATAATAGTTATATATCATCTAGTTTAAACTTTGTTTGAAGTCCAAAATTTGTTAGATACAATATTTTTTGGGATGGTTTGAAGAGTTTGGAAACGGCTAAGCAATATATCTTTAGGTCTTTGTCCGAGTAATATGTGCATTGATCTAACAACCACTAAGGGCTTGTTTGTTTTTTTAATCATTAAGTGACTGAATTGATAAAGTGACTAAATGGATAAATAATGTATGTATGGATTAAGTCAATACAGTTGTTTTTTGTTTATTAAGTAAAAAAAACAAACACTTTTGATGACTTAATGGATTAAGTATTTTTGATTAAGTCATGACTGAATTTATTAAGTCCCAAACAAACACTACCTAAGTTGTGGATTCCATTCCTCTACAGATGAGTTTTGAGTGAATATTTGTATAATTGTCTAAAAACAATTTTTAAAAAGTTGCATTATGGTGAAATTCATATTTTCCTAATTTATCATATCTCTATTATTCATAAGCTTTAACCCATGTGATATGTATAATGACCCAAGTTTCATGATGGATACCTCAACCTAAAAATATTTATAATTTTTTTTAATTGTTGTTTTTTATTAAACATAAAAATATCATATATGTCTAACTATAAGTTTTTTGTGTGTGTATTAAATATAAGTTTTCAGCGAAATTCACCTTAAAAAAAAGATATAAGGAAAATATCATACTTAGGTGGTTAATTTGTCACATTATATGTTAGTATGTTACTTCTTTCAGATCAGATTAATTGTGTTCCCTTAGACTACCCACATCAGTGAACCAATCCAACCCAATCTTCAATTAAAAATTAATTTCTCTCTCTTCCACCTATACAACCCAATCTAACTCAAATTTTCACTCTCATTCACAACCCAACCTAAACCAATTTTTTATTATATTAAAATGATTTATTATTTTATCATATTAAAAATATTTCTTATAAACTAAAATAAATAAATTACTTTTATAAAAAAGTAGATAAGAGTAACAAATGAAAAGATAATAAATATTTACAAATAAAAGTTAGATAGAACCATTAAAGTAATATTCTTATTTTGTTTCAAAAATCTAAATCAAATAGTTTTATATAAAAAAAATACATTTTTTCAAATAACTATGTTTTTAATAAAATTTATATCAAAATGTTCGTAACAGAAAAATAAAGAATACCATGTTTTTATATTTTTACAAAAAGTTATAAAAAGTAAGATATTAAAGAAAAACTAATAAAGTTCATAACTAATTATATATAATAAAAGTTTCTACCAATAGGAATACAAGATTGATGCTATAATCTGAGATTATTTCTAAGTCTAGATAGTTGGAGTTCAAAAAGAATCTTTTGGTTTTATTATTTTTTTATTCCTCAGTCCCAATTTGAGTTCACCAATAATGATAGTCTTATGTGTAGCGAACTAGCAATTACGTTTGAAAATTTTAACTTTTTATTATTAAAAAATTTATTTGGGCCGGCCTACAAAGGTTCATCTGGTGTGTGTACTTGTGTGGTCCTACTTTCAACCCCTCCTTCTCATTGGTTGTTACCCCAAAGACAAAAAAGTGCGAGTACATTATTCCAAATATACAATTTTCATCTAGTTCGGCTGCTAAGGTGCTTTTGACAAATATATATATTCTCTAACAAAAACTCCCCACCTTTATTTGTTCGTAAATTGTAATGGCGACATCAAGAAATCGAAATCCAAAAAAGCTGAAGAAAAGTAGTAACCAAACACCACCTCCAACTTCAAGTCCAACAACAATGAAAACTGGGCCAGGGCTCTTTTCTAACTTTGGCAAGCTTTCCCAAGGTAGGTAACTTCAATTCGTGTTTTTCTTAATTGTACAAGTAACTTTTTAGACAAATGGTGCATAGGGATTTTAGACCGAATAATGCAACCAAAATGCGACGATGATCACACCCAAACAATAAATAAAAAGATGTTAATAAACAAAAAAGTGAAAGAAACAAGAGCAGAAGAACCATTGGCTTAGGGGAAGGAATTCCCTCAAGTTGTTTTTAACTTGATAGATCAAGTTGGAAACATCTTAGCCTTTGGATGAAAATCAAGGGTCAAGATTCAAAGATTCAAGGGTCAAGATTCAAAGTTTATCTTTGAATCTTGACCCTTGATTTTCATCCAAAGGCCAAGACTTGCCTAACATGACTTGTCATGTTAGACAACTTGAGGGAATATTCTCCCCTTGGCTTAGCCACATTAGGGCACAACAAAAGTACTCAATCTCGGCATAAGCGGGTATTGGGGCTTAGCCACATTGGGGCGAGTGTTAAATTTGCTAAATTTAGGGCTTTAGGGCTTTCCTTTGTAGACCTAACTTTTGTGTATATTTTGAAGCTCTTTTTAACCAAAGAAGTTTATGATTATTTTTTATGATTTTTTTTTTTTACACTTTTGAAATTGTATTCACTCAAATAACTTTTTCATCTTTTAAATTGAAAAGAAAATTTAGATTTTCGGTGGCTAAGAGGGATGACGCTTGGCGGGCTTTAGTTGGTAGTTGTGGTGATTCCAACTATGAAGTTGACTATTAAAATAAGAAAAAAAATGCACCCTTAGAGTTGCTTTTGAACGCGCATAAAAAATTTGTGCTTTTTATATCAAAAATTCATCTTTTTAATTTTATGATGAGTGTGCAACTATTTAATGCATCTTAACTACAATCCGTTAAGATTGCGTTTAACAAACCCTTAAAATAATTATTGTGTTTTATTGTTATTAATATATCAATTAATGTTGATTTGTTGTCAATTTATTACCTTACCATATATGTGTGATATGTAGTTCTTAATAGTAAAATTTAAGACTTCAAATCAAATTCTTTATTTTTGTTTTTACCTTTCATTTTCTCAAAAAAGGCAATATACCTATATTACTTTTTTCTTTATTCACTAGTTTAAACAGCTCCATCTAATATATTTATAATACTCTTAATGAAATAGTTTACAATATAACCGTTAAAATATACTCCTTTTAACATTAATTACTTTTACATTCACGACACACCACCACTGTCGCCACCCCCACCGCCATCAGTTGTTGCCATCGTCGCCACTACCACCCATCGCCGACACCACGACCCCATTCATCACCGCCACCGTCCCCACCCGTCGCTATCACTACCTCTACCCTTCGCCTCCATCACTTTCGCCATTACTGTGGCCGTCGCCGCAACCACCATCGTCACCACATTGTGTCAATGTGCGAGCACACGTATAGTCTATACTTATTTATAAAATTGTCTAAGGGTGTTGATTTACTTAAAATATAGATATGCGAAAATACCTAATAATTCTCTACGACTTATATCTTAATTAATATTTAGAGTTAATTGTAAAATTAGTCCCTATGGTTTTTCTATTTTAACAATAGGGTCCCTTTTCGAGTTTCTCTACATTGGGGGTCCTTATTTTGAGAATTTTTAGCAATCTTGCTCCCTTTTTGACAGATCCGTTTAAAAGAGTGTCGTCAAGTGTGCACATGGCCATCACGTGCACGGACATATATGTATTTTCCACCTCAGCTTCCCTGCACTTCCCTTTCCCCCCTTTTTATACCCGATTATACCCCTTTTCTCCCATATTCTTTCCCAAATCAATTATGAACCCTAATTGAAAGAAAAAAAAACACAATAAAATACAAGATCAAATAATGGTAGTATGTAGGTGTGGTTCTCCTTCTATTATTAGCACCTTTTGGACATGTAATAATTTGGGAAGATGGTTTTATTGTCGTGGTAAAAAGGTAAGATTTTTTAATCTTGAAAAAAGAAAATAGATGTGAAGAATTAGATGTTAAAACCTTTGTATCACAACTGTCTTTCTTGATTAATACAAGTCTAAGAGGTGCGAATAATAGAAGGAGAAGCACACCTACAAACTACCATTCTTTGATTTTACATTTTATTGTGTTTTTTTCCTTCCAATTAGGGTTCATAAGTGATTTGGGGAAGAATAGGGAGAAAATGGGTTTAATCGAGTATGAAAGGTGGAAAAGGAACGTGTGGGGGAATTGAAGGTGGGTTGGAAAATACAAAAAAAAGTCCCTCCACATGATGGGCACGTGCACACTTGACGACATTCTTTAACGGATCCGTCAATTTAGAGACCAAGATTGCTAAAAATATTCAAAATAGGGATCCCCAATCCCCATTACAACAAAACTTGAAAAAGTACCTTATTGCTAAAATGGACAAGCTACATGGACCAATCTTGCAAGTAACTCTAATATTTATCATACTTAGTCAAACTCTTAATTTATGTGATTAACTCATTTAACATATTACTTATTTATTACTCCGTATAATATAACCCGCTCTAAGGGGGTAAGGAGTGGCCGGCGGCTTGGTGAATTTATGCCTTCATACCGGCGGTAACATCGCCGCCGGCATGGAATTTATGATTCAACGGGCTCGGTGGAGGTTTGTGAAACCGGTGGGCATAAAATCAAAAAGTGGGGGAGGGAGCGTATGATATGACCGTTTGATTGATTAATGTGGGCCCAAAAGAGCCGTTTGAGGCTTTGACTAAAAAAAAAATTATCCCCTTTTTACCTTTATTTAAACCAATTCTTCTTCCATTTCAAACAAAACAACAATATATTCAACAAAAACACATACACTTTCACATTCACTCTAAAAAAAATGTCTACTTCATTTTCATCCAACGAAATCATCCTCCCGCCTATGCTACCCGACTTATCAACGGGTAGTTCGTTTTTATTTTTTCAAAGACGCGTTAGCGGCGGTGGAAGAGCTAGAAGACTCGGGTTCCTCTAATGACACCCGCGCATACATCGAGCGACATCGAGAAGAAGCCCATGAAAAGTTAATGCGTGATTACTTCGTGGAACCGCCAAAGTTCGGCGAACGCTACTTTCGTCATCGTTACCGCATGAGTAAAAAGGTTGTTTTTAAAGATTGTTGGTGACATTGAAGCCTATTACCCGTATTTTCAACAACATACGGACGTAAGGAATAGAAAAGGATTCTCGCCGATACAAAAATGCACGTCGGCAATCAAGCAACTCTCGACGGGTGAACCGTTGGATAACTTTGATGAGTATTTATGCATGGCCGATCGCACGTCACGCGAATGTTTTACCTACTTTTGTGAAGCGGTCATTAATTTATATCGTCGGGAGTTCTTACGTAGGCCGACATCCCATGACATCGCTATGATCCAACAGGCGCATGATGCGCGACATCACCTTCCCGGAATGCTCGGTAGTCTTGATTGTACGCATGTCGAATGGAGGAATTGTCCTAGGCGTTTGAAAGGGCAATACACGCGTGGGGATCATAAAGTCCCAACGATCATGGTTGAGGCTGTCGCTTCACAAGATTTGTGGATTTGGCATTCGTTTTTTGGTCCTCCCGGGTCAAACAACGATATAAATGTGTTGAATCAGTCATCGTTGTATGACTCGGTTCGAAATGGGATGGCTCCAGACTCATCATTCATTGTTCGCGGTCGGTATTACAAACGTGGCTATTTGCTAACTGATGGTATTTATCCTAGGTGGTCTACGTTTGTTAAAGCGTATCCACACCCTGTCGATCCAAAGGAAAAGAAGTTCAAGAGAGTACAAGAAGCGGCAAGAAAAGACATTGAAAGGGTTTTTGGTGTTCTTAAGGGAAAATGGAAGATATTGGAGCGCCCGATTCGTTATTACGATTTAGACAAGATCGGCAAAATCGTCGAAGCGTGTTGTATATTGCACAACATGATCATAAAGGACGACGGGAGGGCAATATCACCGGTTCATATAATGGACCAACCGACACCGATAGTGTATGATCCTAGCGTTTTACCGGAGTTACATGACGAAAACGTCCATCATCGTCTCCGGTATGATCTTACAGAGCATGTATCGGGTCTAGATTTGGCATACCTCGATGACCCGGCTTTTCAACCACCACCGATTGAAGATTTAATTTAGTATGTTTTAGTATGTTGTGTGTTTTAGTATTAAAAATAATGTTGAAGTGTTTTTTTTAGTTGTTTTTATATGTAGTATTGTGTTTTTATTTATAATATGTTATGTTTTAATAATAAAATGTTATGTTTTTTATTTATTTAAAAAAGAAAAAAAAAAGTTGGAGGGTTGAGTGGAGGGTTGAAAAGGTAAAGTGAGGTGGATAAATATTATTGGATGATTTTGGGAGGGTTGATAAAAATCAACCTTACCACTCCTAGCCCCCTAATATTTATCATACTTAGTCAAACTCTTAATTTATGTGATTAACTCATTTAATATATTACTTATTTATTATAATATTACCCGCACGATGTAACCACGAATAGTCTTTCACTTTTAAAGAAAATTTGACATCGTTTGTATTCATTTTATAATGTTTGCAATACATTCCAACTTTTACCATGAGCAACGTGGGATGAATTCATTTTTTATTACCTTTGAAAATAAGAAAAAAGGCTCATTGTCCCATATTAGTTACAAGAAAGTTTTACAACACATAGTCATGTCTGTAAATTCTTAACACAGTTATGTTTATGTAAGTTCCTAAATTTTTTAAAAAGTAAGCCACTCTCTTATACTTTATAATGGAGTAGAGATGACCATATTTTTTTTAAAATTTAACTATGAAAATCTTAAACTTGTCTAATAAAAATATAAATTAACTTTTTCATAATTAAAATACACAAAAAATAATTTTTTCATTTAATTTTTTTCTCCAAAAAGAATAAACCAATAAATCATATTATCTTCTCAAATATTAAACCATATAAAGAGACACATGAAAGCCAAGAATAGAAATATTGACTCTGTTGCATTGCACGCGTATCATCATGTTACTAGAATAGTATAGATATAGATACATATAAAAGTGTGACTAAGGTTTAGTATACAGTAATCAAGTATGTTGAGTTTTTGATCAAGAAGACCCTATTTCTTAAGTTTGCTTTAGTCTCCGAAAACGATTGACATCTTGCTAACTTGCTAAGCCAGGAAGTTATCATCAAGGGGCAAACTGGCAAAGTTAAACCATTAAACAAGTAAAACATATTTGACTGCACAATAAATTCTTTAAAAAATGGAAAATTTGCATAAATACCATTTATATTTGCATAATCACCAGCATAATTTTTTTTGAGGAAACAACTGACTGTTGTGGGTCGCGACCAGACCATTGCGTTACGAAGTCTGTGTCTGCTGCTTTGTTAGTTGTGGACTTTTTTATATTCACTTCCCACATACATCTAACTACCTGATCTCACCAAGGCACAATAATAATGCTAATTTCATTTATACTTGTTTTATGTATAGATGTGCTCACCAAGGACTACCTGCTGGATCGAAAACTTTCCATTTCAACGACTAGTGTTACAGGCATGGTATGTACATGAAAGTTGACTCACTTGTTTGGATGATTCATGGTGGTTCTATGTGACTCGTAAAGAGTGTTACTGACTTTGTTTTATTTATTGATCGCAGACATTTACATCAACGACAACAAATAAAAATGGTGTCCCAGCCGGAGATGTTGAAGCAGTCTACAAGTCTAAGAACGCATCAATTGGTGTCAATTTAGATGCAAAATCAAATGTATGTTGTGACAACTCGTAATTAATTTACATCGGGTTAGTCCTAATCTCAATTAGACAGTCATTTGACGTGGAACTTATTAGACTTTTGGACTTTTGACTTAGTCAAAGTAGACGTATCTTGTTGACGTAGACTATTAGCTATCTAGATGAATGCCGAGTCTTTAAAATAACTTTAAATTTATATTTAAAGGCTATGTCTTGTACGAAATATTTGACTGTCGAGACTTAATATTATAAAGTTCACTTTGACGAAACTTTATTGGCTTGTCTTAACTAAAATGAGACGAGGAAAAATACCTTTACTTTACATTTTGACTTTTAGGTCAAACGGTATTTAATCGTAAGCATTTTACCAAATTAGGGGTAAGGATTTTATCTAAACTGGCCACATGGGCCGAAACTGGAAGTGAGAGGCAGGGAATGAAACACCCCTCCCCTTTCCCTCCTTTCTTTCCTTTAGATCATCACACACACACACACACCACACAAAGACACACATTACAAACACACAAAAATCACCCAAATACTCTCAGTCTCTCTATTCTTCTATTAAATTGGTTTTGCAAAGGAAGGATTTAAGGGTTTTAAGGCTATAATCAAGGGTTTGACTTCATCATCATCATCTTCACCATTTTATACTATCTTCAAGAACATCGAGTTTTGGTAAGTCTAAATCATCCTTTTTGCGTCTATTTATGTTTACTTACTCTTTTCTAGTCATTTCGAGTTCTTGCAAGGCCTAAAACAACTTAATTTGGAAGTAGGGTTTTAAATAGGGTTTTACTTTGATTTGATTGTTTCGGAAGATTCAATGATGTTATGGATGAAATTATGGGTTGGATTGTGTGTAATAATGGTTAGTGATGTTTAGTTTTGCTTCAAATTTAGTTACAAACTCTTGCAAGTCGTTTTGGGTCGAAATGGAAGTGTTTTGGTTAGGGGTTCTGCACTGGGTGCTGCTGGTGCTGACTGCAGAACCTGGCCACTGCGGCGCAGTGGCATGGGTTAGCCCCACTGCGGCGCAGTGAGCATGATTCTAGCTCACTGCGACGCAGTGTATTGGTACTGTGAAATATTACGTGTCGATTTTTAAACGTTAATAACTTTTAAACCTAAAGTCTAAATAATTTTATTTACCTTTAGTTGATAAAAATCAATGTTTGAATCACATTCTCGGTAACGGCATTCTAGGATTGATAGCTAAGTAGTGGTACGTAGGATACTTGTCGTCGTGAGATTTGATCCTCACCATTGGTACTCTTATCCTAGGTTTTGGATAGACGTGGAGACTAGACTGCTCATATTCTCGGACTACTCATTCTTTAGCTCATAGACTGCTAAGGTGAGTTTATGGCGCCCTTTTTCCTTTACTTTGGGCCTGAAAGCATGTACTGTATACACAAATACTTTGTAAATGATTTGTCTTTGTCTACGCCATGAGATATGGTAAATGAAATCATTTGTCTTATATTTGCCATGAGACGGCTGTCTAATAATGTGTATACATGTCTTATGAAAATTGATCTATATGTCTTGACTTGCCATGTTGTCGGCTGACTAAACTGTTTCTTGTGTTTTGACAAATTATAATGATCCCCCTCTTGTTGTATTATTTAGGTTAGACTTCGGTCTGAACCGTCTTGTCATATTATTTAGGTTAGACTTCGGTCTGAACCGTCTTGTCATATGATTTAGGTTAGACTTCGGTCTGAACCGTCTTGGCTATATATTTAGGTTAGACTTCGGTCTGAACCGTCTTGTCATATGATTTAGGTTAGACTTCGGTCTGAACCGTCTTGGCTATATATATTTAGGTTAGACTTCGGTCTGAACCGTCTTGGCTATATATTTAGGTTAGACTTCGGTCTGAACCGTCTTGTCATATGATTTAGGTTAGACTTCGGTCTGAACCGTCTTGGCTATATATTTAGGTTAGACTTCGGTCTGAACCGTCTTGATATATATTTAGGTTAGACTTCGGTCTGAACCGTCTTGCTATATATATTTAGGTTAGACTTCGGTCTGAACCGTCTTGTCATATTATTTAGGTTAGACTTCGGTCTGAACCGTCTTGTCATATATTTAGGTTAGACTTCGGTCTGAACCGTCTTGGCTATATATATTTAGGTTAGACTTCGGTCTGAACCGTCTTGTCATATTATTTAGGTTAGACTTCGGTCTGAACCGTCTTGTCATATGATTTAGGTTAGACTTCGGTCTGAACCGTCTTGTCATATTATTTAGGTTAGACTTCGGTCTGAACCGTCTTGTCATATGATTTAGGTTAGACTTCGGTCTGAACCGTCTTGGCTATATATATTTAGGTTAGACTTCGGTCTGAACCGTCTTGTCATATGATTTAGGTTAGACTTCGGTCTGAACCGTCTTGGCATATTATTTAGGTTAGACTTCGGTCTGAACCGTCTTGTCATATTATTTAGGTTAGACTTCGGTCTGAACCGTCTTGTCATATTATTTAGGTTAGACTTCGGTCTGAACCGTCTTGTCATATTATTTAGGTTAGACTTCGGTCTGAACCGTCTTGTCATATGATTTAGGTTAGACTTCGGTCTGAACCGTCTTGGCTATATATATTTAGGTTAGACTTCGGTCTGAACCGTCATGCATTAAATAACTACAACAAACGACGATTGATCTTTAGTCAAACACACTGTAAACTCACCAACTATTTCGATAGTTGATCCTCTCAAATTTCATGCTTTTCAGGTGACCATCAGTAAGTCTTGGAATCGTCTTTGGCATTATAGGGCCAATCTTTTGACTTTGGACGTACAATTAGCATCAGACATTGAGGACTCTCATGCTTTTGGCTTTAATTGTATTTGACTGTCCAATTTATTTAACTTGTATTCTGTGGGCCCAGTTCCAAATGAGGATGGCTTGTATCCGTATTTTGGGGTCCACACTTGGAACGATTGTACTTGTTTTGACTTGTATTGGTATAAATGGATGTAATTTCTATTAACCTTCTGATTAGTATGCAATTCTTTGTTAACCCTGTATTTCCGCTACAACGGGGTGTGACAAAAATTGGTATCAGAGACACAGGTTATAGTTAATACCGAGTTTTTCCGCTGGAAAAACTCAATCTATAGCCATTTCGTTTCAAAAGGGAATCTAAGTCTATTTAGGTTTAGGATACTTATTTCAGGAGTTATATTATTTGTCTATAATTAGACCTAACTTGATCAACTACGTCCCGATTATGTAAAATAATATAAGGCTCGAAATAAATATCTTAGATTTTGTATATACGTTATAGTTTGAGCTATATTCACAACATACTGTAGATGTGGTGGGAAGGCTGCGGGTGACCCTATATATAAACATTGAAGGTATGTTAGGAATAGAAACTCAAATCGTATGTGTATGCATAAGGTTTATATACGTGATAGTTTGGATTATATTAACAGCATATTTAAAATGTGGTGGGAAGGCTGCGGGTGACCCTATATATAAGCATTTCAAATATGTTGGTAATAGAAACCCAAACCAAATGTGTGTAATCTAGACGAAGATTTCTTTAAAACTCATTTGCGTACTGTATCATCCATTTGAGACGTACTGCCTTATCCATTTGACTTATATGGATTCTTTGGCTATCTTTTCAGACTAATCATGTCGGATGGAGTTAGCTCAAATGCTGTTGTACCTTGTACACCTCCAGTTCCTGTCATATCAAACTCCATTCCTTATGTTCCTGACTCTTATGAAGAGGAACCAATGGAGGAATCGGGCAATGAATCACGCCCTATCAACCTTGATTCATCTTCCAGTGAATCTGGAGGCGAACATGTGTCTATCCATGTTCATTCTTCTGTAACACCGGTATCTCCATATCAGAGGAGTACTACCGAGGGAGCTCATTTGTCTTATGCTCCTAGAGACCCCTATGCTCCTGGTCCTTCTGCACCAGTTCAGGTCAACGGTGGACTTGGACTTTCTTTCCTTCAGGGAGATCCGTATGCTGCGGGTCCCTCCAGAGCGCCTGTCTACAACCCAAGTGTTGTTATGCCAGTTGCATCTGCAGCTGATAGGTCGGAATATTATCGCCGACAATTGTCAAGGATGAACAATTCCCTCATCTGTACAAGGGAGAAGTTAGAGAATCAAGCTCAGGCGTTGTCTGGAGCTTATCATCAGGCGGAGGAGGCATTGACTGTTGCTAGAGAAGGGAAGGAAACTATTGGGAGGTTGATCTGGATACTGTCGGTTGTGGTGGTTTTGGTGGTAGCTTTGCTAGTAGTGGTTATTTGCAAGATGTAATTTTGTAATAGGTCTTTCTGTATTGTAAGCCTAGAACTTATAACAACTCGTACTTCTGTACTTTGAGTTGTAATCTTTTGGTGGATGTATTTCCCACGTGTCTATAAATCGTATTGCTCCGACTAAGTAGTCTATCGTTGTGGATGAAGTTTCCCACATGTTTTTGGACTGTACATACCTGACTATGTAAAATTTTGAACATCAATGAAATACGATTGTCTTTTGGCTTACTTACTTGTTCAGACTATGTCAACTGCTTATTCTTAGCTCTAGAAATATGACTTTTCATATTTTTCCTGTCTTGTCTAGTACATGAATTCATACAAGTCAGCAATTTGTGACTTGCATTGTACTGTCATCTGTCTTGCAAAGCTACTTTCTATTTAACCTATCAAGGAAATCTCTAAATGACATTTTTGTTCATATCTTAGACTTATGGCTCCTAAGACGAAAAGCAAGGTTCAGAAAAAGGCTCCAGTCAAGAAAACTGCACCAAAGAGAGTTACTCGATCCACTCCTTTGAATAATGAAGCTGAACAGGAAGAACCTGTAATCCAGCAAGAACCAGAAGCTGCTCCTGTCCAGGTGAACACTGGTCCTGGACCTACCCCAAATACTGACGGGGATAATAATATGGCAGCATTTGTGACGCAGCAACTGTTGGCCGCCATGCCTACTTTAGTTGCTCAGATCACGGCAAGCATGAACGCAAATAATAATCATCATACTGATAATAGTAACAATGTTGAACCTACTGCTGAGCAAGTTGTTCCTCGAGCTCAACTTCGAGTGGGTGACTACAAGACCTTTACCTATTGTAAACCAAAAGAATTTCATGGTACAGAGGGTCCGGTAGGTCTAATCAACTGGCTAGAAAGCATAGAGGCGGTGCTTCATATTAGTCGTTGTGCCGAAGAGCACAAAGTGGAATATGCTTCCACTCAACTTCAAAAGCACGCTCTATCATGGTGGAACGAACAGGTTAGGACCCGAGGTCGAGACCAAGCTAATCGGATACCTTGGTTTGATTTTAAAAGTATGTTGATGGAGAAATACTGTCCTAGGGAGGAAGTACAGAGAATGGAAGGCGAATTTTGGAATCATACTATGGTCGGGCTAGACAACGAGAAATACACTACTCGTTTTCATGAGCTGACAAGACTAGTTCCTCGTATGGTAGATACGGAGGAGAAATTGATCGAGAGGTACTGTTATGGCTTGTCACCTGATGTCCGAAGATTGGTAGCCGCTTTTAATCCTACGACTCTTCAAGCGGCAGTTAGTGCAACCAACCGGATGGTGATAGACTTGAAACGAACCACTGGTTCTTCTGTTGGAACTGAAGTGGTCAAGAGAAGGAGTGATCATGCCTCAGGTAGTGGATATGGTGGCGGTGGAAATGGCAAGAGGTTTAAGACTGCCAGAAACTTTGCGGTAGCTACTCAGGACGTCACGAGGTACACCGGCACAGATCCTAAGTGTAATAGGTGTAATCTCCATCACAGAGGAAATTGTCCTATTTGTCGCCGTTGTAAAAGGGCGGGACATCTGGAAAAGTATTGTAAGGGCAAGACACAGGCTCAATGCTACGAATGTGGGAGCGAAACCCATCTGCGACCTGCATGTCCAAGACTCAATATGAACCCGAACAACAATGCAATAGTTCCAGTAAGGAACCATGCGGGGAATAACCAAGCAAGGAATCAAGATGGACGAGGTAGAGGCCGAGTTTTTGCTTTGGATGCTGCTGATGCACGACGTGATCCCAATGTTGTGATAGGTACATTCATACTCAATAATCATTATGTTTTTGTGTTATTCGACTCTGGTGCTGATAAAAGCTTTATCTCCTTAGAATTTAAGTCCCGATTCGGTATAGTGGCTATCCCCATGAAAGACACTTATATTGTCGAATATGCAAACGGTCAAAAGTATATCGCTAGAGATCATTTAGTAGATTGCAATTTGACACTATCTGGCGAAACCTTTAAAATAAATCTTATTCCCATAGAACTAAGTAGTTTTGATGTAATTGTTGGAATGGACTGGTTATCTAAGGTTAGAGCTGAAATAATGTGTTACGAGAAGATTGTTAGGATACCCCTTCAGAATGACGAAACCCTAGTAGTGCAAGGAGACAAGTCAGGAAAGGAATTGATTTTAGTATCGGCAATAAAGGCGAATAAATATTTACAAAAAGAATACCCTGCCTTCTTGGCACTGGTTGTTGAAAGGAAGCCGAAGGGTAAAGACATTCAAGACATCCCTGTAGTTAAAGATTTTCCAGAAGTATTTCCTGAAGATTTGACGGGACTTCCACCTCACAGACCAGTTGAGTTTGGAATAGAATTAGTCCCTGGAGCTGCACCCGTGGCCAAGGCACCCTATCGTCTTGCGCCGTCAGAAATGCAAGAATTATCCGAACAACTTCAAGAGTTGTTAGCTAAAGGACTAATTCGCCCAAGTTCATCACCTTGGGGAGCTCCGATTCTATTTGTCAAAAAGAAGGACGGCTCTATGCGCATGTGTATAGATTATAGAGAATTGAACAAGTTGACTGTCAAGAACAGGTACCCTTTGCCTCGTATTGACGACTTATTTGACCAACTGGAAGGTGCATCACACTTTTCCAAGATCGATCTCAGGTCTGGGTATCATCAACTCAGAGTCAGAGAGACAGACATTCCTAAAACAGCTTTCAGAACTCGTTACGGACATTATGAGTTTTTGGTTATGCCGTTTGGCTTAACCAATGCACCTGCTGTGTTTATGGACTTAATGAATCGAGTATGTCGACCGTATCTGGACAAGTTTGTCATTGTATTCATTGACGACATACTGATATACTCAAGGAATAAAGACGAACATGAAGGTCATCTGAGAACCATTCTGCAACTGCTCAAGGATCAGAAGTTGTACGCGAAATTCTCAAAATGTGAATTCTGGATTAGGGAAGTACACTTCTTGGGTCATGTAGTGAACAGGGATGGGATCCACGTAGATCCATCTAAGATAGAGGCGATAAAGAAGTGGGAAGCCCCTAAGACTCCGACAGAAATCCGTCAATTTCTTGGGCTGGCTGGATATTACAGGAGATTTATTGAGAACTTCTCAAAAGTTGCTCAACCTTTGACCTTATTAACTCAGAAGACTAAGGAATTTATTTGGCAGGATGCCCAAGAGAAGGCATTTCAGACATTAAAGGACAGGCTGTGTAATGCTCCTATTCTAGCATTACCGAATGGCATTGAAAATTTCGTGGTATACTGTGACGCCTCACATCAGGGCATGGGATGTGTACTTATGCAGGAAGGTAAGGTCATTGCTTACGCTTCTAGACAGCTCAAAATCCACGAAAAGAACTATACAACCCACGATCTAGAACTCGGAGCGGTTGTCTTTGCATTAAAAATTTGGAGACATTATCTGTATGGTACCAAGTGTACTGTATTCACGGATCACAAAAGCCTTCAGCATATCTTCGATCAGAAAATGCTGAATATGCGACAACGACGATGGGTAGAATTACTCAGTGACTACGACTGTGAACTCAAATATCATCCCGGTAAAGCAAATGTTGTTGCTGACGCGCTAAGTCGAAAAGATAGAATTTCACTATCTGTCATAACAAGAGCAAGTTCTTATCTTGGCTCGTCATTAAGGGACAGAGTTTTAGACGATCAAAACGAAGCCCTACGGCCAGGGCGTATCGAGGAGGAAGCATTGTGGAATGCTGAACGTTTGTTTATATTGGATGGTGATGGAATCCGACATGTTAAGGGCAGGGTGTGGATTCCCAAGTATAATGGACTTAGAGAACTTTTAATGAACGAAAGTCATCGATCTAGGTATTCAATCCATCCTGGCGCTGACAAAATGTACCATGGACTGAAGGACTTTTATTGGTGGCCTGGTATGAAAAGAGATATCGCCACTTATGTCTCGAAGTGTTTAAATTGTTCGATGGTCAAGGCGGAGCACCAAAAGCCTTCTGGGCTGCTCCAGCAACCTAAGATTCCTGACTGGAAATGGGAACAAATTACTATGGACTTCATTACGAAGTTACCTCGAACCTTGAAGGGTTACGATACTATTTGGGTCATTGTTGACCGATTGACGAAGTCTGCACACTTCATTCCAATTCGGGAGAATTGGAAAATAAAGAGATTGTCTCAGATATATATGGAGAAGATTGTGTCACTTCATGGCGTTCCTTTGTCTATTATCTCTGACCGTGATGGTCGTTTCACTTCACAATCATGGCGGTATTTTCAAGACGCCCTAGGCACTCAATTGCACTTAAGTACGGCTTACCATCCACAGACGGACGGACAAAGTGAACGTACCATCCAGACTTTAGAGGACATGCTTCGGGCATGTGTCATTGACTTCAAAGGTAGTTGGGATACCTTTTTGCCGTTAGCTGAATTTTCATATAACAACAGCTATCACACTAGCATCAAATGCGCGCCTTATGAGGCTTTATATGGACGAAAGTGTAGATCTCCTGTCTGTTGGCTTGATGCTGGAGAACGTCGTTTATTTAAATATGGACTAGTTCAGAAGACTACTGATCAAATTGTCGAAATTCGGGCACGGCTGAAGGCGGCTCAAGATCGTCAAAAGAGCTATGCCGACCGTAGACGGAAACCACTTGAGTTTCAAGTGGGAGACAAAGTCATGTTGAAAGTGTCGCCTTGGAAGGGCACTGCACGTTTTGGCGTACGAGGGAAACTTAGTCCTCGTTATATCGGACCATTCGAAATTGTTCAAAGAATTGGTTCCGTGGCTTACAAGCTCGATTTACCTAAGGAGCTAGAACATGTTCATCACACATTTCACATTTCGAATCTTAAGAAATGTCTGACTGATGAGACTTTAGTCGTACCTGTCGAAGAGCTGCAAGTGACTGACTCTCTTCAATTCGTTGAAGAACCTGTTGAAATTTTAGACCAACAGCTCAAACAACTTAGACGTAGTCGTATCAAATTGGTCAAAGTTCGTTGGAACTCGAAACATGGTCCCGACTCGACTTGGGAACGTGAAGACTATATGAGGAATAACTATCCTCATCTTTTTACTGAGCAAGACTTGATTTCGGGACGAAATCCTTAGAAGTCGGGGATGCTGTGACAACTCGTAATTAATTTACATCGGGTTAGTCCTAATCTCAATTAGACAGTCATTTGACGTGGAACTTATTAGACTTTTGGACTTTTGACTTAGTCAAAGTAGACGTATCTTGTTGACGTAGACTATTAGCTATCTAGATGAATGCCGAGTCTTTAAAATAACTTTAAATTTATATTTAAAGGCTATGTCTTGTACGAAATATTTGACTGTCGAGACTTAATATTATAAAGTTCACTTTGACGAAACTTTATTGGCTTGTCTTAACTAAAATGAGACGAGGAAAAATACCTTTACTTTACATTTTGACTTTTAGGTCAAACGGTATTTAATCGTAAGCATTTTACCAAATTAGGGGTAAGGATTTTATCTAAACTGGCCACATGGGCCGAAACTGGAAGTGAGAGGCAGGGAATGAAACACCCCTCCCCTTTCCCTCCTTTCTTTCCTTTAGATCATCACACACACACACCACACAAAGACACACATTACAAACACACAAAAATCACCCAAATACTCTCAGTCTCTCTATTCTTCTATTAAATTGGTTTTGCAAAGGAAGGATTTAAGGGTTTTAAGGCTATAATCAAGGGTTTGACTTCATCATCATCATCATCTTCATCATCATCATCACCATCATCATCATCATCATCATCATCATCATCATCATCATCATCATCATCATCATCATCATCATCATCATCATCATCATCATCATCATCATCATCATCATCATCATCATCATCATCATCATCATCATCATCATCATCATCATCATCATCATCATCATCATCATCATCATCATCATCATCATCATCATCATCATCATCATCATCATCATCATCATCATCATCATCATCATCATCATCATCATCATCATCATCATCATCATCATCATCATCATCATCATCATCATCATCATCATCATCATCATCATCATCATCATCATCATCATCATCATCATCATCATCATCATCATCATCATCATCATCATCATCATCATCATCATCATCATCATCATCATCATCATCATCATCATCATCATCATCATCATCATCATCATCATCATCATCATCATCATCATCATCATCATCATCATCATCATCATCATCATCATCATCATCATCATCATCATCATCATCATCATCATCATCATCATCATCATCATCATCATCATCATCATCATCATCATCATCATCATCATCATCATCATCATCATCATCATCATCATCATCATCATCATCATCATCATCATCATCATCATCATCATCATCATCATCATCATCATCATCATCATCATCATCATCATCATCATCATCATCATCATCATCATCATCATCATCATCATCATCATCATCATCATCATCATCATCATCATCATCATCATCATCATCATCATCATCATCATCATCATCATCATCATCATCATCATCATCATCATCATCATCATCATCATCATCATCATCATCATCATCATCATCATCATCATCATCATCATCATCATCATCATCATCATCATCATCATCATCATCATCATCATCATCATCATCATCATCATCATCATCATCATCATCATCATCATCATCATCATCATCATCATCATCATCATCATCATCATCATCATCATCATCATCATCATCATCATCATCATCATCATCATCATCATCATCATCATCATCATCATCATCATCATCATCATCATCATCATCATCATCATCATCATCATCATCATCATCATCATCATCATCATCATCATCATCATCATCATCATCATCATCATCATCATCATCATCATCATCATCATCATCATCATCATCATCATCATCATCATCATCATCATCATCATCATCATCATCATCATCATCATCATCATCATCATCATCATCATCATCATCATCATCATCATCATCATCATCATCATCATCATCATCATCATCATCATCATCATCATCATCATCATCATCATCATCATCATCATCATCATCATCATCATCATCATCATCATCATCATCATCATCATCATCATCATCATCATCATCATCATCATCATCATCATCATCATCATCATCATCATCATCATCATCATCATCATCATCATCATCATCATCATCATCATCATCATCATCATCATCATCATCATCGTCATCATCATCATCATCATCATCATCATCATCATCATCATCATCATCGTCATCATCATCATCATCATCATCATCATCATCATCTTCGTCATCATCCTCAGTGCTTTTATACTGGTCCTGGATCATTTTAGTCACTGCGGCGCAGTGAGCATGATTCTAGCTCACTGCGACGCAGTGTATTGGTACTGTGAAATATTACGTGTCGATTTTTAAACGTTAATAACTTTTAAACCTAAAGTCTAAATAATTTTATTTACCTTTAGTTGATAAAAATCAATGTTTGAATCACATTCTCGGTAACGGCATTCTAGGATTGATAGCTAAGTAGTGGTACGTAGGATACTTGTCGTCGTGAGATTTGATCCTCACCATTGGTACTCTTATCCTAGGTTTTGGATAGACGTGGAGACTAGACTGCTCATATTCTCGGACTACTCATTCTTTAGCTCATAGACTGCTAAGGTGAGTTTATGGCGCCCTTTTTCCTTTACTTTGGGCCTGAAAGCATGTACTGTATACACAAATACTTTGTAAATGATTTGTCTTTGTCTACGCCATGAGATATGGTAAATGAAATCATTTGTCTTACAATTGCCATGAGACGGCTGTCTAATAATGTGTATACATGTCTTATGAAAATTGATCTATATGTCTTGACTTGCCATGTTGTCGGCTGACTAAACTGTTTCTTGTGTTTTGACAAATTATAATGATCCCCCTCTTGTTGTATTATTTAGGTTAGACTTCGGTCTGAACCGTCTTGTCATATTATTTAGGTTAGACTTCGGTCTGAACCGTCTTGTCATATTATTTAGGTTAGACTTCGGTCTGAACCGTCTTGTCATATGATTTAGGTTAGACTTCGGTCTGAACCGTCTTGTCATATTATTTAGGTTAGACTTCAGTCTGAACCGTCTTGTCATATTATTTAGGTTAGACTTCGGTCTGAACCGTCTTGTCATATGATTTAGGTTAGACTTCGGTCTGAACCGTCTTGTCATATATTTAGGTTAGACTTCGGTCTGAACCGTCTTGTCATATGATTTAGGTTAGACTTCGGTCTGAACCGTCTTGTCATATGATTTAGGTTAGACTTCGGTCTGAACCGTCATGCATTAAATAACTACAACAAACGACGATTGATCTTTAGTCAAACACACTGTAAACTCACCAACTATTTCGATAGTTGATCCTCTCAAATTTCATGCTTTTCAGGTGACCATCAGTAAGTCTTGGAATCGTCTTTGGCATTATAGGGCCAATCTTTTGACTTTGGACGTACAATTAGCATCAGACATTGAGGACTCTCATGCTTTTGGCTTTAATTGTATTTGACTGTCCAATTTATTTAACTTGTATTCTGTGGGCCCAGTTCCAAATGAGGATGGCTTGTATCCGTATTTTGGGGTCCACACTTGGAACGATTGTACTTGTTTTAACTTGTATTGGTATAAATGGATGTAATTTCTATTAACCTTCTGATTAGTATGCAATTCTTTGTTAACCCTGTATTTCCGCTACAACGGGGTGTGACATATGTTCTGTAGTTAATTTTTTTCCAAAAAAGAAAACTCAAATGCAAGCTCATTAATTACATTGATTATGCAGATTAATTTGAAATTAACTGTGAAGGATCTTGTGCCCTCAACAAACACAACTGCTTCATTCAAATTTGGTGAATCTAAATCTAGCAAGGTACGTTCTTCTTTGCCTATATATACGTTCTTAAATTTGACAATTTAAACGGGCTAATGTCACAAAATAGCAAACACTGCAAAGTGGTTCATTTTGGTAATTAGTTTCTTAAACACATTTGGTAACTAAAGTATAGGAATGGACCGATATGGTACTTATAAAAGTGGAACAGAAGTTATCAAACACCTGCAAAAGACACTTTGGTTACAAAATTCAGGCAATAAAATAAAAAATGTATATACCATAACAGCCGGTTCCAAAAACTTATTCAATAAATAGGGGGAGATCGTCTAATTTTAATCATATTTTCGTATACTAGCTTATTTTCATTATTAAAGCGACTATGCAGATTGCAGGGACATTA
The DNA here is from genome assembly GCA_034093135.1 of Erigeron breviscapus. Taxonomy (NCBI): domain Eukaryota; kingdom Viridiplantae; phylum Streptophyta; class Magnoliopsida; order Asterales; family Asteraceae; genus Erigeron; species Erigeron breviscapus. The sequence goes on along the minus strand of CM067169.1, from coordinate 38,648,973 downwards.
AGTATCACAGAGATAGCCCCCTCAACAAAGACCATTGCTTCATTTCAGCTACCTGACTTTAAACCTAGCAAGGTATATGTTCATTTATCGCTTCATGTAATGTCTGGTTTATAACTAATTAATTTTTCGTTCTTGCAGCTTGAGGTTCACTACTTTCATCACCATGCTACTTTAACATCAACAATGGCTTTGAATCAAACACCGACTATTGATGTTTCAGCAACATTTGGGACTATAGCATTTGCCTTGGGTGCAAAGGCAGCCTATGAGGCGTCTTCTAGTAAATTCTTGAATTTCGCTATTGGTATCAATGTTAACACACCACATTCTACTGCTTCTATGGTCCTGTAAGCAATTGCAACTAAAAAGCTTCTCAATTTAAATAGTAATCAACAGATTATAGGATTATTAAATATAAAACTATTTTCAGGGATGACAAAGGGGACACGGTTAAGGCATCATATCTACAGTATTCTAATGTGTCACGAAAGACTGTGGCTGCAGCAGAGATTACCAGAAAGTTATCAAAAAACAAGACCGACTACGTGGTTGGAGGGGGCTATGCATTTGATCGTCTAACAGTGGTTAAGGCCAGGCTCGCCAATTGTAGAAAGCTAAGTGCACTCTTGCAGCATGAGATAGTTCCTAAATCGATTGTCACATTATCTAGTGAGATTGACATTAAAGCCTTGCACAAAACTCCAAAGTTTGGTTTGGCTCTTGTTCTCAAGCCTTGATAAAGTTTTTTAAAAAAAACAGTATTTTAGGATATTTGACTATCTGAGTAAGAAATTTTAGTTACACGGGTAGACAAGAAAATCGTTTAAACGGAGGCAAAAGTAATAGTTAGTTTTTATCAAGTAAAACCTATTTAAGGTTGTTACACGGTTCAAAATATATCTATGTGCTCAACTAAAGTACGTTAACCATCGAAACTTTATGGGACAACTGATATTGCTTGTAAGTTGTCTCTGCCCCTGCTTACATGTAAATGAATTAATGAATGAATCTATGATTTCGCTTAAGAAGTTTTTGGACTAATGAAATAGTTATTTGATATACTTTTAAGTTATCTATAGGATTGAAAGTTGGAAGTAGTAGTAGATGACTAGAGGGGTAAAACGAACACTTTGAAATTTTCGATTATCCATAATGGATTTGTGATGGCATGAAGTGTGTTTGTAGGAAGGATATTATTCTGGGTGATGAGGTGGAGGGTATCCATTTTTGAGTGTTTGTAGAGAAGGATGACGAAAGATGGAAGTAGATGACAAAAATCAGATGAATGAATGATGAATTGGTTTGACAAAGTTATTTTAGGAATAATGGATATATTATTGTTGTGGGTAAAAAGTTTTTATGCGAAGATGGATGAAAAGATGAGGTATGGATATATTTGTGCAACCAGAATCCTATGTGGGAGAAACCAAACCATTATTTTATTATATTTTTTTTATTAGATGCTTCAAAATTTAGATCAAGTTTTCTTTACAACTCATACAAAAACAAATATTGCAATCGATTCAAAATAGAAATAAAGTCATGCAACAAATGTATAATAAAAGTAATTAAAAAAAATAATTCATGTAATTCAAATAAAAGAAGTAGTGTCATGTGCAGGGTTGTAAAACTCGGCCGACTCGGCCGGGAACTCGGAATCGGAATCGGAATCGGAATCGGGGGTTAAACGGGTCGAGTTGGCTAGAATCGGGTGAAAACTCGGTATCGGATCGGATCGCTTGAATCGGAATCGAATCGAATCAGGAATCGGAATCGTAATCGGAATCGGAATCGGAATCGAATCAATCGAATCGGAATCGGAATCGGAATCGAATCAATCGAATCGGAATCGGAATCGGAATCGAAATCGAAATCAGAATCAGAATCGGAATCGGAATCGGAATCGGAATCGGAATCGGAATCGGAATCGGAATCGGAATCGGAATCGGAATCGGAATCGGAATCGGAATCGGAATCGGAATCGGAATCGGAATCGGAATCGGAATCGGAATCGGAATCGGAATCGGAATCGGAATCGGAATCGGAATCGGAATCGGAATCGGAATCGGAATCGGAATCGGAATCGGAATCGGAATCGGAATCGGAATCGGAATCGGAATCGGAATCGGAATCGGAATCGGAATCGGAATCGGAATCGGAATCGGAATCGGAATCGGAATCGGAATCGGAATCGGAATCGGAATCGGAATCGGAATCGGAATCGGAATCGGAATCGGAATCGGAATCGGAATCGGAATCGGAATCGGAATCGGAATCGGAATCGGAATCGGAATCGGAATCGGAATCGGAATCGGAATCGGAATCGGAATCGGAATCGGAATCGGAATCGGAATCGGAATCGGAATCGGAATCGGAATCGGAATCGGAATCGGAATCGGAATCGGAATCGGAATCGGAATCGGAATCGGAATCGGAATCGGAATCGGAATCGGAATCGGAATCGGAATCGGAATCGGAATCGGAATCGGAATCGGAATCGGAATCGGAATCGGAATCGGAATCGGAATCGGAATCGGAATCGGAATCGGAATCGGAATCGGAATCGGAATCGGAATCGGAATCGGAATCGGAATCGGAATCGGAATCGGAATCGGAATCGGAATCGGAATCGGAATCGGAATCGGAATCGGAATCGGAATCGGAATCGGAATCGGAATCGGAATCGGAATCGGAATCGGAATCGGAATCGGAATCGGAATCGGAATCGGAATCGGAATCGGAATCGGAATCGGAATCGGAATCGGAATCGGAATCGGAATCGGAATCGGAATCGGAATCGGAATCGGAATCGGAATCGGAATCGGAATCGGAATCGGAATCGGAATCGGAATCGGAATCGGAATCGGAATCGGAATCGGAATCGGAATCGGAATCGGAATCGGAATCGGAATCGGAATCGGAATCGGAATCGGAATCGGAATCGGAATCGGAATCGGAATCGGAATCGGAATCGGAATCGGAATCGGAATCGGAATCGGAATCGGAATCGGAATCGGAATCGGAATCGGAATCGGAATCGGAATCGGAATCGGAATCGGAATCGGAATCGGAATCGGAATCGGAATCGGAATCGGAATCGGAATCGGAATCGGAATCGGAATCGGAATCGGAATCGGAATCGGAATCGGAATCGGAATCGGAATCGGAATCGGAATCGGAATCGGAATCGGAATCGGAATCGGAATCGGAATCGGAATCGGAATCGGAATCGGAATCGGAATCGGAATCGGAATCGGAATCGGAATCGGAATCGGAATCGGAATCGGAATCGGAATCGGAATCGGAATCGGAATCGGAATCGGAATCGGAATCGGAATCGGAATCGGAATCGGAATCGGAATCGGAATCGGAATCGGAATCGGAATCGGAATCGGAATCGGAATCGGAATCGGAATCGGAATCGGAATCGGAATCGGAATCGGAATCGGAATCGGAATCGGAATCGGAATCGGAATCGGAATCGGAATCGGAATCGGAATCGGAATCGGAATCGGAATCGGAATCGGAATCGGAATCGGAATCGGAATCGGAATCGGAATCGGAATCGGAATCGGAATCGGAATGAAGGGAATTCATCATCGAATCGGAATCGGAATCGAATCGGAATCGAATCGGAATCGGAATCGGAATCGGAATCGGAATCGGAATCGGAATCGGAATCGGAATCGGAATCGGAATCGGAATCGGAATCGAATCGGAATCAGAATCAGAATCGGAATCGAGTTTTTAAAAATTCGTGACTCCCCCCTTCGCCGATCCCGAGTCACGAGTTCCCCAACCTTGGTCATGTGCTTCGGGTGGTTATGCGTCTAAAACCAAAAGCTGATGTGCCAGATGAAAGAATCACATTTATGTTTTAATAAAGCACATTTGATTTAAGGTTTGAAGGGAATAAATTTGTATAATCATACATTCATATACTCGTATTCATGTTTCAAGTACAATTAAGTCTTGCGGAAAAACTTAAAAAAACACTCGCCAAATAAAATTGGTTAGATTATGTACCTCCGAATCTCCGATACAAAGAAACCCGCCTTTCTGATAACCTATGTAGCGTTTTGGATAAATAAATTGGGTAAGAAATAAAATAAAATAGGTAAATGATCCGATTGAGGGCACGTGACGTCCGTGTGCAACAACACAATCACTCTCCACAGCTTTCCCTCGATAATTTTCTGCCGCATCAACAGATGGAGTATCAGCAGAGGTATGATAAAATTACTAATACTACTAAACACTCATGTGTATGATTCATTATTATTTGTTCATCTATTAGCCAATTAATGACTACCTAATCATAATTTTCACCACTAATTCCGGACTGTTATCTAACTAATTACCTGCTCCCTTATTACTGTTTCACATTTTTATTCTAATTGTGTTTGTTAAGCTCTAGTAATAATAACTTGCAATTGTCTGTATCTATGCTTAATCAATTAGAAGGATAATGTAAGTTGAGATTAGTAGACTTTAGAAAGGATTTAGTTCCCAAATGTGTTTATATAACTTAGTACCAAAATGAACCGCTTTGCGAATTTGGTAATTAATGTATTTGAAAAGTTTTTACAAGGACATGTTACGACATTACTTTTTGAAGTCGTTTTGGAAAGGCTTGTGATTTGGTTTATTTGATTTAATTCATAGGACGAAAATTTTCAAAAAAGATGTGTTTGTGGAAAGTTAGGTAAATAGGGTGAAGATATTAATGACCAAATATTTCAATTAATCGAGTAATCACTGGATCAGCATTGTCGATGACTTTTAGTGACTTGAGGTTGACTTTGAGTCAGATTTCCCTATGTAAGTCAGTTTCATCATATACTCGTTGAGATGTTGCCTGTGAACCAACGTCTGGCACTCCAACTTTCACCATTGGTTCACAGGCAAGATACGAGACATCTACCAGTGAACTGGCAAAGTAGACTGCTGGTCTTTTAATATTAACAACCCAGATTCTACTTCTTACATAGTCCTCTAAGCATTTTTTTTTTCTTTTCAAAATATCACATTCTTAGATCACATATTAACATACATCATGGAATAATGAAATTCAAAATTGTTTTCATGGGTCATGGGTGACAAATGAAAAAGACTTGCAACATGTATATACGGGCATCATATATACATGTATGCATTTATGCTCCCATTATTTTTCCATACATAAATTGTTCAAATGCATGACAAGGTCGTTATAGCGGTTGCTTTTTGCCGAAATTAGGATTTCTAACATGTGTATTCACGTCTTACTCTTGTTTTTAGGGTAGCCATAGTGAAATAATTTTGGTTCAATTTCTAATTTAAGCTATTTTCTTATATTAGGCCAATAAGTACCATCACACTTTCAACCTTTTACCATTAGGGTAGTAGACTTTCAGTGATTTTGATTTAAGTTAATCTGACCCGTTGAGATGATGATGTGGCAGCTGATCAATTACATTTGGCCGACTTTCTTCTGGCATGGCGCTTATAACCTGTTCTCTTAGTTAAGTTACCTTAAATGAAACCTTTGATGGTTTTTTTCCTGGACTGTATTAATGATGCAGGATCCCCATTTTATTATCTTTATTTTATTTTCAAATTGACTTCCCTTTCTATTTTATTTAGTTTCCTAATTTTGTGGATTGTTTGTTATCATTCCCAACTATAAAATGGGATCTTAGGTTTATTGTTTGAGGAGTTTTGATTGATATTGAATGATAAGAACTTTGTTCTTGAACCTTTTGGTTCCTTTAAGTCTTTGAATAATCATTAAGCCTTTGAGCCATTTGATTGCTTCCGTAAACTGCATCAATTAAGCTAGTTATTTGCACCATATATCATAACAAAGTTAGTTCTACTTTTTGCAATCACCCCTGAATCTTTGTCAGTTAGGAGATGCTACACATATGATGTGTGTTACAGAGTGAATTTTTCTCTTTGTGAGCTAGTTACATGAAATCATCAACAAGGAATTTCAAACTGGTAGATGATGAACCTCCTTCTTCTAGTGCCATTCGGCTCTTAGCTTTCATTTCTGCCACGTTTGCCCGGACCTGACTGTTTCTATTCATCACCTCTCGTATTCCCTTCTCTATGGCTTGGGCTGACACCAAACTTTGATTCTTGTTTAATTGGTTATAATCCAAAGAGATCTCCACCGCCAATCCTAGTTCTTTAACCAACTTGTGTGCATTTAATTGTTGCTCTGCTTCTTGTGGCCAGGTGGCTATTGGAACTCCATACCAAAGGCTCTCCAGTATGGAGTTCCACCCACAGTGAGATATGAACCCTCCCACTGCCATGTCAGCAAGCAATGCCGTCTGTGGAACCCAACCAAGCACTTTCCCCTTTCCAGCTGTACGCTCTAGGAATCCATCTGGCAGGACTTCATTGTAGTCTGTGTATTCCCCAGGGAATCCTTTTTGGTCCTCAGATGGTGGTCTACGTAGGGACCATATGAAGCTGTATCCGCTTCTCTCTATCGCAATTGCTATTTCTCTTACTTGGTCTCGTTTGAACCATCCTCTGGACCCGAAGCATAAAAGCACAACTGAACCCTTTGGTTGACCTTCCAACCACTGCGAAACCTCATTGTTCGTAATAGGTGTTTCGGGCTTTAGCATTGGACCAGCGGTATACACAGGAGGTGTTTTATCATCATAGCAAAGGAGGGCATGGGGTTCTAGCTCTTGAAATGTGTTGACGATGATGCCCTTGGCTTCTCTATACTCTCGGATATGACGAATGTACCTTGTAGACCAGGTATACTTGTCCATAAGCACGAAGGGCAAAACGGATGGAGGAACTGGACTGTCATAGCCAGGGATCGTTAATGGGGTGCCTGAGTTTTCCAGTTCAGATATGTCCTGACCATGTTCATCATGGAGGGTCTGTAAATAAAACATTAGTCCGAGAACAGCTGCATTTGTGGGAAAGAACACGTAGGATGGGACACTAAATTCCTTGCCAACATCAATAATTGATGTACATAACATGTCCACGACTAAAGCACGCAGTGGAGGCGCTTGATCAGACCTATTAAGCAGATCGGCCATAACGTCTCTTATAATTGGCTTATGGCGCTCAGTGACGGCGTCTGCCAAGAGGCCAGCAGTTGGGGTATCTGCAAAGTCATCAAGTTCCATAGGAGGAAAATGAATAAATTTCATTCGATCGTGGTTAGTGAGGGAATTGGTGTAACTGGTGCCAATTGGATCACCGGGGAGCTTCATCACAAGGACAGTAATGGTAATATGGTTAAATTGATTGACCAAAAGTGTGGCTAGCTCCACAAGTTGACCAGCATGTCCCATAAGCGGGGTTGGGATGAATAAGAATTCTACTTTCTCCATGGTGTTTGAAGATTTGTTGTGAATTTGGGCCATATTTATAGAGTAAACACTTGGATGTTCATCTACCACGTTATAAAAAGGCTTAGAAGCACTTGGCAAGTTCCCACATGGTAGTATGGTACTAAAGTACTAGCATTTCTCAACCGTGGTACGATCTCGTATAACTTGACGTGCCTCGATAACGATTCAAGCTAGATCCCATAGCTCGTAGTTTTAACAGACCAAACTTAACTGAACGAACTTGATTTGAACGTTCAAGTTAATACAAGCTTGATTCCTTAGCAGATTTAGATTTATATGTAAATTAGCACTATAAAATTTGCATAAGGCTCAAAATGCACAATAAAAATCCAAAGGTATCGTTTACATCGAGTTCAAGCTCGAAACTGATAAATATCTGATTCGTTAGCAGCTATAGGGTTAGTTCTACTTGGTGGTACCGTTTTATCCTTAATTCGTTCCAAAAATTATTTTTATACGTGTTATTTTCGTGTCTCGTGATTTTTGGTTCTTGTTATTTTTCCTAGTGTTATTTATGGATAAGAGTGTCAAATCTAACAGATGTACCACCAAATACAAATATCTTAGCCGATCAGATTATCTATCATCTGCCATAAAATAAGCAATTTTTCTAATCAATTCGAATCTTATAAATAAAGGGCATAGTTAGGTAGTAGATGACTAGATGCATCGAGTGCAACCGACCCTCGTGCCACACGTTTTGTGTGAAGCCATCAAAGGAGCTAAACGTGCAAAACTTATTTGACAATTGTTGGTGGATTCTATTTATGAGCATTTTGCTGCATTTAAGACATTATTGCCACGTGTAAACTTTTTTATTGATCAATATTTATTGAATGGTGTAAGATCATTTTCAAATCAGTAATTCGATCGATAATTCATAGAGTGTATTTTAGGTTAATTTGAATTACATGTTTAGGATGTATATATAATTGATTGGTCATGTATCATCTAACATAAAAGGGAAATGATAATGGTATCATTAATTTTTATTCATTTACTGCAAGGTACAAATTTTCAGCATACAAAAATGCTTATGTTTAGTAGATTTATCATTTTTTATGGTACGAATATCACTTCCCAACAAAATGTCCTAATGGTTTGATATGAAACGGTCTGATATGAAAGTAGTAAAGTACAATAAAATAAAAGATATAAATTAGGAAGAGATCTTAATTTCTGCACAAGGGCATAGCTTTAATTGTAATGATTATCGACGTTTCAAGAGTATGGATAGCCTCTGGCTAGTTGTGCGCTAGAGATAGTGAAGGCTACATTAGGCACACTATCGAACCCAGTGTATGTGTGTGAGTTCAAGGCATAGGACTAACACACTGGGATGGTCTGTGAACTTCTATAATCTTTATGACTGTACAGACAATAAACTCAGAAACATACACAAATAACATAACTTTGGGTTTGGCCAGAAAAACAAGAAACATATAACTGCTCATATACCATTAATAACCAATATGATCTATGTGTTTACACACAAGATTACGATAATCTCCAACTGAAAATATGAAAATCTGAAAGTCACTCTAGCCCATCGAACTCATATTAGTATAGCCCATCTAGGAGTATTAGCCCATAAAATATTGGCTTCCTATCACTGAGCCACTCTATTATAGTAGTATTTTATCTTTTTCTTTTCACACTCTGGACACTTCCAGCTTCATCAACTGCAAACTTATCTTATATCTACGAATATAAATACCGACCAAGTTCTGCGAATAACACACACACACACATTTTTTAAGAACAAGATACTAAACAAGTCAAAATTGGTAACCACATTATCTTTGAACATGTTTTAGCCCCTACACTAGCTTGTTGTAAGTAGAGTTTTTGAGAGGATTTTAAGGTTTTCTCAACAAAGGTTCAAGGCAATATAAGATGCAACATAATACATTTATAGAGATAATTGAAATGATTTTTCCGACTTTATGCAATTACCCCTGAATTTTTGTCTGTTACAGTTGATATTGTCTATTTAGGAGATGCTACACATATGATGTGTCTTAGAGAGTGTACTTGTCTCTTTGTGAGCTAGTTACATGAAATCATCAACAAGGCGTTTCAAACTGGCAGATGATGAACCACCTTCTTCTAGTGCCATTCGGCTCTTAGCTTTCGTTTCTGTCACGTTTGCCCGAACCTCACTGTTTCTGTCCATCACCTCTCGTATTCCCTTCTCAATGACTTGGGCTGATACCAAACTCTGATTCTTATTTAATTGTTTATAATCCAAAGAGATCTCCACCGCCAATCCTAGTTCTTTAACCAACTGGTGTGCATTTATCTGTTGCTCTGCTTCTTGTGGCCAGGTGGCTATTGGAACTCCATACCAAAGGCTCTCTTGTATGGAGTTCCACCCACAGTGGGATATGAACCCTCCCACTGCCATGTCAGCAAGCACTGCCGTCTGTGGGACCCAACCAAGCACTTTCCCCTTTCCAGCTGTACGCTGTAGGAATCCATCTGGCATGACTTCATTGTAGTCTGTGTATTCCCCGGGGAACCCTTTTTGGTCCTCGGATGGTGGTCGACGTAGGGTCCATATGAACCTATATCCGCTTCTCTCTATAGCAATTGCTATTTCTCTCGCTTGGTCTCGTTTAAACCATCCCTTGAACCCGAAGCATAGAAGCACAACTGAACACTTTGGTTGACCTTTCAACCACTGCAATACCTCATTGTTTGTAGCAGGTGTTTCGGGCTTTAGCAGGGGGCCCACGGGAGGTGTTTTATCATCATAGCAAAGGAGGGCATGGTGTTCTAGCTCTTGAAATGTGTTGACTATGATGCCCTTGGCTTCTCTATACTTTCTGGTATAACGAATGTACCTTGTAGACCAGCAATACTTGCTCATAAACACGAAGGGCAAAACGCATGGAGGCACTAGACTGTCATAGCCTGGGATCGTTAATGCAGTGCCTGAGTTTTCCAATTCAGATACGTCCCGACCATGTTCATCATGGAGGGTCTGTAAATAAAACATAAGTCTAGGAACAGCTGCATTTATGGAAAAGAACACGTAGGCTGGGACACTAAATTCCTTGCCAACATCAATAATCGATGTACATAACACGTCCACGACCAATGCACACAGTCGAGGCGTTAGATCAGACCTATTAAGCCGATCAGCTATAAGTTCCCTTATAATTGGCTTATGACGCTCAGTGACGGCGTCTGCCAAGACGCCAGGAGTTAGGCAATCTGCAAAGGCATCAAGTTCCATAGGAGGGAAATGAATAAATTTCATTCGATCGTGGTTAGTGAGGGAATTGGTGTAACTGGTGCCAATTGGATCACCGGGGAGCTTCATCACAAGGATAGTAATGGTAATATGATGAAATTGATTGACCAAGCGCCTGGCTAGCTCCACAAGCTGACCAGCATGTCCCATAAGTGGGGTTGGGATGAAAAACAACTCTAGTTTCTCCATGGTGTTTTGAAGGTTTTCTGGTGAATTAGGGCCATCTTTATAGACTAAACACTAAGGTAAGATTTCTGCCACGTTATAAAAAGGCATGCAAGACACTTGGCAAGTTTCCAATGGTACTAAAGTACTTGAATGTTTCAACCTGTCATAGGGCAAGATCGATTATAATCGTTGTTTTTGATGGACCAACTTAATTGAACGAATTTGATTTTCGCGTTCAAGTTAATATAAGTTAAACACTCAATGGTTCTTTTAGCAGTTTTAGATATACATGTATATTAGCACTTTATAATTTGCATAAGCCTCAAAATGCACAATAATTCTAAGTTGTATCATTACATTGAACTGAGTTATAGCTCGAAACCTGATAAAAATTTGATTCGTTGGCAGCCATAGGATTAGGTATATAAATCTTAATCAAGGGTGGTTTTCGTTTGAAAAATTATGTTTGTTAGTGTTATTTTTCTTAGGGTTATTTCTGGATCCCGTATGCTTCGGCCCCTGTTAAAAACTTCAAGATCCGTCACTAATCTTAATGCCATGACATTGTACCACCAAATACAAGATCTTAACCGATCGGATTATCTATCATCTGTGATTAAATATGTAATTCTTATAAGTTTTAATCAATAAAATTCATATAAATAAAGGGCATAGTTCAAAGAGTACTACCGACGCTCGTGCCACACGTTGTATGTGAAGCCATCGAAGCGTCCAATACTTTTTCGACAATTATTGGTGGATTCTATCAATGAACATTTTGCTTGCATTTAAGACATTATAGCCACAAGTTGAGATTTCATAGATCCATATTTCCTGAATGGTGTAAGATCACTTTTAAAAAAGTAGATCGATCGGTAATTCAAAGAGTTTATTCTTGACTTTATGATGATGATTATTATTATTTTTATTATTTTTATTATTTTTATTATTTTTATAAAACAAACACATTATTATTTTATTATTATTTTTTTTTATATATTATTTTTGTGATTATTTTCAAAGAGGGGCTAAATGGGTGGATAGATGAAAAAATAAATAAATAAGAATGTGTTATAGTTGTTGAGTTGAGGCGGAAAGTCACGTCTTGGGCTATGATGTATTAGGACGCATTATCTCACATTCTCACTATAATACACCTTATAAAGGGTTGGTGGAGATAATTATATAAGTACGGGTTAATTCGAAATACATGTTTAGAATGCATATATAAATTATAATTGATTGGTGATATGAAACTATGGTCTGATGTGAAAGTACAATGAAATAGAAAGAATAAATAAATTAGGAAGAAATCTTAATTTCTGCACAAGGACATAGCTTTAGTTCTAATCATAATCGACGTTTCAAGCTTATGAACGGCCTCTGGCTGGTTGTCCGCTAGAAATGACGAGGACTACATAAGGCACTCGATCGCAGTGTATGATCTTTATGATTTTGAAGACTATAAACTCGGAAACATACACAAATCACATAATTTTGGGTTTAAGGCCGGAATAACAAGAAACATATAACTGTTCTCATATACAATATGATGCATGTGTTTACACACAACTGACAACTACACTGTCTACAGTAGGAATGGCAATGGGGCGGGTTCGGGGCGGGTAGTGTCATACCCGAACCCGAACCCGATAAGAAAATGCTACCCGAACCCGACCCGATACCCATCGGGTATCTTATCGGGGACCCCATCGGGGATAAAATACTCCCCAAAACCGACCCGATACCCGATCCCCCATTACTAAACCCGAAATCCGACCCGATAATAACCTAGTTTTCTTCAAAATTAGTAGCAAAAACAAAGCTACTATTCTTCAAAGTTCCTGTAAAATTCATAAAAACATGATCCATCAATATTTCGAATTTTGGAAAAGCAATTATATTTAGTATAAACCATCTTACATAGTAAACTATTATAAAAAGAGCCTGAGCTTTTATGCGAAGTCGAAAAACAAAAGAAAAATTGAATCTAAAGACGCAAAGAAAAACAAAAACGTAGAAACCATGAGTTTTGGAAAAATGGGTTATTTCTATAGAAAATGGGTTACTTACTTTCCTATTAAGTAGAGATATATAAAAACAAGAGAAAATTACATTTTTCGTCCCTCAACTTGGCAAATTTCACAGTTTTGACCCTAAAGTGAATTAATTACAAAAAAACCCCTAAAGTTGGTCGTTTTTTTCATTTTACACTCCGCGACCTAACGGAGTTAGATTTTGGCCGTTAACCCTTACACGTGCCAAACACGTGAGGGCATTTCTGTCATTTTCACCTTTAAGACCAAAAATGAAAAATATACAACTTTAGGGACCAAAAGTGAAAACATATACAACTTTAGGGACCAAAAACGTAAAATAATTAAAATTTGTAATTAAATACATATATGAGTTTGGATTGGTCTATCCAACAATTGTTTTGACAGCAAAAGGGGACGGAGGGAAAGCCCAGAAGAAAACGACACAGCCCTAGAAGTGGGGCCCATAAATACAAATATATATTTAGTTTAATATATAAATACATAATTATTCATATTCTGGTTTATCTCCTGTTTGATCGATCCCCTTTCTCTATTCCCTCTAGAACTCTTCTCAAATTCTTATTCGACACCAATGAGCCCACATCAGAACTACCCATGAATTAGAAAACCCTCCTGGAAATTCTGAAAATTCAAGAATCTACACCACCGTAAATTACGGTGGTGGTGGCGTAGATTACGGCGGGTCAAAGTACAACCAGCGTAAAGGACGGTCAAGAGGGGCGTAGGGTACGGTAGCACAAGGTTAACTGGCGTAAGGTACGGCAGTACCCACCGTAAGTTACGGTGGGCTGCAAATGGCTAAAATGGCGTCTGATGAAGCAGAAAGTGGCGTAAACAGAAGCTTTCAGGCGTAAGGATGGAATCGAAGATGCAGAGAGGAGTAAGCTACGCCCCCATGGACGTAATTTACGCTGGGGCAGAATCAAAGAGGGGTTTCTGGGTATGAATGAAGAACATGGCAGTTTGACTTTTTAGTCAAACTTGACTCTTAAGCAATAAACCCAAATTGAAGCTGTGAAATCGATTGGTGAAGGAATTGGGCCAGCTTTCGAGTGTTGATGATCGAGATGGACTTGAACAAACACAATTTATCCCCCAAACCGATCCAAAAATAAAAAAAAAAAAAAAAAAAAAAAAAAAAAAAAAAAAAAAAAAAAAAAAAAAAAAAAAAAAAAAAAAAAAAAAAAAAAAAAAAAAAAAAAAAAAAAAAAAAAAAAAAAAAAAAAAAAAAAAAAAAAAAAAAAAAAAAAAAAAAAAAAAAAAAAAAAAAAAAAAAAAAAAAAAAAAAAAAAAAAAAAAAAAAAAAAAAAAAAAAAAAAAAAAAAAAAAAAAAAAAAAAAAAAAAAAAAAAAAAAAAAAAAAAAAAAAAAAAAAAAAAAAAAAAAAAAAAAAAAAAAAAAAAAAAAAAAAAAAAAAAAAAAAAAAAAAAAAAAAAAAAAAAAAAAAAAAAAAAAAAAAAAAAAAAAAAAAAAAAAAAAAAAAAAAAAAAAAAAAAAAAAAAAAAAAAAAAAAAAAAAAAAAAAAAAAAAAAAAAAAAAAAAAAAAAAAAAAAAAAAAAAAAAAAAAAAAAAAAAAAAAAAAAAAAAAAAAAAAAAAAAAAAAAAAAAAAAAAAAAAAAAAAAAAAAAAAAAAAAAAAAAAAAAAAAAAAAAAAAAAAAAAAAAAAAAAAAAAAAAAAAAAAAAAAAAAAAAAAAATTTACAACAAGATAGTCAGTATATCAAATCCGACTCATCTCTTTTATTTCATAACAAGACTGCCAGTATATCTAGATCTGGACACGTCATATATCCACTTTTTAAAATAAGATAGTAGGTATATCAAATCCAACTCATCTTATATCACGTCAATCAGTATATCTAGATCTGATGACAGCATATGACAGTCAATATGCCTCGCACAGGTTTCCGTTCTAAATGGGTGCGGACCGTAGCCAAGACAGTCGAGATATCTAGATCCGACAATACAACCAATAGGGAACATTTTAGTTTGTCAAACACAAGAAACCATTTAATCAGCCATCACACGGCAATTCAAAGTCATTTCATTCAACATTTAATAAATGACACGTATACACATTTTCGACAGCCCAACATGGCAAATTTAAGTCAAATGATTTAAGCATCCATATCACATGGCATACACAAAAACAATCATTTATTTTACAAATAGTGTATACAACAGTACATGCTTTTCAGGCCCAAAGTAAAAGGAAAAGGGCGCCATAAACTCACCTTAGCGATCTAAATGCTAAAAGGTATAATGTAGCTCGAGAAGATCCACAGTCAATTCTCCTGGTTATCCAAAACCTATGATATCATTACCAATAATGAGGATCAAATCCCTTGACGACGAGTATCCTACGTACCACTACTTAGCTATAGACCCTAGAATGCCATAACCGAGAACGTGTTTCAAACATTGATTTTCATCAACTAAAGGTAAATAAAATTATTTAGACTTTAGGTTTAAAAGTTATTAACGTTTAAAATCGACACGTAATATTTCACAGTACCAATACACTGCGTCGCAGTGAGCTAGAATCATGCTCACTGCGCCGCAGTGGCTAAAATGATCCAGGACCAGTATGAAAGCACTGCGCCGCAGTGAGCCAGAACATGCTCACTGCGCCGCAGTGGCTTAAGTCGACACCAGACCAGAGTCTGGACACCACTGCGCCGCAGTGGGGCTAACCCATGCCACTGCGCCGCAGTGGCCAGGTTCTGCAGCCAACACCAGCAGTTCATAGTGCAGAAAAAGCCCAAATCGTTTTCGACACAAATTCTTTCATTATAACAAGTTCCCACAAGTGCAATAGACTTGGAAACATTACATTTCGCCAACCATTTCGCCATTTCAAACATTTAGACCTCAAAACCTAATTCTAAGTCAAAAACCTAATTAGGTTAACCAAACCAAAACTCATTTCTTTCCATGGCTATCTAATTCATGTAGAAATACTGAAATTAAACTTGAAATGGAAATTAAATCAAATTAACAGTTTGAGAAATGGTTTACTTACCAAAAATTGATGTTCTTGTAGATGGTATAAAATGGTGAAGATGATGATGATGATGATAATAACCTTTAAAATTTCCAAATGATTCCTTCTCTTGTAAGACTAATTTAGAAAGGGAGATAGAAGAGATTGAGATTTTGAGAGATGAATGTGTGTGTGTGTGTTGTGTTTGTGTGTGTGTATGTGTGTGTGTGTGTTTGTGTGGATCATAAAGGAACAGGGAAAGAGGGGGGGGTTGGTGTTTCCCTCCCTGCCTTTCATTTACAATTTTGGTCCATGTGGCCAAAATTAGATTTATATCTTACCTCTAATTTGGTAAAATGCTTACGATTAAATACCGTTTGACTAAAAGGTTAAAATGTAAAGTAAAGGTATTTTCCCTCGTCTCATTTTAATTAAGACAAGCCAATAAAATTAAATAAACTAAACTTTTAGAAATATTTAGTTTAGACAGTCTATTCACTGCGTTCAATCATAACATTTAAATCTTTATTTAGCATTATTTTAAGACTCGGCATTCGTCTAAATAGCTAATAGTCTACGTCATAAGAATACGTCCAATTGAACCATATCAAATGTTCAATTAACTAATAATTTCCACGTCATAATCTCTAAATTAGACGAAATTATAAATAATGATCGAGATTAGGACTAACCCGATGTTAATTAATCACGAGTTGTCACATTATGCAAACAACAGATCCAAAATAAAGTTTTCATAAGAACCCATTTTGACCTAATTTATATATATATAAACCCTAATTTGGGTGTTTGGATGATTTATATATATATATATATATATATATATATATATATATATATATATATATATATATATATATATATATATATATATATATATATATATATATATATATATATATATATATATATATATATATATATATATATATATATATATATATATATATATATATATATATATATATATATATATATATATATATATATATATATATATATATATATATATATATATATATATATATATATATATATATATATATATATATATATATATATATATATATATATATATATATATATATATATATATATATATATATATATATATATATATATATATATATATATATATATATATATATATATATATATATATATATATATATATATATATATATATATATATATATATTATCATATCATGATTTATATATATATATTCAAAACTAATATTATATATATATATATATATATAATATATATCTATCGGGTCGGGTCGGGGTAAGCATTGCCCCAGTCCCTGCCCCGAAACCCGAAAAACCCGATAATTGCCCCGAAACCCGACCCGTGACCCGATAACTTGCCTGCCCCGCCCCAAAAATTTCGGGTTTCGGGTTTCCCCGCCGGGTTCGGATTTATTTTGCCATCATAAGTCTACACAAGGTAACAAGGAGTTAATTGCAGGATTCGTTCCTGTGGTTTACATGTTTTCATGGTTTACATCCCTGTTCGAAATTTTTAAACATATACATCCAAACTAGTTGCATTCGTTGCACTTTACGTCCCTGTGGCTAATGGCGTTAGTATATATCCGTTAAGTCATATCACATGCCCCACATGTGAGGGCAAATTCGTATTTTGCCCACCCACAACCAGTTGACCCCTTACCTTTCTTTATTATATATCTGTACTGTATGTATCTATATATAGATACAAAGACAAAATTTTGATAAATGATTAGTATTTTTTGGTAGCAGTAAAGTAATTGTTATATGAGGAAAAAAAAAGATACAAAAGATCTGGGTTTGAGATCACTGCCATAGCGCAGTGGTTTCATGGAAGTCCCTCTATGAGGCAGGTCTCGAGTTCGAGTCCTGCTGAGGGGGCATGGTTTATCCTAATTAATGTCGTGCCTTTGGGCGGTTAATTAGGGGTTTATCCTCCCATGTGGTGTATTGGAGGTATCAGAGTGGGTAGCATTCTGGCCTGGAAAACTCCTAGCTAAGGGCAACTCAACGATCGTTCAAAAAAAAAAGATCTGGGTTTAGTTAGGTGTGAGACCAAAAAGACTAAAGTGCCCTCATGTGAGGGGCACATGATGTCTTTTAACGGAGATAAATAAACGGAATCTGTTTCAGGGATGTAACGTGCAACAAAACTATGTAGTTTGGACCAATTTCACTAAAATTCTTAAGCAGGGATGTAAAGCATGAAAATGAGCAAACCACACGGACGATTCTTGCGATTAACTCAGGTAACAAGGTTACAATAATCTCTAACTCAAAGACACTAACTTTGAAAATCCGACTATCCGAGAGAGTCACTCTACTTTGGCCCATAGAGCTCATATAGTTTTAACCCATGTAAAAGTTTGCCCGGCCCATTGGCTTCATATCACCGACTCACTGAGACATTCTGTCTCTCTTTTCTTTTTTTTTTTCCTTACAATTTTTTTTCTTTGCTTCCAGTTTCATCAATTGCAACTTATCTTGTATTAAAAAATTTACATATATATATATACATACCAAGTTATGCGAATAACACACACAATACGAGAACAAGAGATTAAACAAGTTAAAACTGGCATTGCGTGGATACCATGCTAGTTATTTTTTAACATGTTTTAACCCTTACACTGGCTTGTTGTAAGTAAGTGGAGTTTTTGTGGGGATTTTAAGGTTTTCTCAACAAAGGTTCTAGGCGATATAAGATGGAACATAATACATTTTTAGAGAGAATTGAAATGATTTTTCCTACTTGAAACTAGTTACACAAAATCATTCACAAGGCTTATCAAACTAGCCGACGATGAACCTCCTTCATCCAGTGCCATTCTGATCTTCGCTTTAATTTCTGAAACCTTGGCTCGAACCTCACTATTGTGATCCATTACCTCCCTTATTCCCTTCTCAATTTCACCGGCGGAGACCAAACGCTGATTCTTGTTTATTTGGTTATAGTCCAAAGAGATCTCAACTGCCAAACCCAATTCTTTAACCAATTGAAACGCATTTATTTGTTGCTCTGCATTCATTGGCCACATGGCAATTGGAACCCCGTACCAAAGGCTCTCCAGTATGGAGTTCCACCCACAATGGGATACGAATCCCCCAACCGCCTCCTCAGCCAACACTTCCGTCTGTGGAACCCAACCAAGCACTTTCCCCTTTTCAGCTGTACGCTGTAGGAACCCGTCTGGCAGGACTTCATTATAGTCCGTGTAGTCTCCTGGGAATCCTTTTTGATCCTCGGAAGGTCGACGTAGGGACCATATGAACCGGCATTCGCTCCTTTGTATAGCAATTGCTACCTCTTTCACTTGCTCCTCATTGAAACATCCCCTTGACCCAAAGCATAAAAACAAGACCGACGACTTAGGTTGCCTTTTCAACCACTGCAAGACCTCATTATTTGGTGTTGGTTTTGCAGGTTTTATCATAGGACCTACTGTGTAGATTGGAGGTGTTCAATCATCAGACGATAGCAGGGCATGACGCTCTAGCTCTAAAAATGTGTTTACTATTATACCCTTAGCTTCTCTATACTTCCGGGAATAACAAATAAACCTTTTGGCCCAGGAATCTTTATCTGTCAGCACAAAAGGCAACACCCTTGGAGGAACCGGAATGGCATAGCTTGGGATCGTTAACTCGGCACTCGAGTTGGCCAATTCAGATATATCCTGACCAAGTTCATCATGGAGGCTCTGGAAATGTAACGTGATCCCAAGAGAAGCAGCATTTGAAGTGTAAAACACATAAGTCGGGATACCAAATTCCTTCCCAACGTCGATCATTGGTGTACAAAACATGTCAACAACCAATGCAACAAGCCGAGACTCGTGATCAGGCCCATTATTGAACCGACCAGCCACAAGTTCCCTTACAATAGGCTTATGGAGCTTTATAACTGCATCGGCCTGAAAGCCAACAGTTGGGCAATCTCTAAACAAGTCAAGATCCATTTGCGGAAAATGAATGAATTTGACTCGGTCATGGGCATCTGCATCCTCGGTTGAAGTTGAATCAAGAGAGTTGGTGTAGTTGGTGCCTAACGGATCACCAGGGAGCTTCATGACAAGTACAGTAATGGTGAGATGGTCGAACCGGTTGACCAAGAGCCTGGCTAACTCCACAGGCTGACCAGCATGACCCATAAGTGGAGTTGGGATGAAAAATAGTTCCAGTCTCTCCATATGATAACTGATGAGTTCTTGATAAATTTTGGGGTTATGTTTATAAATTAGACACCATGTGACACATGCCCATATGTCATCTTGCATAAAACCTATTAAAAAGACTTTTTAATCATACCACGATTCCTATGGGCACTGTTATAAGCATTTAATCTATAAAATGATACCTAAGCAAAACATATAGATATATAGTGCATGCGAATAATAGTACTTAAATAACACTACGGCACAACTTTTTCCACACTTATATTAGTACTTTAACCTCCTTGATAGTCAATATTCAATGATAGCTTAACTTTCACGTTTTTTGTCCTTGTTTAGTTTACCAAAAACAGTTTAGGAGCTACAGTATAATGCAATATATAATGCCATTTAATAAGTTAAAACATAAAAAAAAATATATTACAAGCTTAAATCACCTGCTGAATGATGGGTTGTTCATATCCGTCACGATTTAGGTGATGTAAGATAGAACTACATGATATGTTGTGTTTATTAGCGATTTTCTTATGCAAGCAAGCTAGTTACATGAAATCATCAACAAAACGTTTTAGACTAGCGTTCGATGATCCGCCTTCTTCCAGTGCCATTCGGCTCTTGGCTTTCATTTCTGTCACATTTGCTCGAACCTCACTATTGCTGTCCATCACCGCTCTTATTCCTCTCTCAATGTCGCTGGCTGATATCAAACGCTGATTCTTGTTCAGTTTTTGATAATCCAAACAGATTTCAACTGCCAATCCTAATTCTTTAACCAACTGAAGTGCATCCAACTGTTGCTCTGCATACATTGGCCATGTGGCTATTGGAACTCCATACCATAGGCTTTCCAGTATGGAATTCCACCCACAGTGTGATACAAACCCTCCGACTGACACATGAGCCAGCAGTTCCGTCTGAGGGACCCACCCAACCACTTTCCCCCTATTGGCCGTACGGCCTAGGAACCCATCTGGCAGGACTTCATTGTAGTCAGTATAGTCCCCTGGGAACCCTTTAACGTCCGCATAAGGAGGTCGGCGTAAAGACCATATGAACCTGTATCCACTCCTCTCTATAGCGATTGCTAATTCTTTCACTTGATCCCCATTGAACCATCCTCTAGACCCGAAGCATAAGAACAGGACCGTTGACTTTGGTTGACCATCTAGCCACTGCAATACCTCATTATTTGTTGTTGTTTTTTCGGGTTTTAGCATTGGGCCTAAGGTGTAGACAGGAGGTGTTTTGTCATCAAAGGAAAGAAGGGCATGAGGTTCTAGCTCTTGAAATGTATTAACAATTATACCTTTGCTTCTCTATACTTTCTAGAATGCCGAAGAAACCTCTTGGACCATGATTCCTTGTCTATCAGCACAAAAGGCAGAACGCCTGGAAGAACCGGGCTTCCATAACTCGGGATCATTAACTCGGTATTCGAGTTAGCCAACTCAGATATTTCCTGACCATGTTCATCATGGAGGGTCTGAAAATGTAACATGATTCCAAGAAAAGCAGCATTTGATGTGAAAAACACATAACTAGGAATACCAAACTCATTCCCAACATCTAACATTGTAGTACAAAACATATCAACAATTAATGCACCAAGCCTAGGAACAGCCGGCCCATTGGACCTACTAGCCACAAGGTTTCTGATAATGGGCTTATGGCGCTCGGTGACCTCATCGGCTAAGGCGCTGACTGGTGGGAAACCTGCAAACAAGTCAATATCCATAGGAGGAAAATGGATGAAGTTGATTCGATCATGGTGCTCATTGTTTATTTTTTGAGAAGAAGTTAATGAGTCGGTGTAATCGGTACCAATTGTGTCACCGGGGAGCTTCATCACGAGTATTGTAGCCGTGATATGATGAAATCGGTTGACCAACATCCTGGCCAAGTCAACAGGCTGACCAGCATGACCCATAAGTGGAGTTGGGATGAAAAATAGTTCCAGTCTCTCCATATGATAACTGATGAGTTCTTGATAAATTTTGGGGTTATGTTTATAAATTAGACACCATGTGACACATGCCCATATGTCATCTTGCATAAAACCTATTAAAAAGACTTTTTAATCATACCACGATTCCTATGGGCACTGTTATAAGCATTTAATCTATAAAATGATACCTAAGCAAAACATATAGATATATAGTGCATGCGAATAATAGTACTTAAATAACACTACGGCACAACTTTTTCCACACTTATATTAGTACTTTAACCTCCTTGATAGTCAATATTCAATGATAGCTTAACTTTCACGTTTTTTGTCCTTGTTTAGTTTACCAAAAACAGTTTAGGAGCTACAGTATAATGCAATATATAATGCCATTTAATAAGTTAAAACATAAAAAAAAATATATTACAAGCTTAAATCACCTGCTGAATGATGGGTTGTTCATATCCGTCACGATTTAGGTGATGTAAGATAGAACTACATGATATGTTGTGTTTATTAGCGATTTTCTTATGCAAGCAAGCTAGTTACATGAAATCATCAACAAAACGTTTTAGACTAGCGTTCGATGATCCGCCTTCTTCTAGTGCCATTCGGCTCTTGGCTTTCATTTCTGTCACATTTGCTCGGACCTTACTATTGCTATCCATCACCTCTCTTATTCCTCTCTCAATGTCGCTGGCTGATATCAAACGCTGATTCTTGTTCAGTTTTTGATAATCCAAACAGATTTCAACTGCCAATCCTAATTCTTTAACCAACTGAAGTGCATCCAACTGTTGCTCTGCATACATTGGCCATGTGGCTATTGGAACTCCATACCATAGGCTTTCCAGTATGGAATTCCACCCACAGTGTGATACAAACCCTCCGACTGACACATGAGCCAGCAGTTCCGTCTGAGGGACCCACCCAACCACTTTCCCCCTATTGGCCGTACGGCCTAGGAACCCATCTGGCAGGACTTCATTGTAGTCAGTATAGTCCCCTGGGAACCCTTTAACGTCCGCATAAGGAGGTCGGCGTAAAGACCATATGAACCTGTATCCACTCCTCTCTATAGCGATTGCTAATTCTTTCACTTGATCCCCATTGAACCATCCTCTAGACCCGAAGCATAAGAACAGGACCGTTGACTTTGGTTGACCATCTAGCCACTGCAATACCTCATTATTTGTTGTTGTTTTTTCGGGTTTTAGCATTGGGCCTAAGGTGTAGACAGGAGGTGTTTTGTCATCAAAGGAAAGAAGGGCATGAGGTTCTAGCTCTTGAAATGTATTGACAATTATACCTTTCGCTTCTCTGTACTTTCTAGAATGCCGAAGAAACCTCTTGGACCATGATTCCTTGTCTATCAGCACAAAAGGCAGAACGCCTGGAAGAACCGGGCTTCCATAACTCGGGATCATTAACTCGGTATTCGAGTTAGCCAACTCAGATATTTCCTGACCATGTTCATCATGGAGGGTCTGAAAATGTAACATGATTCCAAGAAAAGCAGCATTTGATGTGAAAAACACATAACTAGGAATACCAAATTCATTCCCAACATCTAACATTGTAGTACAAAACATATCAACAATTAATGCACCAAGCCTAGGAACAGCCGGCCCATTGGACCTACTAGCCACAAGGTTTCTGATAATGGGCTTATGGCGCTCGGTGACCTCATCGGCTAAGGCGCTGACTGGTGGGAAACCTGCAAACAAGTCAATATCCATAGGAGGAAAATGGATGAAGTTGATTCGATCATGGTGCTCATTGTTTATTTTTTGAGAAGAAGTTAATGAGTCGGTGTAATCGGTACCAATTGTGTCACCGGGGAGCTTCATCACGAGTATTGTAGCCGTGATATGATGAAATCGGTTGACCAACATCCTGGCCAAGTCAACAGGCTGACCAGCATGTCCCATTAGTGGAGTTGGAATGATGAACACTTCTAGTTTCTCCATTGCACTGGATGGTTTTTTGGGTGAGGTTTGGGCAGTTTTTATAACAAATTGGGTAGAATTATTTTCTCTTTTTAAGGTTGAGTTGGGTTCAAATGGGTATTCAACTCTTTCAGGTAAATTATCAATATCGTTAAAATAAACAGGTTGGAATGGGCAATTGGGCATTCACGGAACTAGGAAAAGAAAAATATTGGAGAGACACTGGGACCTACTTGTTAGGAAAGAGAACAAAACTTGCCGGCCACTTTTTTTTTCTTTCCATAGATCGAATATCAGGTGTAGGGTATGTTTGTCTTAACCGGCTTCGAGTTTCTCACCGAATATCTTATAATTCGTTTAAAGGTACGACAACATATTAAGGGAAATTTTTTCCCCTTAAATTCATAAGCGGGTCTCCTCAAATCCAAACTCTCACAGAAAAGACTTCCTTAAACATTTATTTAAATTTAACAGTTAAAATATGTAATGCACGATTACCATGATTTTTTATTCACATACTAGTTTTAATATCCGTGCATGATGCACGGTTTATATTAATATACATCTTTTTAGTTATAGTCATTGAACGCATACCAACATGGCAACATGTGCTCATAAAACACAAATTAAAAAGCCTCTGTAAAATACTCCGTAATACCCAAATCATATAAGAAAATAAAAAATAAAAAATGGAAGAATCAAATTCGAAAACATATTAATCGAAGGCAATGATGAAATCACACAAAAATCAAACAAAAAAGGGTTAAGTATCCCGGACTGTAAGTAACTTTGCAACTTTTTCTATTGTGTGTATGCATCAAAAATTTTGAACACTTAATGTAAGTATCTCGCTAAAATTGAACATTTAATGTAAATTTTTTACGTTGACCAATCAAAAACTTCTACGTGGCAGCTCATATGGTTGCCACGTATACATTTTTACATTAAGTGTTCAATTTAGAGAGATACTTACATTAAGTGTTCAAAATTTTTGATGCATACACACAATAGAAAAAGTTGCAAAGTTACTTACAGTCCGGGATACTTAACCCAACAAAAAATATCAAACTTTACCCGATGTCCTCCTTAGTACAGCCAAAGTGTAAATTGTAGTTTTAGATTATTTGCCATGATATAGTTGTTTGTGTATCTTATATGCATGATGCTAAAAAAATAAATAAATAAACATCACAAAGACAGCAACATTCATTAAACAATGATGGAAAGTTAACTTGGAATTACATATAAAGAAAATTAAAATTTAAAATTAGTGAAAACAAAGTTAAACGCATATATATACATGTCAAGAAAACTAAATTACAACATGAACAATCATATAAATTGCACTACAATTAAACATTACCGGCGGATAGAATGAGATCAAAAATTACTCAATAGTAGGAATAATTAATATAAATTGTAAAGTCCCTCACACGATGGTTTAACCCACGAGTGTAAAATAACAAGTCAAGTATGAACTAGATTGGACTAGTATTACTTTAAATACAAATGCAAGAGTATAAGTAAAGTAATAAAGACTTAAAGCAATATTTAAACAAATAAATAAATGGTGGAACACAAATGTAATTTTCAAGTGTATTTTATTTATTGATGTTAAACAAAATACAAGATTGTTGCGGAACCTAGATATTACAAGTATGTAACTATCTAAACAATCTTTGAATTACAAGTGATCTATACTTGCTAAATAATCTTCTTGGATCGATATACTTAAAGTTGTGAAGTATAACTATTTTGATCGAGAGTATTTTAGCAAGTTCACCAAATTGCAAAAAAGTAATTTGTACGAGGTATGTGACTTTGTATTTATAGGCAAATAAATTCAACAGTGAATTTATTATGCCGTACAAATATGGTTGCATGCATTTAAGACAACTACTTTAATTCCTTAAATGCATTGGTTAAAGTACAAGGATAAAGTCATGTTGATGTGACTTATCATCCTTTTAACCAACCACCTTTACACACGTATTGTACTTTTATCAATAGACAAATGGGTTGTCCGGGTAAAAGCGTTTAAAGGCATAAAGTCAAATCCTCGTAATCAGTGTTCAGACTTGTAAGGTCTAGAACACTGATAAAGGCTCCAGTCGGGAGATCTGGTAAGACTGTCAGTGGGCTCCACTGCTTGTCATTCTTCTTTCTTCATACTTCAGTCTTTGACTTCAGTAGAAACGATCTTGACTGGAGTGAAGTCCAGTGAGCTAATCTGGAGGATTCCAGATTTCCTGTACAAGTAAATAGCTCACTGGTCTTCTATTATTTCTGGACAAATCTTCAGTGCCGCTTCAGTCTTCAAGTCTGGAGTGGGTCCAGTAAATCTGGACCTAACATAAATAAATATATAATTGTGTATATAACAAAGAAGAATACGAAAGAGATATGTAAAGTATATAAAAGTTCTGGATTCGATTAATCATATGATATTTATATTGAGAAACAATTAGTTTTATATTAGGAGATCAATAAAGAATAATATAAATAAAGTTATTCTAATAGTTTAAAGTAACTAAATATTAGGAATTAGATTTATATTTAAACCAAATATGACACATGTCGTTTCAAGATGATGTCATATGTCATTTTAAGAGAGCTTTAATCCTGTTTTAGTTTATCGGTAGATAGTATAGTATTAGTCTGCTTATAAATAACTAGTTTTTAACCCGCCGCGCGTTGCAGCGGCGACAACTGTTCGAAACCTGCATAATCGTATATAGTCTAAGAAAAATGTCTTTTTGTACATATTTAAAATACAAAAACCTTATGTGCGGTTAATGTACAGAAATTTACAAAGTAAAAGAAATTTAACAAAAAGTATTCTAAAAGTCATATCAGTTAGAAAAATACATACTCAAAAGCACTTGATACAATGTCTGACTAATAAAAGAAAAAGCTTATGATGATACAAATAATCATTTAAGGAAAATGATAAAACTATAAAAAGGTGAGATATGGTATCCTAATTTTTTTCCCCTAATGTTACCCCTTGATTTTTTCACAGAAAATGATAAGTCCTCCTAACCAAATAGCCTAATAATCCTCCTAATACATTAAGAAGGTGACATGTGGTATCCACTAATTCTCTTTCCTAATCTTGTCTCCATAGTTAGGAGGATTATTACGCTATTTGGTTAGGAGGATTAATCATTTCTAATTTTAAAAGCAAAATTATTATATATGTTCAATTGTTCATAATA
Source organism: Erigeron breviscapus (assembly GCA_034093135.1). Lineage (NCBI taxonomy): Eukaryota > Viridiplantae > Streptophyta > Magnoliopsida > Asterales > Asteraceae > Erigeron > Erigeron breviscapus. Next base: position 38,621,819 of record CM067169.1, on the reverse strand, counting down.
TACTCGGTGCATTCTTAAAGTTTGATAAAATAAAAAACTTTATTATTGTAAAACCATGGCTGGTTTTAGAAGCGGTGGATTGTACTTTAATATGAAAACAAACAACACATTGTCTTCATTTCACTTTTTATGAAACGGTGGTTCCGGTTTTGTCTACCTTTCTTCTTTTATTTACCTTTCTAAAGTCTAAACCTTTATCATTTCTCTTTCACCATATTTCACTTTTTATCACCATCATCCACCTAGATTTGGCTAAAGATAATTCTATAATGACATGGGCAGTATCTATATCAAGGAGTGAAACTTATCTTCCAGAGCCCAAAGAACCACGATGGTGGTGGTGCATCACTCGTAGTGGCTGGATGTACACACCACTGACGTTGATGATAATAAACAGTGTGGTGATTTCGAATGTCAGTTTTTTCACTCTTAAATGTGTGTAAGTGTGGTGTTTGTGGTGGTTGGCGGTAGTGGGTACTATTTGAACGGAGCTTGTATAATTCCGGCGGTGGTTTAGATCGGCCGCATACCACTCTTTTTTGTCTTCTTACATCTGTGTATAGATGTAGTTTAAAGGTGTTTGTGTTTATCTTTTGTTTGAATGTGTCACGTGAAGGATTCCATCAGATAATGTCATCTTTCGTGTTATAGTATCGGATGAGGTGGTGCCGGGCGGTGATGGTCATAGTTTTTTACCAGTAGATTTGGTGTTGGTTAAGGTATGGTCTCGAAAATCGGACCTGTATATGTTGTAAAGGTTGTTGGTGGTGGTTATTGTCACCGGTGTTATAGATGCAGCTGAGGTGATGATTGATGGTGTTGGTCAAAGTTTTTGACCGACGGTTTTGGCGGTGGTCAAGTTTGGTTGCCGGCGGTAAAGGCTGTTGCTGGTCTTGTTTCGTCGCCGGTGTTATAGAATATAAATCCAGCTGAAGTGGTAATCGACGGTGTTGGTCAAAGTTTTTGATCGAGTGTTTTGGCGGTGGTTAAGTTGGTGTTGTTTCGTCCCTGGTGTTACAGATGCAGCTGAGGTGGTGATCGACGGTGTTGCTTAAAGTACGGTTTTTTTGTTTTTTACAATATGTGGTGGAGCATTTTTTTCAATTGGATTTAAAAAAAAAAAAAAGCTACAGTGCTACAGTAATAGTACCAAGCCGGTACTGTTCACGAGCCGAGCCGCCGATCCGTCACTGTGCATGCCGAGCCGTTACTGTTCATGGCTCGGCTTACTGTTCCTAAGCCAAACCTTAATTGTTATATATATATAATTTCTATTGAGATATATGCGTATCAAATATTGTGATAGGATTTTTTTTCTTTTTAAAATTGATTGACCTATGTGATAGTTGTCGGCTTTCGCGATTAATAAATTATATACAGTATATGTTTAATTTACAAAAATAAAAAATTATTATACATAAGACTCCATGTGTCAAAGATGGTGCCGGCTGAATTCAGGGATCATGTACTCATGTTAGTTGCTTCTTTTTATTGTTTCGTTATTTATCTATTTTCAGTGACGTTTATTTATTTTGTGCAGATTGTATCGACTCACTTAACCACCTCCCGTTTCTTCCTTTTATCTGTTTTTCAATTAAGGTTGTATATTTTGCATACTAAATCGAGTCACTTTAACGCTTCCAAGATGGCTAAGTGGTTAACATCTTGAGATATTTACAAGACGACATGCAAGGGATACCTTGTTTAGACCGCATACATCTAAGTCAAAAGACTCATCATCCGCAAGTAACATATATCAAGTAACCTAAATAGAGAAAACTTATCTTTTACTTATTTTGTAGTAACATATTTGAGGTAACCTAAATAGAGAAAACCCATTCATTTACTCGTTTTGTATCAAGTCACTTGTTATAATTTGATGTGGAGGTCGGAAGTTGTGGGGAAGAAATCCAATTAGGTCTGTACTAAACTTCATCTTTATTACAAGGGCCGTGATGGTGACCGGTGAGATGTTGAACGCGGTGGTAAATGAAATCGGCTACCTCGGTTGCTTGATCAATATGACCCATGAGGTAGGCTGCAATGACATCCGAGGCCACTATTTTGGCCCCGCAAAGTGTATCATCCAATGTTTACCATGAACAGTATGATCTATAGATTAAGGTAAAGGTACCCAAGTTGAAGTAGAATGACATACAAAATTGGTTTATTAATTATGAACTTCAACAAGTGAAGAGTATTGATAATACTCATCGGGATATATATCAAGTTATCAACTAATTAAACTAAGTATTGTATATACCACCAAAACCTTTTCCTGTTTTCATGTTTTTAGACAATACAGCTTTACTAAGTAGGCAGTAGCTTTGAAAATCATGGACAAACTATACTGATTTTGCTTTTTGTTTCCGATTCCTATGTTGGGACACTATTGTCATTATTCTGATTGGCTTTATGTTGCATCACATAAAAGTTGCTTGGTGCAATGGCATTATTCAATACTTATGGATGTAATAATTTAGCCACAACAGAAAGATACATGAAGAAGAAAATTATAAGTGCGCAATTAGTTGAACCAGGTGTCCATTTCATGGATTGACTAAAACATAAATTACCAATTCTCCACAACAGATACTATGTAATCGTGATGGCCTCGAATTGGAGCTAATCACCCAAACATGAGTACTTACAAGACCACATATTCAAGCTGGTGGTGGGACGACTGAGAATCAATATCTTTTGAGACAAGAAAAGGTAGATTATCAGTCTATTTTTCTCCTTAAGCCTAGGCAAGCAAATGGTTACAAGGAGAAACAGCACCTAGACACTGAAAAGATTTATGATTCAATCAAAAAACCAACAATTGAATATTGGAAATTTATGTATTATTGATAACATAGGTTCAAATACAGAAAATATAAAGATAACCCATAAAGGGAGCAAAATACAAATAATGATCTACATCTTGAATATTTTGGTTTTTTCTCTGCTGCTGCGTTCTTGATATAGAGGGTGAGAGATATAACCGTTGCAAAGGGATGATGGTTTTTTTGTTTTAATCTTCAACCCTTAGTTGTAACCCACACATATTTGACCCCTCTCTTTAGGATAAAAAAACACTTCAGTCCTTCAAGTTGATTACATCAAATAGCATACCATTTTGTATACTTTTATATATATAGAACCAAAGCTAAGATTGAAGAAACACACATACTTCACAACACCCCCCCACAATCTTAGCGATGGATAACTCGAACAATACTCTTACGACAACAAATACAATCAGAACCTTGACCCATCCCAAGAAAGCCAGGAGACGAGACTAGAAGACTAAAGCATTCATGAAGTGAGATCTTCAAAGAAAAACAATGGAAAATTGGTTTATAACGACCGAAACATTTAGTCACACCGAAGGTCTTCCACCCCAAGTGTACTAAATGTGGGTAGCCGGAATGTTAGTCACACCGAAGGTCTTTCACCCCAAGCGTACTAACACGGGCTAAACCAAATAATAATGCAAAAAATAAACTCCCACTCGGATAATAGAATATAAAAAAAACTTTCATGGAACCCATTCAGCCCCTTTTTGAGAAAACATTCATATCACTCTTAAGCCTTACCAATCACATCCCTAACATCACCAAGTTTCATTACAGCCAATATCATCACTCTGTCGTGCTCTAAATCACCCAAAAACCAATAAATTTCTAAAACCACAAATCTATTAGCTCTAGTTCTCCACAACTCCACAGTACCTCTGTGATATACGCTGCTCCCAAGACTCTCAATGGACTAGTACTTATTAAAATTTTGTGATAGCTAAGTAGCAGAGAAACTCATATAAATTTGGGCTCTAATCTTTCTTACTTTAGCCATTCTGATGTTGTAATATCTTCACCAAACTCGTCCTTAGCTGTGGTGCCACCTCCAGAAATCCCTAAACAGGGTTGAAGGGTAAAGGGGAGCAACATGGTGGCGGCGGGTAAACCGACAACACCTAATAACAACAACTTCATCAGACTCCTTCTATCTATAACAGGTTCGGTCAGGAATCTTTCGGCCACCGCAGCCTTCATTTCTTTTCTGACTGATCTAAAAGACATTGGCATTTTCGCTAATTTGGTCTGTGACAAAATTTCATTGTTCATGCTGGAACAATACTGAGAAGGAGTAGTGGCAAGATAACATGTAGCAGCAGCCGCCATATTAATGGGGTGATGATAGCACACTTTAGCCAGAACAAATTTTGAAAGCAGCATCACAGTTCAACAAGCTCATTTCTTGATTGCATATGACTCATATCCATTTAAGACTATTAAACTATCCTAATATTATTAAGCTCAACCACGGAAATACTTTAGGCCCAAAAACTATCATGCTTTCCATGTCTCACATAACACTAATTTCCCAAAAAAAAGGTTAACCATAAAGTCATATATCAACCATCAATCTCACGCCTACTTCATCCGAACTTTGCATTATACCAGCATATCACATCAGCCAAAAAGCCAAAATAATGTAACAAGCTTTTATACTTATTACTACAAAGCCACCAATATCTCTTTACATCTCCTCTCATTAACTTTCCATTAACCTTGGTTCAAACAACTCGGATCCGAAACAAACCAGAACCATTAATCATGCACTAACAGTAGCAAAAGCTCGAGAATTACCTTTAATCGTGTTCTCCTAACTTACAAACACTTCTAATATCAGATATTGTTGGAAGAACCCCCGCGGTCATAAGAGATAAATGCACACCAGCAAGAGCTCAGAAGAGTCATTGCAATCGAGCATCTTGAACGGCAAGAGATGACACAAACAGCCAACCTACTGAAAGCTAACAGAGGAGCAAAAGTGAGATAAAGAACCCAAGTTTTAAGAAGATTTAAGAATATATATAGAAAAGCTCAAAACTGAAAAATAACAAGGACCTTTTTTTATATATATAAATAGAACTACCCGAAATTATTATTATTATTATTTATTTTTATTTTTTATAGATATGACTCACTCTGTTCCACTCAAATGCAAACCAAACACAAACACCTCAGTATAACCAAATACTTCCACTTTCAATCTTGTGGAAAGTTACCAAAAACATAAAAACAATTAATAGATCGATCAAAGGTCAAATGAGTATCAACGACAAGATTGAAGAGACACATCAATAAAATAGAAACCAGTTGGAGATATAGAAAACTTTCCTGGCCAATAGCCAAAACTGAAGTCATAAGAGCAAAAGAACAACCCAAAACATGTCAAAATCATAATCATCAACAGCACTCCTTCCAGTTAAAGATAAATAACAACCATAACATCATAAAAGATATGTCAGACATGGAATCGTAAGATATAATAATAAGAGAAGTCTAGAACAACACCAAAGTATCAAACAAATAATCATAAGATAAAATAATAAGAAATGTCTGGAACAACGTCAGACATATACCAAACAATCAGAAGTGAGAGGAATGTAAAGACTAATCCAAGTTAACCAAAAACTTTTACAACTTCACATGTAAAGCAAACAACTAGAAACATGCAAAGAACATAAAGACTAATTTGAGTTAAAGGAAACTTTTATGACCTCAACACAGAAAATAGGGACAAATTTAGCCCAAAACCAAAAATCTAACACCTTGCAAACATGATGTAGATAAACAAGAACCGGTTTTCTTATAAGTAAAAAACCACCTTACCGAAATGTGAACTTTGTATCCACACCCGAATAAGAAAAAAACCCCAATCATTGCCTGCACCAATTTGGATTACAGTCTCATGGTCAACAACAGAACATTTATGATTTTATAATTAATATAAGGTAAATAACCCTAAACAACCATCATACTGACCACAAACAGATCAACAAGAATTACATGAATCATCACCTTCAAACAAGAAGAAAAAGAAAAAACTACATGATTACTCAAGATTTTGTATTAGACATGGAATCAAAAGTTTCTAAAAAATCTCTAATTCAATAGTATCCAAAGGAGTATCACATCAAGCAGTCACATAAATCACCGACATCAGATGAGCAAATAATATGCGGAAGCAAGATTATCAAATAATAAGAAGGGTTGTCATAAAAAACAAATTGCCTAAGAGAAACATGGCTGCCATAACGGCTAAGAATGCCCAGATCAATCATAATAAACATACTAATTCAATATACCAATTACAAAGCTCATACCAGATTGCAGTCGATAAATCATTACCACAGCCCTTATAAATAATCTTCCAAATTTAAAGTACCTAAAAGTCATCAAAAACCAATCACATAATGCTATGACCAATGTATTTCCTATTGTTCACCATGTCTTGCACAAGGCACCACAAAAAACTTGACCAAACTTGTCCGCCTCTATATTTCTTACTAACCAAACTTTTATACAACACATTAACAAACAACTTATAAATTTTCCTATAAAAACACAGCAATCAATTCCAGAATTTTTCATTGACTCTAATTTAAACTCGAATTTTCCACAAACATCAGCACCTTCAAACTTATAAACTAATAAACCATCTGAAATCTAAGCTAAATTTAAGCTAAAAAACCATAAATCAGATATCCATAAACTAAGTTTAAATGACCAAGACTTTAAAAAACGACACTTTAATCTTATGAACGAACTCAAGGACAACACAAATTAACATAGATCAGGTGCTTCCTCTACATGTCCAAATTATCACCCATACTACAGCCCAAAGGGAAGACAAGCCTTTGAGCAACAAACCAGACAAACATGCATACCAATTTCATTGATGAGAAAAATCATTTTAACAACCAGTTTAGCAGTCAACTATGAGAAATATGACAGCAACCTACTCATGAACCAAAGACGAGCAGGAAGAATCAATCAATCAATATTCAAATCCTATGAATAAGAAGTAAATATTAATTGAGAAAATAAAGAAAATATGACTATATGAGAATCAATCGAACTGAATATGAGCCTTATAAGGATATACCCAATCGAGATAAGAGCAAAAAACAACCAACTTTGAAAAATATATCTTATACAATCTAAGAATTCCAATCTTAGTATTTGATTAGAATCCAAGAAAGATATAATTGATTTTGGACTCAAAACCCTAAACAGGATAAAAGCCCCAAACCAAGATAACAAAACCAGAATCCATCGAAGATAACTCAAACCCTAGAAGAGAGTTGAGCTAACATCGAGATAAATAGAGCCTGTGCTCTGATACCATGAAAAGATTTATGATTCAATCAAAAAACCAACAATTGAATATTGGAAATTTATGAAGAAATCAAAAGATTTATGATTCAATCAAAAAACCAACAATTGAATATTGGAAATTTATGAAGAAATCAAAAGATTTATTATTATTGATAACATAGGTTCAAATACAGAAAATATAAAGATAACCCATAAAGGGAGCAAAATACAAATAATGATCTACATCTTGAATATTTTGGTTTTTTCTCATAAGAAAAGATTTTTTTGTTCTTCTGCTGCTGCGTTCTTGATATAACATGGGTTTTTTGTTTTAATCTTCAACCCTTAGTTGTAACCCACACATATTTGACCCCTCTCTTTAGGATAAAAAACACTTCAGCCCTTCAAGTTGATTACATCAAATAGCATACCATTTTGTATACTTTTATATATATAGAACCAAAGCTAAGATTGAAGAAACACACATACTCTGGTATCAAAGAAGAAACAAAAACGAGGAGAAAACACACCGGCATGCAAACTAGTGATAACATCACAGCAAGGCGGTACATATATTACCAAAACGAACAAAAACTGCTCAGCTAGCAAATACAACTATTAAGCAGAATAATATTGTTTGGGTAACTGACTTGCATAAACTATTAAGTTTCACTTCGCGTCGTAAGATCATGGTGAAGCATAACCAAATGAACCAAAACTCCAAAAGTAACTGTATAAAAAATGGACAACAGCAGCAACTAAACAGAAACTATACCAGATTACATGAACTATATAGGAGAGAAATCTTTGTCCGGTATTCAGACATTCGACAATGTTGCAGAAGCAACAAACTAACAAAATGGCACAAGATACGGCAAGGTAAACAAAAAACAAAAACTATGATTGCAGATTCTTTTCAATATATACTGAATTGGGTTCTTTCACCCTGAAACTGAAAGTCAACAGGAAAAGTTTACACAGACCTAACTTAACCAGGTCAAAGACCCAATTTTCTGTTAACTTATTCCAGCAAAATTTTATTGCATTGGTAATGGGACTACCACACGACAGCTGAGGTCGCGGCCTTCCATGCCATCGACCCAGCTCCCATTACAGACACTGCAACATGAAGCCGTTGGTGTTGCTGTAAACCAATAGGTTTAGAGGGTGGATCAAGCCAAAAAAAAAGAAATAACTCAACTTTAGCAAATGGGCAAAGTCAAGCCACCCTTTTTGAGCACCCAGCTCACAACATCATAGGGTACAAGATAACACAACCACCTCCTGTGTAACACAAACAAACTCTAAGACTGACTCGATAAACTAGAGTGTGGATCGATACTATCACATTGCGCAGGCCACATAGACAAAGGTAAATTCTAAGTTCTCTTTAAGTGGGTTAATCAGTGTAAAATATCACAAAACTATAGAAGAGGGTTTGCAGAAATAGTTCTTCGTTGATAAATACAAGAGTTTAAAGTAATATTTCAGAGAAATAGGTGATACTTACACGAAACAAATTCATTGATCCAGCAAACTGAAAGGCAACAGTTAACCGCCTTACAAAAACAGAAGAGAAGAAATAGAAAGAAATTGATTGTAGAAATCCATCTATTCCTTTAACTGATGACGAGATCCATACTTAGAAATGGCACTACAAAGGAAGGAGTCCATAAATTGCTTAAACATATAATATGGTTCTTTCGGTAAATTATGACAACACAAGACAGCAAGCTTAGGATTCTAGTGCGATCAAAAGTGTTTGAGGCCTCTAATCTAAGTAAAAGTTCATTCTCAATGTTTGAGTAGCCTATTGTCAGTGTACTACATTTTATGATTTTCCAAATGTTCATTGCTTCTAAATTACAATTAGAAGACCAGCCTTAAGCTAAAACACCACTACATGATATATTGTGTTTATTAGCGATTTTCTTATGCAAGCTAGCTAGTTACATGAAATCATCAACAAAACGTTTCAGACTAGCGTTCGATGATCTGCCTTCTTCTAGTGCCATTCGGCTCTTGGCTTTCATTTCTGTCACATTTGCTCGGACCTTACTATTGCTATCCATCACCTCTCTTATTCCTTTCTCAATGTCGCGGGCTGATACCAAACGCTGATTCTTGTTCAGTTTCTGATAGTCCAAACAGATTTCAACTGCCAATCCTAATTCTTTAACCAACTGAAGTACATTTAATTGTTGCTCTGCATACATTGGCCATGTGGCTATTGGAACTCCATACCATAGGCTTTCCAGTATGGAATTCCACCCACAGTGTGATACAAACCCTCCGACTGACACATGAGCCAGCAGTTCCGTCTGAGGGACCCACCCAACCACTTTCCCCCTATTGGCCGTACGGCCTAGGAACCCATCTGGCAGGACTTCATTGTAGTCAGTATAGTCCCCTGGGAACCCTTTAACGTCCGCATAAGGAGGTCGTCGTAAAGACCATATGAATCTGTATCCACTCCTCTCTATAGCAATTGCTAATTCTTTCACTTGTTCCTCATTGAACCATCCTCTGGACCCGAAGCATAAGAGCAGTACCGCTGACTTCGGTTGACCATCTAGCCACTGCAATACCTCATTATTGTTTGTGGTACTTTTTTCGGGTTTTAGCATTGGGCCTAATGTGTAGACAGGAGGTGTTTTGTCATCAAAGGAAAGAAGGGCATGAGGTTCTAGCTCTTGAAATGTATTGACAATTATACCTTTCGCTTCTCTGTACTTTCTAGAATGCCGAAGAAACCTCTTGGTCCATGATTCCTTGTCTATCGGCACAAAAGGCAGAACGCTTGGAGGCACCGGAGTTCCATAGCTTGGGATCATTAACTCGGAATTCGAGTTACCCAACTCAGATATCTCCTGACCATGTTCATCATGGAGGGTCTGAAAATGTAACATGATCCCAAGAAAAGCAGCATTTGATGTGAAAAACACATAACTAGGAATACCAAACTCATTCCCAACATCTAACATTGTAGTACAAAACATATCAACAATTAATGCACCAAGCCTAGGAGGCGGTCCAATGGACTTACTTGCCACAAGTTGTCTTATAATAGGCTTATGGCGTTCGGTGACCTCATCAGCCAAGGCGCTGACTGGTGGGAAACCTGCAAACAAGTCAATATCCATAGGAGGAAAATGGATGAAATTGATCCGATTGTGGTGATCGTTGTTTATTGTTGGAGATGAATCTAGAGAGTTGGTGTAATCGGTGCCAATTGTGTCACCAGGGAGCTTCATCACGAGTATAGTAACCGTGATATGATGAAATCGATTGACCAACATCCTGGCCAAGGCCACAGGCTGACCAGCATGACCCATAAGTGGAGTAGGAATGATAAACACCTCTTGTTTCTCCATAGCATTTGATGGTTTTTTGGGTGAGTTTGGCCCATTTTTATAACAAATTTGGGTAAAATTCTTCTCTTTTGGGTTTGAGTTGGTTCAGATTGGTATTCACCTCTTTCAGGTAAATTATCAAAAATGGGGGGGAAAAAAAGTTGGAATGGGCATTCATAGGACAAGGAAAAGATAAAATTGGAGAGACACAAGGACCTACTAGTACTTGTTTGGAAAGAAACAAAACTTGCCAGCCACTCACTTGGTCTATGTTTTCTATAACTTATATTCACATTCGTATTTCAATGCTTTACGATATATATGAACTTCATCTTCATGACAAGGGCCGTGATGGTGAAACCGGTTGTACATGAAATTGGCTAGCTCGGTTGCTTGATCAAAACATGGACCCATTAGGGAGGCTGCAATGACATCCAAGTCACTATTTTGCTCGCCATTGTGTATCATCTGATGTTTAACCATGAACCGTATGGTCTATAGATGAAGGTAAGATACCCAAGGTCAAGTAGAATGACATACAAAATTGGTTTATTATTTATGAACTTAAAAAACAACGGGAAAGTATGATGATACTCGATCGTCTACACTGGATATATCAACTTAAACCAAGTTTCGTTTATTATGTAGAAAACCAGTCATTTTGATCGTCTTTTCTTCTTTTCATTTTTATAGACAATAGACAATACAGCTTTACCAAGCAGTACCTTTGAAAATCATGGACAAGACGTCTTAAATCCGATTCCTTTGTTCGGACACTATTGTCATTATTCGTTACTTTCCAAATAGCATTATGTTGCATGACATAAAAGTTGCTTGGGCCAATGGCATAATTCATGAATGTAATAATTTAGTCGCAACAAAAAGAAAGTTAAAAGTGCGCAATTAGTTGAACCAGATCTCCATTTCATGGATTTGATGGTGACGCTAACCAGAAGAATTGAAACATAAATTACCAATTCTCCACGACACCATCTGATCCTCTAATACTTGATGTAATACTTGATCCTCTAATACTTGATGTAATCGTCATAGCCTCCATGGCCTAGAGTTGAAGCTTAAACACGATTACTTACAAGACCACCAACATTAAAGCTGGGGAGACGACTGAGAATCAATACCTTTTGGAGACAGGCAAAGGTAGATAATCGGTTTAATTTTCTTACCTAAACCCTAAGCAAGCAAATGCTTACAAGGAGAAGCAGCACCTATGAACACAAAACAAAAACAAAGAGATAACACGCTGGACTGCAAACTAGTGATAACATCACAACAAGGCAAGACATATTTACCTAAACGAACAAGAACCGCTCAACAGGAAAATATAACTATTAAGCAGAATGATATTGTTCGCGTAACTGACTTCCATTGACTATTAAGTTTCACTTAGCGTCGTAAGATCATGGTGAAGCACAGCCAAATGAATCAAAACTCCAAAAGTAATAGTCATAAAAAATGGAATACAACAGCAACTAAACAGAAACGATACCAAGTTACATGAACTCTACTGGAAAGAAATCTTTGTCCAGTATCCAACATTTGACAATAGTGCAGAAGCAACAAACTAACAAAATGGCACCAGATATGACAAGGTATCTCTGCCATTCTAAAAAAAGATATGACAAGGTATACAAGAAACAACAATTTTTTGTGTATTCTTTTGAGTATGCTGAATTGGGTTCCTTGATACCCTAATAACAAAACAAAAGGATCATAAACATTATCAGATCTAACTGATATCAAAATTCCAAAAAACTGGAATTCACGACTCATGAAGCAAAGTTTCCACTCACACCTAACTTAACCAAGTGAAAAACCTAAACTTTGGTTAATTTGTTTAAGCAAAAATTTATTGCACCAGTAACATGTAGCCGTTGGTGTTGCTATAAACCAATGGATTTAGAGGGTAGCTGAAGCCAAAAATTATATCAACTTCAGCAAATGGGCAAAGTCCAACAACCCATTTTGGGAACAAGATAACACAACAACCTCAGAACCTCCAGTGTAACACAAACATACTCTAGATTGAGACTATCACATTGTGCAGGCCACATAAACAAAGGTAAATTCTAGGTGCCGTTTGAGTGGGTTAATCGGTGTAAAATACCACAAAACTTTAGAAGAGGGTTTAAAAAAATAGTTCATTGATCAATAGTTCAATACAGGACTACCAGAGTTTCAAGTAACATTTCAGAGAAAGAAAGTTCTACTTAACACAAAACAAATTCATTCATCAAGCATACTGAAAGGCAAGAGTTAACAGTCTTACAAAACGAATGAGACGAAATAGAAGAAATTGATTGTAGAAATCCATCTATTCCTATTCCTTGAACTGATGAGAAAATCCATACTTAGAAATGGCACTACAGAGGAAGGAGCCCATAACTTGCTTAAACATATAGCATGGTTGTAACACTAAATGACAGCAAGCTTAGAATTCTAATGCGATTAAAGCTTTAAAAGTGTTTAAGACCTCTAATATAAGTAAATGCTCATTCTCTTAGTGTAAGTAGTCTATTCTCTTGGTGTACTAAAAATTATGATTTTCCTAATGTCCATTGCTACAAGATTGCAAATAGAAGACCATCTTTAAGCTAAGCATATCTATTCTATCGACACAATAATCATACGTCAAAATTTTCCCTACATCTGAATATCACAACCACAACCGTTATACTCAAATACCACTACAAATGTGTATCCTCACCAACCTCAAACACCACTAAGCATTAAAAAGAATAACCCTCAACTCCAAAACTTACCCCAACTATGCTTCGTGTGCCAAATTCCTAACTCCGGACCCTAGCTTACGCCACCAAATCCCAATAGTAAACAGCCACTAAAACCCTAACCATAACCCGTTAACCACCATGACCTAACCCTAACCTTCCTAAAAAATCAAATTCCACTATTAAAGTCACTAAATCCACAAAATCATACCCTTATACTTCCCTTACCTCAATCAATTAATCATAACAAGTTCTATATCAATCATATCATATTTACCAAAATATAAACATACCACAAAAATTCAAAAAATCAAAACAAAACACATCCAAATATTACCAAATCCTTAATCTCATCAGATACCAAAAGGTTCACATAACCATAATCCATGACCATTTAACTAAAACACCAAAATTAGGCCTCATAAACAGTATCACCATAAAACATCAAAACAGCTAACCATATAATAATAATAATAATAAGGATAATAGAGACAGAAACATATGACCAAAATCAATCAATCAATGTTCTGCATGATATCTTCAGCAGTAAACTTAGTCCCCTTATCCTTATCACCAACAGCACGACCTTTCGCTTTCCTATCAAGCAAATCCTTCCTATCCTTATCAAGTTTCAGTTTTGTGATCAAACATTTTGACGGATTAATTCCAACGTTAACAGTTGTTCCGCTGACTTTTTCACGTGTGATTCTTTCAATGTGAATAACCCATTTCCTACGATACACTTGGACAACTTTTCCTTCACGTCCTTTGTATGTTCCACGGACGATTTGAACCTCGTCGTCTTTGCGAACCGGCATTGACCTCACGTTGTACTTGGTTCGAAGCTCGGTTGAAAGTGGGGATGACATCAGCACACGACGGACGCTTGATGGTGCTGTGAAGTGGGCTTTCCTGTTCTTGCGACGGGAGCTGCTGACTCGTGGGTTGTACTTCATCTTTCACGGCGGTGGACGGTGGTTGTGAGGTGGGTTTGGATTTGGATTTGGTGGAGGAGATGGAAATGACGGCAGCAGCTAATGGTGAAACCCTAGGGTTTTGTTTATTTATATGATATGATATGATGTGACGGTTGAGACTTGAGATAGTATTGGGTTGGGCTACGTTCAAAGGAGAAAATTTTATTGGGCTGGTTTGAGATGGATTATATTTTTTTATATCTATATCTAGACGTGGGCAAAATATCCGGTTCCAAAAAAACCGATTTGGATTATCTGGGAACTGGAACCGATTGGAACCGGTTCCTCAAGAACCGATAGATAGGAACCGGTTCCATTTTCGGATCCAAAAATCGGTTCCAATCCGGTTCCAAACCGGTTCTTAGACAAAAAAAACCGGGAAAAAACGGTCAAACTTTGACCAAGAACCGGTTCTTCGTCACGTTGACTGGAACCGGTTCCGGTTCCGAACCGGTTTCACCGGTTCCGATCTTTTGCCCACGTCTATCTATATCTATAATCTATAATCAATCTTATTTATACTACTTATAAACATTTAGCTCTACTTAGGTGGATTGGTCAGAGATATCTTCTAAATCCACTATGTGGGCCCCGGATGTGAGTTTTTCCCAAGGTCTCGGGTTCGAGTCTTGGGTTTCTCATCTCAAGGTATTTTCCATGAGGAGGGGTTGGAGGTCCAGCAAATCACTGGTTAAAATTGTCTCCAACACGTCTGAATCGAAACTAACTTTACAAAAAAAAAAAATTACTCGCTCCAAATTTCTTAAAAAAGAACCTGATATACCCAAACTACTCATCTTCTTATTCATTAATTTAAATATCTTTACCTAATGTACCTATAATACCTTTAATGAAATTATTTACAAGTTGTGTTTTTTTTCTTTTTTCTTATATCTCATCTCATCGCCTAATATATTCCTTCAGCTCAAATTGTTTCCATCAGATCACAAAATTGAGAATATAATGCAACTATATTCCAAAACAAATAACACAAAATTGAGAAATTATTTACAAGTTACAACATACATCATTTAACCATTAAAATAAGGGATAAATGGCATACGAATGTAATCATCTATGACAAAATAGTTATGTAATGTAGTGACCTACTCGGGTGGCTATGTCATGTAAGATCCTTCATTTTTCAGGTTATGTGATGTATCGTGTTACCTGTTGTAAAGGTTACCGATCACCACACTCGTTGACCCGCGTTGACTTGCAGAGTAAATCCTATCTCTTTTATCCTCTCTAAAAAGATGGTCGGGAAAGTTTTTGGTCGCCGGAAAAAGCCACCGTCGCCTCCCCATATATTCTCTCTATAGAAAAATACACAAACATCCCTCCATCTACTTCGAACTCCTTCCATTTTATTCTTTCTCTCCATATTTTCGCCGGGAAAACAGGAAGACGAGATCTCGCCGGAAAAACGCGATTTCGAAAAAAAAACGATATCTTCGGGAAATAGACAAGAATCCCTCGATCATCGTTTCTTCATCATGATCCTTCCTTTGCTTATTTGTAGTTTAAGGATCGAAGACATGCTTTCCATAAAAATGGTGTCGCCGGAAAAAATGGTGTTGCCGGAGATTGTGTCACCGGGAAAATGGTATTATGGTGGTGGTAGCTTTATTGATTGTCAAAGTTTGCACTGAATTTTGAAGTTGTACTGCTTATATAACTACGTTGCTAACTATATCCACCATCACCACGTGAATACCTAGATCCACCATCACTTTGGTCTGCTACAATTTAATGGCATTTTCATGTACTGGTTTAACACGTATTCAAGAATGGTGTTACCGGAAACTCATCGGAGAAGATGATCGGAGTGTAAATTTGCCGGTGATGAGGCGTGACACGGCAAATTACCTGTTACAACTTGCACTACCCGGTAACATATACCACATAGCCCAAAAAACATAAGTACATCCACCCGAGTAGGTCAATACATTACATAACCATTTTGTCATAGGTGATTACATTCATATGCCATTATCTCTTAAAATAAATACATTACCCTCTTTTCATCAATCACTTTTACATTAATAATCACACCGCCACCGCCATTGCCATCTCCGCCACCACCACCCGTCGTTGCCGCCACACCGCTGCATCGTGCGGGCACATGTCTATACCTTATAAAAGGGGAACCCCTCCCCCAAAATCTCAAATAATAAATTGATATACCTAAAATACTATTCTTCTTTATTCATTAATTTAAACATCTCCACTTAATATACCTATAATACCCTTAATGAAATAATTTACAACATAAATCTCTCAATCCTTAAAATAACTACACTACTTCCTTTAACATCAATTACTTTTACATTCACCACCATTGCCACCCCCACCACCCGTCACCGCCATCGTCGCACCGCCACCACCACCCGCGCCGCTTCCATCATCGCCGCCGTATTGCGCGGGCATATGACTCGTATAAAATGATAAAATTGAGAACTTCCAATGGCATAAAACTAAACCCGATTTTATGTAGCCATATAATTGACCATTTGAAATCGTCGTAGTGGTGTTTATGTTTAGCTTATTTCAATAGTTTCATACTTATTTGTGAAAAGCTTATTAAGATTTATAGGTTCAGAGAAGCTTTATATTTTTTTTTTCTTTTATTTTTTTTTTTTTTTTTTTTTTTTTTTTTTTTTTTTTTTTTTTTTTTTTTTTTTTTTTTTTTTTTTTTTTTTTTTTTTTTTTTTTTTTTTTTTTTTTTTTTTTTTTTTTTTTTTTTTTTTTTTTTTTTTTTTTTTTTTTTTTTTTTTTTTTTTTTTTTTTTTTTTTTTTTTTTTTTTTTTTTTTTTTTTTTTTTTTTTTTTTTTTTTTTTTTTTTTTTTTTTTTTTTTTTTTTTTTTTTTTTTTTTTTTTTTTTTTTTTTTTTTTTTTTTTTTTTTTTTTTTTTTTTTTTTTTTTTTTTTTTTTTTTTTTTTTTTTTTTTTTTTTTTTTTTTTTTTTTTTTTTTTTTTTTTTTTTTTTTTTTTTTTTTTTTTTTTTTTTTTTTTTTTTTTTTTTTTTTTTTTTTTTTTTTTTTTTTTTTTTTTTTTTTTTTTTTTTTTTTTTTTTTTTTTTTTTTTTTTTTTTTTTTTTTTTTTTTTTTTTTTTTTTTTTTTTTTTTTTTTTTTTTTTTTTTTTTTTTTTTTTTTTTTTTTTTTTTTTTTTTTTTTTTTTTTTTTTTTTTTTTTTTTTTTTTTTTTTTTTTTTTTTTTTTTTTTTTTTTTTTTTTTTTTTTTTTTTTTTTTTTTTTTTTTTTTTTTTTTTTTTTTTTTTTTTTTTTTTTTTTTTTTTTTTTTTTTTTTTTTTTTTTTTTTTTTTTTTTTTTTTTTTTTTTTTTTTTTTTTTTTTTTTTTTTTTTTTTTTTTTTTTTTTTTTTTTTTTTTTTTTTTTTTTTTTTTTTTTTTTTTTTTTTTTTTTTTTTTTTTTTTTTTTTTTTTTTTTTTTTTTTTTTTTTTTTTTTTTTTTTTTTTTTTTTTTTTTTTTTTTTTTTTTTTTTTTTTTTTTTTTTTTTTTTTTTTTTTTTTTTTTTTTTTTTTTTTTTTTTTTTTTTTTTTTTTTTTTTTTTTTTTTTTTTTTTTTTTTTTTTTTTTTTTTTTTTTTTTTTTTTTTTTTTTTTTTTTTTTTTTTTTTTTTTTTTTTTTTTTTTTTTTTTTTTTTTTTTTTTTTTTTTTTTTTTTTTTTTTTTTTTTTTTTTTTTTTTTTTTTTTTTTTTTTTTTTTTTTTTTTTTTTTTTTTTTTTTTTTTTTTTTTTTTTTTTTTTTTTTTTTTTTTTTTTTTTTTTTTTTTTTTTTTTTTTTTTTTTTTTTTTTTTTTTTTTTTTTTTTTTTTTTTTTTTTTTTTTTATTTGAGCTGTCATGCCTTGACTTTGTGCTTAAGGTATTACTATGTTATATACTTGTGTGTATTTCCTTGGCTATCTGCTAATGTGATTACTGACAAAGAGTCAAACTATGTGGTTAATTATAATTTATAAGTGTGTTGACTGTTGAGTAAATAACCAATACAGAAAATGCTTAAGTGTCATTAAAGAAAACTAATCTCCAAGAGATATATTTGCAAGCTTTATAGTCGAAAGAAAAAGTCCGCAAAGGTATCGTCCTCGAAAGCCCAAAGAAATGTAAGGTCAAAAAGGTCTTACCAGTTTGTGAAACAAAATACTACTTTGGTAGTATTTGGGGAAGAAATGAACATATCAGAGATACCAACACCGATATGCTCATGCACAGGGATACCTAGGACCTGTCGCGGGTGGAGTACAGAGGGATGGACCTCCGTTTGTTGTACAGCTTCTCTTTCCATGTATCCGTTGCCAACATATGTTGGGCCAAGTCGTATTGTAAGGTTGCCGGGGAGAAGAATGGGTTGTAGTACATTCTCAAAGGTCATAGAGAAATTATTGTTAGAAGGGTACGATCTCGATTGTCCAATTGACTTGAAAGATCATTGGGTTAAGCATGGGATTAACAAGTATACATTGAATAGATAATTGTGTGATCTTCATAGATTTAGGAATTTGGCTACTTAAACTATAAAGTAGGATTACATAAACAGTTAGTGATCTTCGTATGTCTATTTCCCTCTTTTCTTTATTGCGAAATTTATATATAATTTGTTTGTAGTTAACACTTTTATTATTGCTTATATCAAAATAGTCTGATAAAGCCATCCTACTTTATCTTGTTCCATCAAGATCCAGATATCTTATTTGTTGTCGGCCATTTTGAAAAATTATTTTCATTTGACGTCATTGCTTACGTTATATGAGCGAATAGTACCTCTCAGTAAAATCATGTATTCTTATTCTAGGTACAAGGCCAATATAAGGTGAAATCTACGGGATTTGATTCCTGCATATAATCACTTAAGTTCATAATCTTCTACTACTATCATGTTTGCTCTTTTCCAGCCATTTTCTTGAACACATTCATCAAATTACTAACCTAAGCTCCATGTTCGTAAAAAAAAATGCCTCTTAACACACTAGATCTATTAATATTTCATAATATCTCACTTTACTTAAACATTATAGTCTCCAAAAATCTTAGCTCATTCTATCAGTCAATCGTAACTATAAGTTTGAACTTAGTCTATAGTTCATAATAAATCATTAGTCTACAATTATAGATTATAAGTATCTAAGACCTTAATAAGCATGTATTCTAGATCTTATTCTCATACTGTTATTCCAACAATGACTGATAATTGTAGACAATTATAAGTAATATAACTTAGACATGGGCCATCCGGTAATGCCTATAATATAAGGCATACCATTGGCTAGCCCAACACATTACCAACCCATCCAAAATATCCTATACTTGTACTACCATTTCTATTAACATAAAATTCAAGTCCACACAATCCACACTTGAATATCAAAATTGATCTTCAAGTAATACACAATTTCCACATCAAGTCCTTATAAATCATTGCATGAATATAGTTATCTCTACAGGGATATTACCATGGCAATAATCTAAGGTTTCAGCAATCGTACAATTTACAATTAACAATACAATCACGAAAACATTCAACACTATATAAATAAAAGGGTCAAGTCATAACAAGGTGAGTAAAGCATAGTCCGAATTTTAACTTCAACATTCGACACATTAAAAGTGTTTGTATACAGGGTGTACCATCGGCTAACCCTCCACACCGTTAATATATAGAATGGATGTCCAAAACTCGGTTCCGATATGTTCTCTAAGTGTTGACCGGGTATGTATACAGGGTGTACCAGCGGCTAACCCTCCACCTAACCAACACTCATTAAACATACCGGGTTAGCTACTATACTTTATCCACGAGGCGCAATCCATGAGATTATTAACTTTATATGACATAGGATAACCATAGATTTGTTGATCAGGCGCCTCTAGGGTTATCGAATGTTATACTCCATTAATGCCATCATTTCATTTTGCTGGGGGACAAATAATAAATGCATCCAAGATTCCACACACATCAACGTTTATCACAATAATTCCACAATTCACGGTGTATCCCGACACTATCATATACGTCCATCAAGTTGTCATATAACAATCAAGTCATCAAATCATAAGTAACCTACGAACTCCGTTTAAACCATTTTTATGCATCATACAGTTCACGTTGCACACAAAATTTCCTATCATGCATGCTAATATGAAATGTGGGTGCAATGGCTATAGACTAGGTCAATCCACCTAATTCTCTACAACCACGGCTCTGATACCATTCTGTAACACCCCAACATGGCGGAATCATGGGGTATCACTTAGAAAAGCACAGCACGACATGGAAATTATGTAGAATCAAACTATATGAAAACATAGGATTGAAACAATCCTTAAACTTGTACAAACGTATACAATCATCAACATTTATCGAAATACATGTTCAATCAATAATAAAAGGCAATTCAATCAATAGTAGTTGATCCTAAAAGTAACCCATAAAAGGGAAGTAAGGATCATGGATCCAGAAAGTCCAAAACTAGTCCAATCCTAGCAATTAAGCATGCAATCATCCATTTTGTCTCTGATTAACTTGATTACCTGAAAAGTGTACTAAAGAGCGTCAACATAAAGTTGGTGAGTTCGTAGGGACAAGTAACAAGGAATAACCGTATCGGATACAACCGTTAACAATAAGTGAGGATTAGGAGAACTAATCACATCCAAGGAAAACCTATAAGGTTTCACATTATCACAATTCAATACAAGTCAACATTTAATAATAACGATTCCATATAACGTTCAACAACGTTTCATAACAATCAATAACGATCAACAACGATGCGGCTTACATAGTTAATAATTAACAATGCGCTAACGGTGCGACTTATATAATAAGTAATGCGCTAACGGTGCGACTTATATAATAAGTAATGCGCTAACGGTGCGACTTATATAATAAGTAATGCGCTAACGGTGCGACTTATATAATAAGTAATGCGCTAACGGTGCGACTTACATCGTAAACAATGCGCTAACATGTCCACATCAACAATTCAATCATACAATCAATCAAATCAACAATCAACAGTTAAACAAACATGTACACTTTTCAGCCCGAATCTCAATTGAGTAGGGAGGGTTTACGAAACTCACCTTATTCTTGATAGTTCAACAGCAAAGTAGAAGAGATTGATGTAGTCAACGATGACGAGTGAGTCAACTGGCTACGTTACGTATTCCCTAATTTCAATGTTAATTGATTTATATTCGTGCTAAATTCCAAATATAGACATACAACTATAAGGTTATCTTTTTAATACGCTTGTCAACGTAATTTACTTTCTGTGTTTTTATAAGTCTTTGAATTTATCTTTAAGTATCATTTCAAGTATTTTCTAAATGAAAACTCATTTATGTTGCAAAAATTTAAAAGGACCAAATTGTCATTCTTGAAACTTGAGGGACTAAATTGTCATTCTTGAAACTTGAGGGACTAAATTGTCATTCTTGAAACTTGAGGAACTAAATTGTCAAATGTCCAAAGTATAAGGACGAAAAATGATACCTTTGAAACTGTAGGGTAAAAATGTAACTTTCCGTATGTAATACGTATCCGTAGGATATATAAAGTATTCCTTTGATATTTCTAAATCCTTTTGAAGTATTTTTAAATAATAGGATTAATACGAAGAATGTATTAATCTTGTAACGAATAGATGTTTTCAATAGCAGAGATATGAAAAGATACCTTGAATGGTATGTATTATAATCAATACAAAATGTATTGATTACAATTGAAGAAATACCTTAAATGGCAGGAAAACCAGCATTTTATTTCCAAGTTGTGTTAGGGTTGGCCTTGGGTTGTGGAGAATACCGGGGCGAATTAAGTTGCTTAGTGAATGCTTATGCAAACTTTTCGCGAACTACCTTCTATTCCTCCGGTATAAGCCAAAGAGGCCCAAGGTGCAATCACTTTCGGAAACATTGTGCGGTTAAAAGCGTATCAAGGATATATTCTATCCATAAATCAAACAATTCGAAAATACGAAATAATTCACAGATGGTGAATAGTAATTATATGAATTAGGATAGTTATGTATATAACTATGCCCTTGTTTATATACCATAATAAGTATTTAAAATGATTTAATAAAAGTTTTACGATTTCTCGTACTTTCGCTAATAATTCATTTTTCGCAATATTAACAATATTTCAATATTCATATATAAAAGCGATAGTTACCGTATTTAAATGCAATTATGTATCAATTGAGTATAAAATTAAGTTGACAAGCATTTCAATACATAACATATAGTCATATAATCATAAAGCAAAGTATAGTAAGGTTTCATAGAAACACTTACAAGTATGGAGATATTATGAGTTCTAAGATCAAAGTAACGATATAGGGATGAGCTCCAAAGAAGATCTTGAGAGAATCGACTATAACTTGGATTTATAAACTTGATGAATATGGAATAATCCTAACTCCATGTGGCCATTATAACTAGGCTTTGATAAGTTCTTGAAAGAATTCGCAATAACAACGTCGTGTTTACAAGAAACCAACGAATTCAAAACAACTTTGGTTGAATCGAAAGCTTGGGATGATGAAAGGTTGTGTAAGATATGCTTGAACTTGAACAAGTATGGATCTCGGAATGATAGGGATTTAAGAAGAGAAGTGTTGAGAGTGTGAATTAGCAATTAGAAATGAAAACCTTAGCTTGTATTTATAGGTAGTAATTTACCATGGTTACTAGTTTAGTTTGTTGGTAACTATGGTTAAGTTAAGAAATACCATGGGCTAGTTTGATGGTTTTGCAATACCATGGGCTAGTTAACTAACCTTGGTTAACTAACCTTAGTTAACTAACCTTAGTTAACTAACCTTAGTTAACTAATCCTAGTTAATTATGTCTTAACTTGGATTAGATGTAAGGTTGCGAGTGTTTCGGGTTCGTTTCCTTAATGAAACAGATCATCCAGATAGCAGATATTACAATATCTCACTAGTCCGACACACATATATATATATGCACAAAAATACCCAAAGTTTTCTTATATTCATAAAGTAATGGACTAAAATGACAAATGTTACATTAGTTCTTATGCGATGTTCGTTCGGGATACCAAGACGGTATATGAAACCAAAAGGTTCGCACTCATTTACAATTTAAGTAACATACTTCAAAGAAAACTAACGTATAGGTTTAAATTATAAAAATAAAGGAACCATACTTGTGAGTTAATCAGATAAAATATGTTAAAATGTCACACCCGCCCTAGACGGGGCGTGACGTACATGGATTCATAACACAAGATATACTGAACGACACAAAACGTTGTCGTTTTAAAAATACATTTATACATAACATGATTTGCATCGTTTATAATACAAATTGTTTTCAAAACATTTATTCAATATTAAACAGTAGATAGAGAGTCTTTAGCAAATTGACGAGTCTTTACTAAAGTCTGAGGGTAGGCCATAGTCCAATATGATGTATGCAACGGAAAGTAGTCCCATACACAGTGTGTCATCTAGTTACCTGAGAATACATGCTAAAATATGTCAACATAAAGTTGGTGAGTTCCATAAGTTTTTTATTTAGAAAATATAGTTTCACGATATCCAGAGTTCAGTGTGACCATTGCCGTACCGCAATGTCAAGTATTTATGATACAATATAAAGTAAAGAGTATCATAGGTTTTTAATAAATATATAAAGTATGAACCACAAGATTTAGAGTAACTATTTGATCACACAATGGATCAAATAGAATATAAGAGTAGATACTGTATTATATCAAATTCTAAGCTCATGAACCGAAACTAGACAAGTGTGTGTTTATTTGCCTCCGAAGTATGTACCTTGTTCAGGGTACCCTAAGCTTTCCAGATATATATGCATCCGTATCCTGTTGGTATGACCAACACGAATGGGGGTGCCTACCCCAATAGTACTATTTAATATAACCACGTTTATGTTTCCATAATTAATCGTTCATGATAGTGAGGACTTTGAGTGAACAGAGCAACTTAGAAGCAACCATATATACATTTCTGAAAATACTTGTGTTCATCATAACAGTAAAGAGTTTGTATTTTACCCCGAAGGTAAAATAAATAAAGCAGTGTCTGTATATTACCTCAAAGGTAAAATAAAGAAAACGGAGTTATATAATATATCATATATTATATAAAATTTTGCAATTATACATATAAGTATAACAAATAGTTTTTATGCATGTATCTCAGTCCCCAAATAAATGTATAAATAACTGAAAAGGGGAATATGGAGACTCACATAGTATATTATATATCATATAGTTTTGCAATTGTTCTTCAAAGTTTCGTATGTATATAACATAAAATAATTATTATGCATGTATCTCAGTCCCCGAAATAAATCATATAAAAGAATTAAAAAGGGGAATATGGAAACTCACATTAGTGTTGTAGAAGAAAGATCACTTAGACGTACTTAATCTTGTGTGATTATAAGAGAGAATATTTAGAAGTGAATATGTAGTAGTGTGTGTTTTAAACGTTTAATATCGCCTGCTATTTATAGACGAACGAATTCGTTCGTTTGATTATTATATTAATAAAGTTACCCGCAGATTTAGAAAAAAAAAACGCGTAGAAGACTCAATCTCAACGAAAAGAAAATTTCAACGTATAACTCGTTTATATATAATATTATTATATTATATTATTATTATATTATAAAGTTAATCATGAATAAGGGGTATGTATATATATAGTACTCTCTTTGTCCATACATCTAGTGAACTAAACCCGTGATTCATAATTTATAAATTTTAAATTATAAAGTAGATAAAAGTGTGTTTGCCACTACTTCTTGGACGTTTCTAATGATAGATTTCCTTTATCCTAGTAGTATATATTTATACATTGTTTTAATCCTAAATTATCCATACAGCTCCTATTGAGAAAATTCAAGTTTCTATAAGATCAGAAAATTAAGATCTACAACTTTCATTTTAATAATTTTTGCTCAATTAGCCCATGTGAGCGGGTTTTGGACGTTTATATTATCAGAATAAAATATGAAAGCGACGTTTACTTTATACTATTCACTTTTTGAAAAAATTTCGAAATTTAGAATCAAAGGTCGACTGAATTATTTGACGTGGGTCCCGTGTGGGTCCCGCCGTTTTACTTTTTACCATTATCTTTTTACAATTGACTTTTTACCTTTACTAGTTACCGTTACTATTTATAATTTACTTTTTACCTTTACTATTTACCGTTACTATTCATGATTACTATTCATAGTAACTATTCACGTCACTATTCATAATTACTATTTATGAATACAATTACTAAATACGGTTACTATTCACGGATACGGTACTATTCATGAATACGGTTACTATTCACGAATACGTTACTATTCATAAATACGGTTACTGATAGTTTAAGTATGAAAAAGTATTTCCAAGTAACTCCCAAATAACCATTTGAGCTTTATATGATCCTTCCCAAATTAAGCGTATAGCTAAACTATGCATAATTTCATATAACGCTCAACTTAATAATTCTAAAGTTCTTTGACAATAATTGTCCGTGATTTATCCAAAAAATATCTGTTCATTTTATTATGCCATACAATGTTTGTTCATATTACTTGATTTAAAAAAAAAATTAAGTAGTACACGTAATAGTCAATTAGTCAACCTGAAATTTTGGCGGTTGTCACGTAAAAAAACTTTGTTGCCCTCATGTACTTAATGTCAAAAATTGATGTCGTTATTGACAGGAACAAACACATCCAATTTTGCCAACCACGGGTTTTTTTTTGTAAATTAAAAGTATTGTACTATTGTAAGTTGTAACAGAACTTGTGCAACGTGTCAACCACAAAGTTAATATGTAATTTAGCCTTAAATAATGTTCGGAAACTATATACTTGACCAAAATGGAGTGGTATGGGGTTTTAGTTCAAAATAGATTGCGAAAGTAAAAGTTCATACTTCATAGTGATCACTTTGTATTGCGACTAGTGCTTAGCAAAGCCCAAATTTCTATCATCACAAAGATAGGTGGCATCATATTTAGATTTGGGTTTGGTTGAGTTATAAAACATTGCTTATGTGTTTATATTGTATTGTTAGGTTATAAGAACCTCGTAAAGGGTTGTCGATTACAATTTGAGTCATTGTAACCTTACCTTAAATAAGATATTGCAATTTTTTCAAGCGGGGTGTGCACACAATCAAGACATCTCAATTTTTGAAGGATTTGAGACTTTAGGTTAAGGACTTGAGACTTTAGGCTTGTAAGTTTAAATATTGATGCAAGTAAAATGTTTTTATAAATGAACACATGAGTTTTCCTAAAATAAGTTTTTTCTATTTTAAAATTATATATATAAATAAAAACATTGTTGAGCTTAAATTTATCATTAAAAAAAGGGTTTTACTAAACGCAGCCCTTAGGACTGCAGTTAAGGTGCATTAAATAGTTGTACACTTACCATAAAATTTAAAGGGTATGTTTCTAATATGAAAGGTACAAACTCTTTATGCACTATGCAGCTCTAGCGTTTAACATTTTCCTTAAAAAAATAATAATATAACACCTACCACTTTTTTTTTAACATGCTGGCCCCACGTTTTACTTGCTTAACATACACATGTTAGAAAAAAGCTGCCTCATGTTTTCGGTTTGTCAAAGCACTTTATTAATGATATTATATACTTTAATAAGTAAATGGGATGTGAAAGGTAAAAGTAAAAAAATTTCACTTATCGTAAATATATACAGTTTAGTAAAAATAAAATAGAAGGAATGTTGGGTGAGTTGGTTTTAACCCCATTTTCTAAGTGAGACATTGCAGGTTCGAAACGTACTTCCGTCTTTTTGCTTTATTAATTTTCTTTAAACCAAAATCTTAGAATTAAAACTGTGTAATACAGGGATCTAAATAAGATTAAATAATAGATAGTGTGGTTTTCTTTTTGCTTTTTAATAAAGGGTCATGGGTTCAAAACTCTTCCAAAATACTTTTTTTATTTGGTTTTATTGTTTTTTTCATTTTTTTTTCCTAAAAATTGTTTGTTTTTTAATTTTGTTTTCTTGCACAAAATAAATAAATGTATTCATGATTGTGGTATTGCCTCTAAATAAATTTGTATTTTATATGACAATTGTTTTCACCAAACATATCTATGATGGACTGGTTTCAGATAAGGGTCGTTAATTCCACTTCAGTAAAGTAACATAACAAAACCGTACCAATAACAAACGTAATCGCGATAATTATAACCGCGCAACGCGCGGGCCAAACTTACCTAGTATAATATAAATGGCGGACATTTTTAACATTGTTACTAAATCCTTTATACTCTCATGATTTCTTCTCGTTTGATCGGAGGTTTTTACGAAAGGAGTCTCTCTACCTCTGGATAGAGAGAGGACTGTTTACAGCTCACCTCTTCTACACCCCATATGTAGGGATTGAGTTTTGTTGTTGTTGTTTTTACCTATGAGACGAAGGTTTAAATTTTGTTAAATGCAATATCATATTCTACTAATCTTTTGATATTGGGGATTGTAAAGTATAGAATTTGAGCTTTAGTGTGTGTATATGTGTGTGTTAATGGCGGTTTTAGTGAGAGAGTGTAGAGAGAGAAAGTTGGTGTTGCAGGGAAAGATTAGATTGCATAAAGGGTTCAAAGGTTACAAAATGCATTATGGAGGGGGTTTATATACCTATACATATTTTACACTATGCCCCCTTCCATACTTAGACATTTACAATATAGGTACAAATTACATAGATGAAATACAAATCAACTACTACAATTATATTTCTAACAATCTCCCCCTTAGTAGTGATTTGTCAAAAATATCCAGTCTTTGTCAATCTTTAAGCTCTTGTATTAGGTCTGTCTTTGTTTGGATGCCAGAACCAGTTGTCTCTTTCAGGTCTATCATCTGGAACTATCATATTTGTTTCAAAGTTCTTTGGTGGAATATTTTGTGGTCCTGGAAGATGACTAGGCTCGTACTTGATCCAGCAACCTCCTCTTCGACGTACAACATACTTAGACTTCTTAACATTCTTCGCCTCTCTCATCATCCTGATGCTGTCTCTGTACTCAAGTCTTTGATTAATCTTGGAGATTGCTTTATCAAATACTTCCTTTTTCTTTGCATCTTGATCATCTTCTTTCAAGCATATCAAAACATTCTTGCAAAACTCTAACGTTCCATCAGAATAAGAAGCAAGTTCATCCATGCGAATGAAAATCTTCTTCTTTCGGCTATTCAGAAAGACAACTCCAAAGGATGGTTCTTCAATGATATGACCAATACTGAGTTGTTCAATGTCTGCGGTGTAAAGACTTTGATCAGGATAAGGAACATTAATCTTTCTTTTTACAACTTCAAAACCAATTTGAAAATCTTCCAATGAAGCATATTGTATGCAGCTTGACATGTATCTTTTCACAGCATCAAAAGCAACAACATCTTCACGGTATCTTTGCATAGCATTCAGAAAATGGTTGTACAGAAATATTATATCATCAACCGGCAACAGCTTGAACTGGGCTTCAGTGAATCTGTAAATCTTGTAGTTATCTCTTTTCACATGAAAACATGGAACAGAGATAGAAACTCTTTTGATTAGAATCACTCTGACCAGCACCAGGATTTTGTGATTCCTTTGTTCTTGGAGTAATTTAGGATTGTACATCTTTGTGAGTTTAAAAAGTTCTTTATATTCTTCAACTTGTCTTGCTTCCTTAAACTTGTACATAGAAGTAATCTCTGGTCTCTCAGTTTTAGCAATTTTGGTAGCTCCACAGAATATAGGATATGCTCTTTCCTCCAGATATCTTGACTTCTTGGCTGCTTCCTTTGGCTTAACACCGAGAGCAACCATTCTTTCTTTATCCCTCAAGAAGTATCCTCGATCAATAAACCTTCTTTGTTCTTCAGTCAATTCAGATGGAAAATAATCAGGAAGGACTTCTTCGGATCTGATTGCCTCAGTTAACACTTGTTTATACGTTGACTTCTTAAAATTCTGAGTAGCAGCTTCAGGAGTCTTTCTCAAGTCATCAAAACTATTAAAGTCATTAAAGGTGTAATGCTGTGGAGTTGTGCTAGCAGGTATAGATGATTCTCTAACTTCTTTTCTGCTTGAAGAACCTGTTTCAAAATAATCAAGATCTGGAAATTCTTCAAACATTGGTTCTTCAACAGCTTCTATGTTTACTGGAGTCTCAACTATCTCTGGCTCATCCAAGATCACATTGTCCTTTACAACTTCAATATCTGCTTCGCCTTCAGCATATTCAACAATTTTATTTTCAATTACAAACCCTTCTTCTTCATTTATCACAACATTTTCATCAAATACTTATTCTTCTTCTCCTTCTGATCCAAAAACTTCATTAAATCTCCTTCTAATCTCTGTAATCCTTTCAATCTCTTCTGGACTTTCCACACTATCTTTTTCAGCAAGTTCTTTCCACATCCTATCAGATCTAGCTCTAATAGCAGCTAATCTATCAATCTCAGCTTGATCTTCTTCAATAACATCTTGATTTCCACCTTCAGATCTTTCTCTCATCACCACATCCTCAACATTTACTTCAACTCTTGCCGATGTATTTTCAGTATTCGCTATACCAAATGTAAAGTATAGAATTTGAGCTTTAGTGTGTGTATATGTGTGTGTTAATGGCGGTTTTAGTGAGAGAGTGTAGAGAGAGAAAGTTGGTGTTGCAGGGAAAGATTAGATTGCATAAAGGGTTCAAAGGTTACAAAATGCATTATGGAGGGGGTTTATATACCTATACATATTTTACACTATGCCCCTTTCCATACTTAGACATTTACAATATAGGTACAAATTACATAGATGAAATACAAATCAACTACTACAATTATATTTCTAACAAAGATAACTTAGTAAGATTTTTCTTTTGGCAATGTTACTCGACTCGTAGTAGCGGCATCCGGTTTAAACAACTGACTATCCATTGTTGATTTTACAATTTGACAATAAAAATGTGTTTATTCAAATGTCGTCTGGAAAAAAAAATTAGAACTTTTTTAAACTTTAATATGCTTAATCAATATTTTATATGACATTCTAACAATTTAAAATAGCCTAATAAATTACCAACCATCCTAGTCAACTGAAAGCCTTTTTATTACTCTCGTTACTCATGTTTCATTTTATTTTTACTATGTTTGTTTGAATGTTAACTAGATGAGAACCCAATCAAAACAGCAATGGTAACGACAACGACTGATAGTGATTGTGGTTACGACGGCTGGCGGGGCGACGATCAGTGGTGGCGACAACGACTTGCAGTAGCGATGATGATGCTAACGATGGCAACGGTGTAGTTATTTTATAAGTTGAAAGATAAATTTTATACAACAACAACAACAGGACCCAATCCCTGCGCGGGGTATGGGGGAGGTGAGCTGTAGACAGTCTTACCTCTACCCAGAGGTAGAGAGGCTGCTTCCATAAGGACCTCCGGCCATCAAGATGTAAAAGTCGGCAAGAGTGAAGTGTTTAGATACCATACCCGTCAATCGAGAAGATCATACGAGAATATACCTGTCTGCTGAGTCCGGCTACCTTGAGAGTAGGGAAGAGTAGCAAATATGCGACCTGCCAATACCTTAGCACAAGTTCGACAATACATATACAATAGAAACCATATTGAACATATTAAACAACATAAAAATGTAGAAACATCATAACCAAGACAAAATATACACATAAAACATAACTCCTAGTCCTAAGGCCTCCTAACTAACCTACTCCTAGTCCTCTCACATAACTCTCCAAACCACTAAACTAAACCTAGACACCTAGTCCTCTAGCTAAACTCTCATTGGTCATGTCCTCCGACAGACAAAGCATTTTGGGGGCGTCAGACGCTAGAGTAACCTCCCCCCTCGGTTTAGGCCTATCGAGACTCAAGGCCAAAACCACTACAGAGGTCACAGAGAACCAAAGTCTAAGATAAAAGTCTATATAAAAAGTCTACAAAACCTACAAATTTTATAAAAAGTCTAAGATAAATTATAAATTTTATAAATTATTTTATTAAAAATACGAAATAAGTAGAGTAGTACTGTAATAAGTTAAGGATAAATTAAACATTTTCGTTACCATTAATCCATTATTATATAAGAGTAAAAATAATTTAAATAAATAAATAATACTTATTATAAATACTCACCATCCATCCATCATATCACTCCACCACATCTTTCCCCCAACAAATCTTCCAATTCCAAGATTCTTATTCGAATCTTCATTTTGTAAATACATACACACACATATATATACGATTTTCATATTTCTTTTTTATATATTTATAAATTTATGATAAACATTTGATTTTTAAGATTCAGATTCTTTTCGCGCGCCACGGCGGCAATGACGGCGGCATCTTCTGCGAATCTTACATTAAAACTCATTTCTGAGTTTGCTGACTCATCATCCTCCCCACCGACAAAGCTAGGGTTTATAAATCTCCGGCGACGGAACATGACGTCATCAGGCTGTAAGAATTTGGCGCCAATTAAAGCAGCAATGGAGAGAATGCCTTCTTCATTCGTTGATTTCAAACCTAATCAACCTGATGTTGTTGATTCCAATGGTAAATATATATCCTCTCATTTATATTATATTATATATATCATTACATTTTTTGTATCTATATATGAAATGATTATATTTTGTTAAATTTGTTGAAGAAACATGTACAAATGGAAGGGGATCTATGCAGAAGAAGAAGAATATTGTATGGCATAAATGTTCAGTTGATAAAAATGATAGACAAGAGTTACTTAATCAAAAAGGTTGTGTAATTTGGATTACTGGCCTTAGTGGTTCAGGTTTGTTTTTCACATTTTTTTAAGCATATTAAAGTTCATGAAAATGTATTAAACTTGTCCGCATTAGACTCTTAAACTTTGTATTGTACATATCAAACTTTTGTTTTTATCGGTGTTTTTTTTTTCCTGATGTGGCATCCATATAAGCCGACAGATAGTTACAGACGGATAGAGATCCTCTACTTGAACTATTAGATTAAAATCAATGGTTGAGATTAAAAATTCAAGTTTGAATCTTGACCATTGATTTTAATTTAATGGTTTAAGTTGCTCCAACTTTACCTATAAAGTTGAAGCAACTTTAGAGGATTCTTATCCGTTACAACATATAATAGTGAAAATTGATAGTGTTTTGAAAGTTGGATACGTATAATAACAAAACAGGACAAGTTTAATGCATTTTGATACATTTGTTACTTCAGATATATATTTAGGAGGAATAAAGTGATTAACTTTATGATGATTACTTTAGGAAAGAGCACTGTCGCTTGTGCGTTAACTAGGGCGTTACATGCTCAAGGGAAGTTGACATATGTCCTTGATGGTGATAATGTTAGGCATGGTCTTAACTGTGATCTTACCTTTAAAGCAGAGGATCGTGCCGAGAATATAAGAAGGATTGGTAGGTTTTTTATTTAGGGGAGTTTAATGAGTTTTTTTATTTAGCTTCTCAATTTAGTTTCGATATATGGTTGTGTATTCTAATTATGTGAGTTTATAGGCGAGGTGGCTAAGCTGTTTGCGGATGCTGGACTTATTTGCATAGCTAGTGTGATATCTCCCTATAGAAAAGACCGCGATGCTTGTCGATCTATACTTCCAGATGGAGATTTTATTGAGGTTTGTTTTTATTATACTTGTGCTGCTTGGTCAAATTATACTTGTGCTGCTTGGTAAAATTTGCTTGTAATTAACAGGTATTCATGGATATCCCTCTATGTGTATGTGAGGCTCGGGATCCAAAAGGCTTATACAAGCTCGCACGGGCTGGAAAGATTAAAGGTAAACTTGAAATGTGCATATGCTTACTACATCTATATTGAGTTATTGATGACTGGCCTTGTTTCCATCATGGACCTAGTGATAAATGATCAAGGGGCCCAGGATACTTTCCATATTTAAATCTTTAATTCGAAAGAGTAACCTTATTTATTCCATACACAATCAATGGTGTGGTCAATTAGCGGTTAATTCGGGTGTTTTTATTTTTATCTGACTTGGTTTTGTTTGATTATTGACTTAAGTTCATGGTTTATACTAACAATTTCACTTTTACAGGTTTTACTGGGATTGATGACCCATACGAAGCGCCTCTAAATTCTGAGGTAGTCATACTTTTAATCATACTCCTTCTGTTTAAAAGTTGCTGATTTTGTCTTGATACGTAATCTAGTAAGATTTCTAGACCCTGGACTAATAATCGGAAACCTAAATTGCCTCTGATAAGACACAACCGATAATATCTTTGATAAATGATAAACTAATAAGTCTGGGTTGGAAACTTGCAAAAATAGAAAATGTTGTAGAGTAGTTACTACCTTTTTGGGGCAACCTAAAATGGACATGTTTCATTTCTTTGGTATGGAGTACCTCTGTAGAGTCTTTAGAATTTAGTGTATGCGACATGCTGGCTTGTAAATTTAATTGTGGTCTTAAAAGTATTCCATTTTCGAAGTCCTGCATAGTACTTGATCGATCCTCTTTTTGGCATATGCCTCTGCCCTCTACGTATCTTCATTTCTAAAGAGATTCATTGGAAAATAGAAATAATTCAAGAATTGGATATTGAAAAGACATAGCAACAACCATTAGTTATGGTTCAATCTAAAATTTTAAAGGGAACCTCTTTGTACAGATTGTATTACAACAAGAGGGAGAGGTCTGTCCTCCACCCGAGGCTATGGCGGAGAAAGTGATTTCTTATTTGGAAGCCAAAGGGTATCTACATGCATAGTGTTCAGGACACCTGCATCCTGTATGACTTATTACACAAGGTGTTGTGATGAAAAATTCTAGGAAATTACTCGTTTCCTGATTTGCGTTCGAGTCATCAGTGTTATTTGTTACTAGCTATAGTCAGGATAAAAAATGAGTTAATAAGGATTTGCTGTAAAATATGTACTTTAAAATGTACAATTGTTGCCAATTGTTGGTATTTGTGAAAGAAATGATTTACAGTCGAAACTATATCCTTTTTACTTCGTAAGAAGATTATCTGAAAATATACCACCACCTCTTGATACTGTTGTGTTATACAAATGCAGGTGTTAGTCGTCAAACTACTAATCTAGAATAAATCGGGCCAAATTGTACGAATTGTTTTTAGGAACCTTGTTCCGTTTAAGAATGACTTCCTCTCTTGGTTTTAATTGGTTTTAAAAAGCGATAGGCGCACAAAAGCGATAGGGTCCATTTCGGAAGCGCAAAAGCGGCGAGCTTTTCGTACGCAAGGCGCACACTTATGAAGAAATTTTATAAATTATTTATATAGTATTTATAACACATAAAATACCAAAACAACATCAGTAAGATACTCGTTTAAGTCCGGCTTTGATCAAATTTGGTATTTGAAAAGAAATTCTCAAAAGATTGTTGTTCTCGTTGAGGAAAAAGAAAGAAGAGATCAATCTTGTTGAGAAAGAAGAGGTAAGAAATTTTTTTTACTTATTTCTATAAAAAAATCCTCTTCTGTACAAAAAGCTCACGCTTTTTAGCGCCTAGGCTCACAAAAAAGGCCCAAAAGCGCGCGCTTTCTGTACACCCTGCGCCTTGGGTACCAAAAAGCTCTAAGGCTTGCGCCTAGGTGCGCCTCGTTTTTTAAAACCAAGCTTCCTCTTTAACAACTTATACTTGTATTACCAATTTTAAGCTGAGAAGTGTGAGAATACAATAATACAAATTAGAATCTAACAACTGTAAAGATTAAGACAAGCTCTTAATAATAAAAAGAAAGCACAGCGTGCGAAATGTTAATTTCTAACAACCACAAGGGCCATTTGTGAAATATACTCTTTGAAATATGTTTTTTTTTTTGAACAACAAAGATGAATATTATTATTAATAACACCAAACTAGCAAGAAGCTAGCAATACAAAACAGAATGCTTCGAAAGAGAATAGAAACAAAATTAAGAAACACTCGGCTTATTACACCAACTATCCCAATCAATCTTCAACTTATTAGCTCTATTCACGATCCATAAGAGTGGGATGGGTAGAATAATAAAGAAAGATTAGCATTAGTTTTCCGATAGCCATTGTTTGGCTACTTATTAATGACTTATGTTGTATGTATTGATGTATGACATTTATGTTGGTGCCATAACTTGGATTTATCATTTATTGCTGTGACGATACGATTTAGTAACACCATTTTTATGAAAGGTACCATCCGGTTACGGATGAGGCAGTTTTATATGTACGCTTTCCGCAAAGTTTGAACGCCGTTAGGCAAAGTTTTTGTAAATCCAGGTTTTTAAAATGACGGGTGTTACAAAAAAAATATTGTAAAAAATATTGTCTTAGTTTAAATTCAGTTTATGTTTCCATATACTCAATGTTTAATTCTTTTGATATTTATAACTTTTTTTCTGTAATAATGTATATTATCTTCCGCTTTGTTGACATTTTATTTGAATCTATAAGAACATTTAACTTTTAACGGTTGTTTTTATTATATATATGATGATATAAACGTGCAACGCACGGGTCTAACCTAGTTTATAAACATAACTTATCTTTATTAAAAATCAAACATTACTCAGACGCAAAAGAACAAAAGAACACTAGTAGTATAATTAGTAATGAAAAAAATTTGTAAAATATAAAAGTTCTCAATAAATGAGGTAAAATAGTGATATATTTTTATATATCCACTAACAAACTTTCTACCGATCTCAATCATTTTTGTAGTTTCTATCATGGATCCTTTGTTTCAAAACTTCTACATGAATCTTGGAAATTGTTTCTTTTTTTAGTTACTGTTAGCATAAATTTAACTATAAATATTTGTTTAATAAAATATTTATTTTGATCGTGAATGAGACCGAAAAAATCAGCTTATTATTGAACTACTTAGATAGAAGAGTGATTTTTATTTGATAGAAGGTTTTTTGCTCTTTCTTTGGTTGACTCCATGAACACGCCACCTAGGACTCTTAGGAGCCCTAGCAGTTGATTGGGGTTGTAAATGAAGATGAGAAATGCTATGATAACTAAGGCTAAAAGGAGTAGGGCTACTCCTCTTGGAGGGAGGAGTAGCCCTACTCCTCTTGGAGGGGTATTTCCCATTATAGCTCAGTGGTTGTGATACGATATGGGTAATTATAGACCGTCTCACAAAGTCTGCACATTTCTTGCCTATTAAAGAAACTGATAAAACAAGCAAACTGGCTAGAATATATATAAAGGAAGTAGTTTCACGACATGGAATACCCATCTCGATTATTTCTGATAGAGATAGTCATTTTACTTCTAGATTTTGGCAGACATTACATAAAGTCTTAGGTACACGATTAGATATGAGTACCGCATACCACCCGCAGACCGATGGTCAGAGTGAAAGGACCATTCAAACGCTTGAAGACATGTTGCGCGCTTGCATAATTGATTTTGGGAATGGTTGGGAAAACCACTTGCCTTTGTGTGAGTTCTCATACAATAACAGTTATCACGCTAGCATCAAAGCTGCACCGTTCGAGGCACTGTATGGGAGGAAGTGTCGATCACCTATCTGCTGGGTTGAAGTAGGTGACAAATTTAAAATAAAAGACAGTCCAATTACAGGTCCAGAACTCATTCATGAGACTAATGAAAAGATCGTACAGATACAGAATCGATTAAAAACAGCAAGAGATCGTCAAAAGAACTATGCTGATGTAAGACGAAAGCCTTTGGAATTTCAAGTAGGAGACAAGGTTATGCTAAAAGTATCTCCTTGGAAAGGAGCCATCCGTTTTGGAAAAAGAGGTAAGCTAAACCCTAGGTTTATTGGACCTTTCGAAATACTAGAAAGAATTGGTCCGGTAGCTTATAGGCTTAGACTACCACAAGAACTTAGCCGTATACACGATGTGTTTCACGTCTCAAACTTGAAGAAGTGTTTGTCTGATGAAACACTAATTATTCCACTGGAAGAACTTCGAATGGATGACAAGCTGCACTTTGTTGAAGAACCAGTAGAGATCATGGATAGGGACGCTAAGCAATTGAAACAGAGTCGGATTCCTATTGTAAAAGTCCGATGGAATTCAAAGCGAGGTCCTGAATTTACCTGGGAACGTGAGGATCAAATGAAACAAAAGTATCCTCACTTGTTCGAAAAAGCCCTACATTCCGACCACACGCGCTAAATTTCGGGACGAAATTTTAATAACCGGGGGAGAATGTAACAACCGCCAAATTTCAGGTCGGCTAAATTAATAAACTAAATATTTCATGTACTATTTAAATATGTGATTTATCTAAATTCATGTGCAAATAAAACATCGTTATGAGATAATAAACCAAACAAACATTCATCGGGTTGATGAACTAGACATACTCAAATGTTATTTGCACACTCTATCTATAACTAATTATTATAGATTGCTTGAATGAAACATTATACGCTTTTAGATTATATACATTATCCATATTACCTTTTCTAGATATTAGATATTAAAAACGGATTGATAAACCATACGGTAAATAAATATTTATACACTGCTTTATTAAAAATAACTAAACTTCACACGTTTTCAATTTATCTCTTTTCTTTATACTATAGTATCACGAGTCAAACATTTACTTTACAAAAATTCTTTTCTCTTTTCATCCAATCATGGATGGAAATCTCCCGAAGCAATCACAGCCAAATAACCAAAACAAACATTCATCGAGTTGATGAACTAGACATACTCAAATGTTATTTGCACACTCTATCTATAACTAATTATTATAGATTGCTTGAATGAAACATTATACGCTTTTAGATTATATACATTATCCATATTACCTTTTCTAGATATTAGATATTAAAAACGGATTGATAAACTATACGGTAAATAAATATTTATACACTGCTTTATTAAAAATAACTAAACTTCACACGTTTTCAATTTATCTCTTTTCTTTATACTATAGTATCACGAGTCAAACATTTACTTTACAAAAATTCTTTTCTCTTTTCATCCAATCATGGATGGAAATCTCCCGAAGCAATCACAGCCTAATAACCAAACACAAAATTCTATATAAAGCCAAAGATAATTTTTAATTAATTCAAGCAGGACCCATGTCAATTATAAATCAACGAATTCAGAATTCGAATTCGTAATTTCAAAAGGTGAATAGTGCTGAATAGTAAATATCACTTTCATACTTTATCTCTATGATTAAAACTTCCAAAACTTGATCATAAGGGCTAATTCATAAAAAGTGATCAAAATAAAAGTTGTAGATTTTAATTCACTGATTCTATAGAAACTTGAATCGTATCGATTGGAGTCCGTATGAATATTTTAAAGCCAAAACTAATTATTAATATTTTTATTGCTATTTTTATAAGTGTTTGTAGTGTTTAACCATGTAAACTAATGTGTAAGCAGTAGTATAGTTTTGAGTCATGATTTTCACACTAATACAACAAACTTTCATTTACATACAACAAAGTATCAAAATAATTTCGATATAGACTACATATATAACCACTTATATACTACATACACTAATATTTATAATTATATTTATATATATCGATATTATCGATCGAATATCGATAATTATTAAAGTTAAAGTTAAAGTAATATTATTATATTATATTTATAAACGCGTTATTCGAATTCGTTCGCCTATAAATAGCCGACGATATTCAACCTTAATATTCACACCACCACATATTCTCTTCTAAATATTCTCTGGTATAACTACACAAGGCTTATTTCATCTACTTGATTGTTGCTATTATCACTAAGGTGAGTTTCATATTCCCCTTTTTAATTCTTTTATATGATTTATTTCGGGGACTGAGATACATGCATAAAAACTACTTGTTATACTTATATGTATATTTACAAATATATATATATTATATTATATATATATATCGATATTATCGATCGAATATCGATAATTATTAAAGTTAAAGGTAAAGTAATATTATTATATTATATTTATAAACGCGTTATTCGAATTCGTTCGCCTATAAATAGCCGACGATATTCAACCTTAATATTCACACCACCACATATTCTCTTCTAAATATTCTCTGGTATAACTACACAAGGCTTATTTCATCTACTTGATTGTTGCTATTATCACTAAGGTGAGTTTCATATTCCCCTTTTTAATTCTTTTATATGATTTATTTCGGGGACTAAGATACATGCATAAAAACTACTTGTTATACTTATATGTATATTTACAAATATATATATATTATATTATATATTTTGTAACTCCACTTATTTTACCTTTGGGGTGAAATACAAACTCTTTACTGTTATGATGAACACAAGTATCTCAGAAATGTATATATGGTTGATTCTAAGTTGCTCTGTTCACCCAAAGTCCTCTCCATCATGAACGATTAATTATGGAAACATAAACGTGGGTATATTGAATAGTACTATTGGGGTAGGCACCCCCATCCGGGTTGGTCATGCCAACTGGTTAAACGGATGTATATATATCTGGAAAACTTAGAGTACCCTGAACAAGGTACCTACTCCGGAGGCAAATAAACACACACTTGTCTAGTTTCGGTTCATGAGCTTAGAACTTGATATATACATTATCTACTCTTGTATTATATTTGATCCATTGTGTGATCAAATAGTTACTCTAAATCTTGTGGTTCATACTCTATATTTCTATTAAAAACCTATGATACTCTTTGCTTTATATTGTATCATAACTACTTGACATTGCGGTAAGACAATGGTCATACTGAACTCTGTATATCGTGAAACTATATTTTCTATATGAAAAACTTATGGAACTCACCAACTTTATGTTGACACATTTTAGCATGTATTCTCAGGTGATTAGATGATACTCTATTCATGGGACATTTTTCCGCTGCATACAACATGATGAACCATGGACCACCCCCAGGCTTTAGGACTGACTTATCAATTTGCTAAAGTCTCAAGATACTATTTAATATTGCTTAATATTAAATAAATGTTTTCAAGAATAATATATCTTTCATAATTTGTAATATAAATTTGTGAACAATGTTTTGGTATAAATGTATTTAAAACGACAACGTTTTGTGTCGTTCAGTATATCTTGTGTTGTGAATCCATGTACGTCATACCCCGTCTAGGGCGGGTGTGACACAAATACATAATTATTAAAGTTCATTACACACCATACTACAAAATAAAATATAAAATACGACATAAACTAGTCGTCATCGCTAAAGTAGGACTCAACGGTAGGCGGCACGTATTCTTCCTCATTCGCCCTCGCCGCGTGGTTATCCCATAGATGATCCACCAAATCAGCCAATAACATGTTATGTGTTTCTCTGCTCCTAACCGCATTTGAGTTCTCAATCCGCTGCTCCATTGGAGTTTCTTGCCTCCAATAATCCTCGTCCAAAGTCGGGTCATGCTCGTAGAAGTCTTGACAATAAGCTTTGTCTTCATCCTGCAAAATCATGTTATGTAAAATAATACATGTATATAACACGTCATGCATTCTCTCTTTGCTCCAAAACCGTGATGGAAAACTAATAACTTTCCAACGCTTCCTCAACACGCCGAAAGCTCGCTCAATATCCTTTCGCGCCGACTCTTGTTTTTTCTTGAAGTATTTTCTTTTGTCATCAATTGGGTCGGTAAATGTCTTCACGAAGGTAGCATACTCTGGATAGATGCCACCACTCAAATAATATCCGGCTTTATAATAATTGTCGTTTGCATAAAAAGGAGCTGCAATTTTGAACTTTAACACGTTAGTTACTATATAATAAGTGTAATGTTGAAGTTTATAATAATTATAATGTCAAATTTTGTAAGTCTAACCTGTAGGTGCCAAACCGGATATAATTTCTTCAAGAATGGGCGACGACTCAAATACGTTGATGTCATTGTTCGAACCTTGCTGCCCAAAATAAGCGTTCCAAATCCACAAATCAGTCGATGCGACCGCCTGAAGTATCATGGACGGCCGCCCAATATCCCCTCGTGTGTGCGTACCGCGCCATGCGGTAGGACACATCTCCCACGCCCAATGCATGCAATCAATACTACCTATCATGCCCGGGAAACCATGTAGCTGCTCATGCACATCATAAAGCCGCTGTATATCGCTAGAAGTAGGTCTACGTAGAAAAGTCAGCCCATATATACGTATAACACCTATAAAAATGTAAATAATATAACTATATAACTAAAATTATATAAATATGTATAATAAGTATGACATAATAAAATGTAAAACTACGTAACTAAAGTATAATAAGTATGACATAATAAAATGTAAAACTACGTAACTAAATTATAATAAGTATGACATAATAAAATGTAAAACTACCTAACTAAATTATAATAAGTATGACATAATAAAATGTAAATAAAAAAGTTTTAGATTGATACCTTTACAAAAGTTGGCTAGTGACTCTCGTAAAACCCTTTCCGACATCTCGAAATTTTCGTCAAATGAGTCGACGGTACTGCCGTATGCTAGTTGGCGAAGCGCGCAGTACACTTTTGTATCCCGGTGAAACCTAACTTCCCACGACAATCATATCTTTGTTGGAAATACGTATACTCCTCTTCCAAATCTCTTGTTATTTGCAAAAATAAACGTTTACTCATACGATAGCGCCTCCTAAACTCCCTCGGGGGATATACCGGGTTGTTAGCTTTAAAATTAATGTTGTTGAATTGTAATTATCCAAGTGTGGAAGGGGTCATAGTGAAAATAGACTAGTAGTATAAATACCCCTTCCCACCTCCTTTGTAAATAGCCTTTTTCCCATTTTAATACATATGACTTAATGAAATATTCATTCTCTCCACCTTTTATCTTTTAATTTCTATACAAATGATGATGAAAAACATGTTAAAAGCTTAGATTTATACATTACAATTGGTATCAGAGACCAAGGCGCCAAATCCGGACCGTTTCTCATCA
Organism: Erigeron breviscapus; assembly: GCA_034093135.1. Lineage (NCBI taxonomy): Eukaryota > Viridiplantae > Streptophyta > Magnoliopsida > Asterales > Asteraceae > Erigeron > Erigeron breviscapus. The sequence goes on along the minus strand of CM067169.1, from coordinate 38,579,601 downwards.
TTTTTGGAATTTTCAGTTTTATTTCTTCAGTAAATCCGGTATTTCTTCCGGTATTCCTTCCGGAATTCGTTTTTTTTTCCTTGAATTTCTTTTGTAAAACCGGTTTTCCTTCCGGTTTTCCTACCGGTATTCCTTCCGGTTTTCAATTTGATAATTTTTTTAATTTTCGTTGTTATATTCCAAAAAGTACCTGGTTTACACCAAAACCGGTATTTGTTCTTAATTTAATCATTTTCCAAACCAAATCTCTGCCCAAATTTCCCCTTGAAAACCGGTAATAGTTCATATTTTACCAAAACCGGATTTTGTACTCAGTTTCTGGAAACCGGATTTAGTTAACATTTTCTGAATACCGGATTTTGTAAGCAATTTTTGAATACCGGATATAGAACACATTTTCCTGAAACCCGGTTTTGAACACGTTTTCTGAAAACCGGCTTTCATTTTTTCCCTTCACTTTTTTCATTAATCCTTCACTAATACCGGCTTTCTTTTCGAATACCGGTATTAGTTCATAAAAACTCATATTCAACCTTTCCCAACCCAAACCCGACTCATAACCCATTTCATTTTCAAAACCCTTTACATTATTTCAATTACAAAGGAAACTATTACTTGTATCTTCAAGCCATATCTTGTTTCTCTCAGCCACTTTCTTCAACTCGTCCTTTAACAAATCGCTCTTACCGTTATTGAAGACTCGATTCTTGATTGATCGTTGGTGAATCTTGTTTGTTCGTTTAATAAGAGTGATATTTAGTGTATCGATTGTGTTGATGAGAGTGTGAGAAAGAATAGAGAAAACTAAGTTAAAGAAAGAAGTAATGAACATTTCTCTAAATTGTATTTGTATTTGTGCTTGAGAAATGATTTTTTGTTTTGCATAAGAGATAAAGAAGTGTTGAGTGAGTGAGAGTAAAGTGATAATATAGAGTGGTCTGTGTTTTCTTTTTAAAAGAAGTTCACGTGATTGCTTTGTCAAAAGGGGTGTCAGAAGTATAACGTGTGGCAGTGATAATTCAGTTCACCCGCGTGAGAGAGAGAAAAGTAGCATTGTTTGAGCTGTCAAAGTGAAGAGTGTTTCTTTGATTGTCTCAAAATTCATTAATAATATAAACGTTGCTTGTTTTAATTCAAAAATAAAAACATCTTTCTGAAATTGGTTGTAGTCTTCACGTGAAAGGGTAAGTGGGTTACAGCTCGGTATCTTATCTTTTCAAATGAGCTGTCACATTGTGATTGGATAAATTTTTGAATGCTCATTAGCTGGATACCATTTAGATAATAAATTCAAGAATTTGGTTCACGTGAAGAATTTTCTTTTTATTGTCTCATATTTTCCTTTTCATTTAATTGGTCCAGATTTTTTTTTGGGCCAACACTTTTAGTAAAAGAGTTTTTGGGCCAAAATCTTGCACTAAGTATTAGTTGGGCTGAAGTTTAAATTTTAGTTGGACTAGAATATTTTTGGACTTTCATTCGACTTTATTTATTGGGCTGTCATTATCATTGATTTCTAAAATGACGACCCATACACCACAAGACATTTTTACAAGTGATCCCATTTTGAGAGAGCTATTTTCATCCACGGTTACAAAACCTACTTTGGATCAAGAGAAGCGTCATGAAGATATGATGTGTTCATGTTGTTTAACTACTTTGAGTCGACCTCAAACCACTCCTTGCATTGCAAAGATTTACTCAACCAAACAACATGCTTTCAACAAATTCCATTTAATCGAGCTTGAAAATGAGAAACTCAAATTGGAAAACAAAGAGCTCAAGTCGGCAAATGATCTTCTGCAAACAAAACTCACGCGGTTATGTCATCAACTGAGAAAAGCTCATTTCCAAATCACTGATCAATTCAAAGAGTGTCATTCGAATGAACTTGTTTCGCTTGAAAAGATATCTCAACTTCGCAACGAATTGCAAAACAAGTCCATTTTGTTTGTGAGTAAAGAGAGAAAATTTCTGAAGATAATCGAACAACTTCAAGCTTATTCTAGGTCTTTAGAAACACAACTTGCAACTCTGTCAGCTCAAGTGAATTCATCATCGCCCCTTAATCCCGATTCCCTTTCTCCAAATCAACTGATACAATCAGAAAACAACTCTTTTTCCACCAAACCAAAAGTTCAGTCAAGTGACTCAATACAAATCAAATATTCAATTTCAGAACTTTTAAATCTCGCACCAAAACCTCATCAACCACCAGAAAATACCAAATCAACCACTATCGAACCACCAAATAGATCTTTCTCACCACTTCAAAAGTCCAAACCAACCTTTTCGAAATCCGTGCCTAATTTCTCCAAGACTCATGTTCCTCGATACAACACTTGTCGAGTTTTTAAGGATTCTATCACTAAAAGTGTTCGATTTAGAGATCAATATGGTTGGTTTTCACATATGCCACCAAAGTCCAAACCTCAAACTCCTGAACCTGCCCTCAAATCACCATTGATTCCACAAAAACTACTTCAAAATGAATTATCAAGTTTCAAATCAAGGTGGAATTCAATGTTCTTGAATCGAATTGACACAACTTACAAGAATTTGTCAAAAGTATCTAAGTCTTTTGGACCCGTTATCAAATGGGTTCCAAAGATTGCTTCAAAGTAAGTTGTTGTCATATGGCTTGTGCATATTTCTGTGTACAACCCGTTCAAAACATGTTTAATTGAGACGCTACTTCATAATTATACCTTTTCATTCACCTTTTGACCTATCAATCACTGTTGCATGATGAACACATTAAACATGTTCATCATGAGGGGGAGAAATGTGTTAAAGATTGATATTGATTGTCTTTTTGAGGGGGAGCTCAATGCATAGTTTGATTTTTTGTTCTGAAGATTATGCTCAACTTGAGGGGGAGCTAAATGACAAATATTTTTGGATCTATTAGTATGTTTTAACTGTATATTTTGAAAGGTGTTATTGATTGAGGGGGAGCAAGATTTAGAGAAGATTTCGTTCATATGACAAGTTGAGGTGGAGCTAAAATGACAAATCATTTTTATACCAAATTTACACCAAGCCAAGCTTCCGCATTTATACCAAGCTTCTGCATTTTACAAGAAACTCAAGTCTTCGCATCCACAGAATGTTTAAGGATCCAACAAGTCAAAGTTTCAAGGTCACTCAACATCAAAGATCCTCAACATAAAGGGCCCACCAAGTTTTAAAGATCGAAGACCATGCTGCATTTACAATTCAACACCAAGGGGGAGAATGTTAGCTTTAAAATTAATGTTGTTGAATTGTAATTATCCAAGTGTGGAAGGGGTCATAGTGAAAATAGACTAGTAGTATAAATACCCCTTCCCACCTCCTTTGTAAATAGCCTTTTTCCCATTTTAATACATATGACTTAATGAAATATTCATTCTCTCCACCTTTTATCTTTTAATTTCTATACAAATGATGATGAAAAACATGTTAAAAGCTTAGATTTATACATTACACGGGTTGTCAACAAAGTAAAAATGCATCAACCGTTCGTTTGCCTCATGCCGTCTACGATCTAGGACCGCCCTTCGCCTAAAACCGGGAACACGCGATATTGGTGTGCCCCCATCCTCTTCTTCTTCTTCCCTTGCGGCTTCTAACATTGTGTTAATGGTCAAAACGATCGTACTCTCGATAGCCTCGTCTAGATCGGTCGAACCACCACTTGAGTCGGAACTAGAAGATGAAAAATCATCGATGTCTTCCATAATGAAAAAAAAGTGTAGTGTATGTTTTATATAATTGTGAAAGGTATGTTGGTTTTGTTTTGGTTGAATGTAAAAAAGAAATGTCTGATGTGTATATATAGAAAGAAGAAAAGAAAAAAAACAAAAACTAGCCGTTTCTAACGGGTGGCACGGAAAAAAAGGATCGGTCAAAGGGAGAAATAGGCGAACGAATTCTATCGCCAAACCCTTTTTTTTTGCCAAGTTGCCTGGGCGGGGCAGTGTGTGGGGCGATGGGGAGGCGATAGGGAGGGGGGTATCGCTCCACTCCGGTTAGTCTAATAAATTATAAACACCTCTTTTACTAACTCACATGGCATCTTATGTGGCAATGCCATGTCATAACATATTAATTAGAGAAATGCTACGATAACTAACAAATTACAAACACCTCTTTTACTAACTAACATGGCATCTTATGTGGCAATGCCATGTCATAACATATTACGAGTAATAAACAAAAGAGTGATGATATACCTTCTTTAAAGTAACATTCTAACGATAAGATCACTAAATCAAGAAATAAGATGATAAAAGAAATTCATAGACTTTGGGTTTGATTTGTTGGAGATAAATGTGTGGTGGTTTATCCCTGAATTTCCATGGGTAGGTTCTAAATAGGATAATGATATTCGTACCACAGATTTTAATAGATCTACCACACAGTACAACATTCTGAACACACTGTACAAGTTATTAAAACACATGTGTGATAGATTTATCACAACACATGGTACGAATATCACTCCCCTTCTAAATATTGTCTTAAACCAAAAAATTGAATGTTAAAAAAGTGAAAATTCATAAATTTATTTCTTAATAAAAATTATTAAAAAGATATTTTTTTTTTGAAAGGTATCAATTGCTCACGAATATCGAGAGATCTAATATACGTTGTCTTAACCGGGTCTGCTATAGAGAGTCTCTTGCAAAATAGATTATGAAATTAAACCCCTCGATAAAAAATTGTTATTATTAAGAGATTTGTAGGAAAAATTTTACCCGAATTCATCATAAATGAAAATTAGATAACTGTCTTTTTAATATTTATCATTTCTCGAAATAAAAACGTGGATATAAGGCTGAGTAGCTTTCAATCAAGATATTTATACAGATTTGCTATTTTTGCCTTTACTCTCATTATGAATAAACAATAACAGGTTGTTGGGGGTGGATGGAGATTTCCTCAAGTTGAAAACAACTTGAGGGGTCAAGTTAGAGAATCGTAACCCTTGGATTATAATCAAGAGACAAGATTCAAAGATGATAATTGAATCTTGACCCTTGATTTTAATCCAAAGGTCAAGATCTCCCTAACTTGACTCAAGTTAAGAAGGTAACTTGAGGAAATCTCCATCCGTTGGGGGTCAACGTGTGACTGTAGAATAATCTAAAGAAATATGTTAAATACAACCATTGTAGTTAATGTGTATATAAATAATTGTATCTTTCTATATTATACAAGCTCACATTTTGAATTTTAAGGCAACTGTATAATTATTTTATGCACTTTACTTCCATCTTTAGAGCTGCATCTAGCAAGATACTTATCTTAATTATGTGACTACTAACATGTGTACAATGAGTGTTTTCATTAGTCAATAACTAATAAAGCTCATGTATATTTTTTGCTTGGTAACGATTAGTGATACCCTAACTAGCACCAAACTAATGATTTATCAGAGAATTACAGTTACAGTTTACATGTGTATAACTGAGATAGTGAGATGAGCAACCAAAATTCTAATTCACCATCTTGATTTTTAGAGAGAAACTTTCATCTTGCTAGTTGCTACTTGCCTACTTTTTTTTTTTCTTTTTCTTTTTAGTTCGTATATCCGGATTCCGGATCCTTTTCACCGATTATATATGTCCCTTGTTCTTCATGGCTCGTTCGCTTCGATATACTATCTGGTGTCACCATGGAACTCCCTTTGACAATAAGATGAGGCAACATCCAAACCTATCGATATGCTTTTTATTCCTAATTTATCCCAAGTTTTTCTACAATTACAGTAGTAATTAATGTTGTTTTTCTTTTTGTCTTCCACTACAATAATATGATTTTTGTATTTGATGTAGTCTTTATAACTAATGTCTACTTGAAATTTTGTCACACATACATGGAGGGTAGAAAAAAAAGTTTATTAGGCCTTTTTCAACAATAAATGTCCATCACATCAGCGCAACATTACATGTTCTCATGTTCCCCTAAGAGCATCCGATTACCAACAATAACATTTTTCTCTCTTCTTCCTTAAATAATTTGTTATTTTTTATATAGAAAATACAATTTATTATTTATGTATTTATTGGTGGAATAGGGGCGTGGCCCCATTCCAACCAAAGACACATCTTCTTTCTTTGTTCGTAACCAGATAAGTTTCACCAAGAACACCCCAAGAATAGAGTGGTGCCAATGTCGACATGAGATGACACCAAAAAAGAATACTCCCATGACGTGTGGTTGGCGTATACCTTAGTTCAAAAATCAAAACCATCCAAATGTTTAAAAGGCTTAACACTTCACACGTTTGCGGTTTTCATGTTGAAGTCCATTCATTGTCTTAAATTCACATTATACACTAATACTCAGATAGAAACACACAACAACACACATCCGGACCACAATCTGGAACTCTCTCTACAACCAGGGTTTTTGATTTACTGTCAAACAAAAACATTACCATACGTATCATCCAAATACAAAATTTGCGATACCAAGTTGTATATGGTCAAATTGCTGTATTCAACTCGTATTTGTTGGTGATTTTATAGTCACCAGCCATTTAGTGTGATTGTGATTTACGTTAAGTGCAAATGCGAGTTAGATGAGTGCAGAATGAAGTGGCGGATCAATTAATATTAGATGGTGGGCATTATTTAAAGTTTTACCTTAAAAAATAGCAAAAAAACTACAATTACGAGTATAATGAAACATCAACCAAGCATTTGTCAGCTAGCATGAACAGATTAGCAAAACAATATCGAATCAACAACCAAACAGCTTGAAACCTAAAGAAAAACATCCGTTAATAGCACCTAAAACATCTGTTAACAACACCAAAAATTGTACCAAAACAAGTAAACTACATTAAAAAAAGGGTTAAGAATCTGGGAGTGTATGTAATTTGTCATCTTTTACTATTGTATGTATGCATCAAAAATTTTGAACGTTTGATGGAAGTATGTCGCTAAATTGAATAAATCGTGTAATCGGTGACCTGCTTGATGGTTAGCCGGTAACAAATTGAACGAGGCGCGTGTTTTTGTTGCTTACATGGAAAATAATGAACACCTCATATTTTCTTATATAAAATCTATCAACCACCGATAAATACCCCACCCTTATCATTTCCCCCCATTTATCACTTAACCTAAATTCACCCACCCACCCCGATCCCTTTTCAGTTCAATCACCCAACCAACAAAACATCCTAAATCAAGAACGGTACATGGTTTAATTCGTCATTTCCTGTTATATTAAGGTATGTTATACATTAATCTTTCATCTACGTTCTATGATTATGTAAAAAATTAGGGTTTTCAAAAGGGGGAAAAATTAGGGTTTTCGATTTTGATTATAAAAATTGGGGGTTTTCAAAAATAATGTATGGGTTTTCAAGTACGTTAGTTAATTAGTCTGAAATTATGTTTTTTTATATGCTTGTATCTGAAATTATGTTTTTTATATGTTTGTGTTTCTAGATGGAAGAGCAACAGCCTATTTTGTTCCCGATAAATGTCCATCACGATGGTATGTTCTTTTTTCACCCTTTTCGTTAGGTTAAGTCACGGAAATGTAATCAACTAAGGCCGAAAAGTTATTGTATACATGAACTTACAAAAGGTTTATTGTATACATGAACCCTTAAAAAATGGTTATAGAGTACACGTTTTACCTGCTATTCCCTTAGCCGGTAACCCTTGTGAATTCTTACAAAATTGCTGACGTCAGCATGACGTCAGCAATTTTGTCTTATTCTTATTTTGTCATTTTCTGCAGTTTTTTTTTTTTTTTTTTTTTTTTTTTTTTTTTTTTTTTTTTTTTTTTTTTTTTTTTTTTTTTTTTTTTTTTTTACAATTTTTTTTTTTTTTTTTTTTTTTTTTTTTTTTTTTTTTTTTTTTTTTTGTTTTTTATTTTTTTTTTTTTTTTATTTTTTTTTTTCTACTTTCTATCTCTTAATTTAACGCTTTTAACTTATTTGTACCACTTAACTTATTGGTTTTTTAACTTTAGTCTAACTTTTTGTATACAACTTAATTATAGTTTAGTTTTAAAGTTTTTAATTTTTATCAATTAACTTTGGGTTTCTAACTTTAATCATCAAATCTTTTTTTTTCTTTACTCTCTATCTCTTACATTAAGGTTTCTAACTAAACTATAGTAAATTTTATGTGTCCAAGCTTTTAGGTACCGTTGTATGTATAAATGCTTGCATGACGCAGTGTCGATCCCGGACAACGTCCCCCTGGGGTCAAAAAACTAGTTCTAACTACACACATTCATCAGAATTTAGAACCATAAGAATTAAAAAAAAATAAAATCGGATCTCCATATCTCGATGATGATGATGTCAAATAAATGAATAACAAACACAATCACTGATGAAAAACGATGTCAAACCACCGCACACAATAATAGAAGTTTTGTAAGTTCATGTACACAATAACTTTTTGTAAGTTCATGTACACAATAACTTTTTGGGCATAGTTTATTACATTTTCATGCACTTAACCGGCCCACATCAAGACTTTAGCCGGTTCGTTATACAATAGAAAAATAGCAGGGTTCATGTATACAATAAACCTTTTGTAAGTTCATGTACACAATAACTTTTCGGCCTTAGTTGATTACATTTCCGTGCACTTAACCCTTTTCGTTATTCTCATGGTCTTCAAACTGTACTTCAGATTAGACAGTTTGATTCGTTACAAGGGTTAGTACGTCACATTGAGGGTGAAATAGGAAATCCAATAGAAGGGTTGTACTATCAGTTAAGACCAGGTGACATGGGTTCATTCATGAAATTAAGATCTGATGCTGAAGTAGAAACCTTTTTTGATTTAGCTGATACATATGGGCTTATGCAACTCTTTTGTGAGCATGTGGGTGTCAACCTAGATAATTATGTGCAAAATAATAAGAATAATGAACCACAAGAGGAGATAGATTTGCAAGACCATGAGAATGAGGAGCATGAAAATGAGGAGCATGAGACTGAAAAGGAAAACAATGAGGATAATTATGAGGACTACTTGGTTGAAAATGAAGAAAAAAAATGAGGAAACTGAAAACAATGACAAAACTGAAAATAATGAGGAGAATGAAAACAATGAGGAAAGTGAAAACAATGAGGAAAAAGAAAACAATGAGGAAACTGGTGAAGGGAGTAGGAATCCAGGAGATGGAGATAGTGATGATGATGATGATTGGGATGTAGCTGATGAGGATGATGAATCAGTAACTTCCTTAGATCACTTAAGTGAAGGAGAGGATGAACTCAGAGAAGTCAGGCAAGGTAGACCCATTGCAAAGATGCCAAAGCCTAGCCAGTTACCTAAAATTGATGACTATCAAAGTGATCAAGGTCATGATAAGTCTGTTATACAAGAGGAGCATGATCAATTCTTGAAGGACCTTGTTGAAGCAATGACCAAGAAAGATGGGGAGGAATTTCAAGATCCCCTGCAACCACCACCTGATGAGAAGGGACCATTCCCTGTTTATGACAAATCAACTCACTGGAGATTAAAAATGCCAAAGGTAACAACTTCATATGATTAATGTTTAATTTCAGAATATTTAGTCATGTCATGTGCATTGTATAATATATATATTTTTTAGGTTGGTGAAAAGTATGAAAGCCCTGAGCAATTGAAGGAGTGTCTGACATATTATGGCCTTGCAAATGGTTACTCTTTATGGTATGAGAGGAGTTGCAATAAAAGCATCATTGCAAGGTGTGGAAACAGACCACCAAGGGTGAAAGATGAAGAAAAAGGCAAACAGATCAAGGATGGTCTGAGATATCAACAGAAGGGTAACCGTAAGTTTAGGTTGTATGCAACTTGGATGGCTACAGAGAGGACTTTTCAGATTAGGACAATGGAAGGGGAGCATACTTGTGCTAGGAATTTCAAGTTTGGGACATTGATTAATTACAAGTGGATTGGCAGGCATTTTGCAGATAGGATTAGGCAACAACCAGAGATAAAATTGTGTGTCATTCAGGAGTTAGTCATGAAAAAATACAAGTGCTTTGTAACACATACACAGGTCAAAAGGGCTAAGACTTGGGCATTGACTGAATTTGAGAAGTCTTTAGAGGAGCATTATGCTCTACTTAGGCCATATGGTGAAACATTACTGAGGACAAATCCTGGTTCAACTGTTCAGCTAGGCACCACTATCAACCCTGATGGGAAAGTTTACTTTGACAGATTTTATGTATGCTTGTATGGTCTGAAGCAGGGGTGGAAATTTGGATGCAGGAAGATTGTAGCATTAGATGGTTGTTTTTTGAAAACAACATGCAATGGTGAGCTACTGACAGCTGTTGGAAGGGATGGCAATAATCAGATATATCCCATTGCTTGGGCAATTGTAGGAGTGGAAAATAAGGATAATTGGATATGGTTTTTAAGGTTGCTAGAACATGATCTTGGATGTCAAGAAGGTGATCAACTTACTTTAATGTCTGACCAACACAAGGTACACTTTTATACAACTTCTTTTACTTATTTCTTAATATGTTGTTATATTATACATATAACTTGATTATTGTCTTGTTCAGGGTCTGATTGAGGCTGTAAAGGAGGTGATGCCCAGAGCAGAGCACATGCAGTGTGCAAGGCACATTTATGAGAACTTCAAGAAAATTTACAGTGGTGAGCATTTCAGAAACCTGTTCTGGAGGGCATGTAAGGCAACATATCCTGCCCAATTTGAAGAAGTCATGAAAGGGGTTAAGTTAGCTAACCCTAATGCTTTTAAATACTTAATGGATAGAAACCCTAAATCCTGGTCTAGGGCCTTTTTTTGGCTGCATACTGGTTGTGAAGCAGTAGAGAATGGGTTTAGTGAATGTTGGAATTCTGTACTTTTGAAGGTTAGGAATAAGCCTATAATAACCCTCTTAGAAGCTTTAAGGGTCATGCTTATGATGTGACAATCAAGTTATGATGCAAGTCCTTGGTTGCATATACATGTCCAAATTTTTTAGGTATATAATGTCCACATTAAGCATATACATGTCCAATTTTTACAAGTATGTAATGACATTATAATTCATTGCATATATTTCAGTATAATAGGGATATCTCCAAAATATTGCCCAAAAATGATCAAAATCTACAAACCAACACAAATGCCATAACCAAGACAATTTTCATTGCATTGTTTTCATTACAACAAAACAGAAACAAAAAAAAACAAGACAAGATACTTAGTTCATGAGTTACTAGTCCAATCACAATGGAGAACATGGCTGCAACACCAACAAAAAAATAGAAAAGCTTGTCTTTCATATTCACTCTTTTTTTCGACAAAGTCAAGTCTTCCAATGCTTTCAACAGAAATTGAACCTTTGAATCATCTTGTTCATCTCCCACAGCAGATTTAAACTTAACAGGTTCCTTTGATTGAGAATGAAGATCGTAAAGAAGTTCCTTGTAGTATTGATTCGGTAGTTCTTCATCAAGGAAAGTAAAGGTAGTACAATATCGGCTTTTCACCTGAAATAAAACAACAATTTTACCCTAATAAACATAACCCTAATTCAATTTGTTCGAGAATATATGAAAAATCACCTTAGGGCATCGTACAAATCGCCTGCCCGGATTTTTGGTAGTCCACGATGTAAAAACGAGCATCTTTTCTCCATAGTGACACTGAATATATCGACTAGTTGGATTTCTTGAAGAAGAAGACGAGCTTGAAGCCATGGCAGAAAAAGAAGAGAGGGAAAGAGAGCGGGAAAGAAAGAGAGGGAAAAGAGATGGGGGCGGGAGAAATAATGAAAAAGGGGGGAAATATTAGGGTTTTACATCTAATATTTAGGTGACATGGAACCAGCGTGGAAGCCTAGATGGCACTTGACCGGCTAAAATTTTGATCCAACCGGTAATTACACGATTGATTCAATTTATCAGGTATACTTTCATCCAACGTTCAAAATTTTTGATGCATACATACAATAGTAAAAGATGACAAGTTACATACACTCCCAGATTCTTAATCCTTAAAAAAAAGACTTTACGGCCGGTATCAGAATGTAATGAACTATACACGAATGCTTATGTTGTATAAGGAACTACTCGGGTGTTCATTATATGTAATAAACTTTCAAATTCTTGATATTGAATGTATTTGTGTATAGTTGATTACATTCTCATACTCAATTATTGAAGTTCATGACAACAATTATTGAATGTTTGAGTTGAGGAATACGAATCCATCGTTACCACAACATGTTATCACGACACGATTGTCACACATTGGTGGCTACAAACAATATAGGAAAACAAGATCGATCGTTTTAAGTTTTGCCTTGCACACTTGCCGGTTTGTTTTATAGTAATTATGATTGTATCAATTGCCGAGTACATTTTAAATCTTATCTAAGAAATGTTTGATGCATGTGTCTGTTATTTCACTCTGTTCGATTAGCCTTTTCCAGTATTCATCGGTCTATGTAAATACAAATCTTATATGCAGCTTATAGACATTGCCAAATATGCTTCAAAACAAATATGATACATAAGCAATTAATAGATTGAGGGTGGAGATATATAAAGAAAAATGAGTGAAATCCATGTTTATTTAGTCCAATGAATTTTAGGCCTATATATCAAAATGACTGTCTTTTTCTTGTTTGTTCAACTAGTGGGGAAGACTTTCAAAGGATTGGTTAGTTGCACCCATTTGCCTATTTGTTTGTGCTAAATCTTGTTGGTTTCAGCCTACATAGAACCCCCATATTATATAAAAACAAAATCTTTGTTATCATGAAGTTGTTTGAATTGCTTAAATGACTAATTACGAGTATTATATATGTTTTCCTTAAAATCTTGCTAACAATTATCTAAAATATAGACAATCTTACATTTAGAGCACCCCAATAGAAGTGTATTGAGAATGTATTGAGAGTGTATTCACTTGAACACCATTGGGAGGGGAGTGTATTGGGAGAGATTGTGGTGGTGACCACGGAGTGTATTGGATTTTTTCATTTTTTTTCATTTTTTTTATTCCTTCTCTCACAGACATATATTTATTAATTTAAATGGTGGGTGTTGGAATGTATTGGATGTATTGGGTATTGAATGTGAATTGGGGGAATGTATTGGAAAGAGGTTTTTCTGATGTGGCGCTGATGTGGCAGTGTATTAGAATGTACTGGGGAATGACATTGGGGGTGCTCTTAAGATTAAAGTTCCTAGAAGTATCATCATACCTCTCACAAATGTTGAAGTATATAGATATTGATGTTCCACAATTTCAACTCTAATTTCTTGGAGATCATCTCAATGGTATCTTAGTCCTCCCATAAGGGTTTTGGGCGAGACCCAGGTTCAAATCCTGAGGGGCAGATTTAAACCTATTAATCGTCGTGCCGTTTGGTGGATTAATAGGAGGTTTTCCTTCCTCTGTGGTTCTTTGAAAATTCAAATGACATCGTGCCCGAAAGACGTAGGGACCGATAAGTGGGACGAACAGACTCTGACCATTCGAACGTTCAAAAAAAATAAAAAAATCTTGGAGATCATTACCATTATGCTCCACATTATCCATTTGTTGTAGACACCTTAGTCATCGAAGTGATCTAGGATTTTAGGCTAACGTTTATACCAAAATTTGCAGTTATAGTCAAATTATGGGACATGAAAGCATATAAATATATGATCCTATCAAAAACTTAAACTAGTAAGTAACCTAAAAAAACATACATGTTTCCCATGTTCATCTAGAGAATCATGATGCTTAGTGCCCTGTGCATCAAGCAAAATGATTGCAAGAATTGCCCATAGAGACTAAATCATACCTTTACGGACACTGTCAAAGAAGCTGGAAAGGATCACTGATAGAGAGAATTTGAAGAGAGAGAAGATTTATTTTGATTTTCAATATATGATTGTATACAAACTGAAATGGAGTATTTATACAAAGAAGATCGGTCAACGATTTTGACCAGTAACCGCCTCTCCAACGACCTAACAAACTTTCAAACTTTAAGACACAAACACCCCCTGACTTATTTCTATTTTACATATCAATCCCAACTAAAATAAAACTAATATTTTGTAACAAATGCCCCCCCTTAAGGATTTTTGCCCTCAAAAATTGAAAGTGGGGAAACGACATTTCAGATCATCCAAATACTCCCATGAAGCTTCTTCCAAAGACAGTCCTTCCCAATGCACCAACACTTGAATTGCAGCTTTAGAACCCTTCCTAACCATCCTTCTGTCGATAATTGAACGAGGCTGCAGAATGAACCGTGGACCTTGTGGCAGAGGAGCAGTCTGCAGTGGAGTACCATGAACTTTTTTGAGCAGAGAAACATGAAATGTATGGTGGATTTGAGCTGAGGCAGGCAAGTCCAGTTTGTAAGCCACTGAACCAATCCTTTGCAACACCAGAAAAGGACCAAAATACTTTGCAGAAAGCTTCCTATTGTGATGAGTTTTCATAGATTGCTGAGCAAATGGGTGCAGCTTCACATAGACCCAATCTCCTACTGCAAATTCCCTTTCACTTCTATGCAAATCTGCTGTTTGCTTCATTCTATTTCTGGCAACTGCTAAATTTTGTTTCAATTTCTGGATCATACCTTCTCTTTGCCTGTGTAATTCCTCTACTGAAGCCAAGGAAGTATCACCAGGAATGAAAGGAATGTGAATGGCTGGTTTAACTCCAAACAAAGCTTCATAAGGTGACATCCTAATTGCTGAATGCCATGTGGTATTGTACCACCATTGAGCCAAAGGTAACCATTTAACCCAATCAGTTGGTGAATCAATACACATTGCCCTCAAATAAGCCTCCAAGCACCTGTTAAGCACTTCAGTCTGCCCATCTGACTGAGGATGATAGGCAGAGGACATGGACAGTTGAATTCCCTGTAGCCTCATGAATTCCTTCCAAAAATTACTTACAAATATGGGATCTCTGTCTGAAACAATAGTAGATGGAGGACCATGTATCTTGAAAATATTATCCATAAAAGCTTTAGCAACTGTGGTGGCTGTGAATGGATGAGTCAGAAGGATGAAGTGACCAAACTTTGTTAATCTATCCACAACCACAAAAACTGTATCTTTTCCTTGTATTTTTGGTAATCCAGACACAAAATCCATGGAGATATCAGTGAATATAGATTGGGGTATTGGGAGAGGTTGTAAATAACCTGGATAAGGTACCAACTCATACTTTGATCTTTGGCACACTTCACACTCCTTAATAAAACTTTTCACTTCCTTAGCACATCCCTTCCAATAAAAGAGATCAGTAATTCTGGTTAATGTAGGGACAACTCCTGAATGTTCACCTACTGCAGAAGCATGAAACAATGAGATAATTTCCTTTCTCAAATTAGGTGCCCTTCCCACCATAATTTTGCCTTTTCTCCTTAAAATCTGACCATCCCATGTCCTATTTTTCACCACCACACCTCTTTGCAGACTCTCTAACACCTTCAAAAGATCATTATCCTGCTGCCAAGAATCTTTAATTCTTCCCAACAATAATGGATCCAAAGTACTCACTCCCATTTGTAACAAGGACAGACCCTGTACCCTGGACAACCCATCTGCAGCCACATTATCAATTCCTTTTTTGTATATTATCTCAAAATCATACTTCATTAGTTGAGACAACCATTTTTGTTGCAGGGGAGTCACAATGGTCTGACCAGTGAGGTACTTCAAACTGTGATGGTCAGTTTGAATTATGAAATGATTACTGATCAAATAATGATGCCATTGTTTCACAGCCAATATGAGTGCCAATAATTCTTTTTCATAGACTGACCAAGCTTGTTGTCTAGAAGAGAGAGCTTTGCTAATAAAAGCAATTGGATGCTTATCTTGCATTAGGACAGCACCCAAACCTTTACCAGATGCATCAGTTTCAATGACAAAAGTCTTTGAAAAATCTGGTAGACTTAGCACTGGAGGGTTACTCAGTGCTAATTTCAACTGTTTAAAAGCTTCTTCTGCTCCAGTAGTCCAAGAAAAGTTGTTCTTTTTGAGCAATTCTGTGAGTGGCTTAGCAATAATCCCAAAATTCCTTATAAATCTTCTGTAGTAGCCAGCCAACCCTAAAAATCCCCTCAATTGTTTCACATTCCCAGGTGTAGGCCAATCCATGATTGCTTGTATTTTCTTTGGGTCAGTTGCCACCCCCTTCTTATTAATCACATGACCCAAATATTCAACTTTTTCTCCTGCAAAATCACACTTACTCCTCTTGGCCTTTAAATCATTTTCTCTCATAATAGACAGTACTAACTCCAAATCCTCCATATGCTTGGACCAAGATTTGCTATAGACCAAGATGTCATCAAAAAATACCAAGGTACACTTCCTTAACAGGGGCCTAAACACATCATTCATCAGTGATTGAAAGGTTGCTGGGGCATTAGTAAGTCCAAAAGGGAGGACTAAAAACTCAAAGTGGCCAGCATGGGTTTTGAATGCAGTTTTATAAATGTCTGGCTCATGCATTCTTATCTGGTGATATCCTGAACTCAAATCTAGTTTTGAAAAAATAGTAGCCCCTTGTAGTTCATCTAAGAGGTCTTCTATCAAAGGAATTGGATACACATCCTTAACTGTTGCTACATTCAACTGCCTGTAATCTATGCACATTCTCCAAGTGCCATCTTTCTTTTTCACTAATACCACTGGGGCAGCAAATGGACTGTTGCTATGCCTAATTACTCCAGTGTCCATCAATTCTTGTGTTAAACTTTCTATCACATCCTTTTGAGTCTTAGCATACCTATATGGCTTGAGATTCAAATTAATCTTGTCATCCTTCAAAGGAATTTTATGATCACAATTCCTTTGTGGTGGCAATCCCTTTGGCAGTTGGAACACATCATCAAATCTTTCCAATAACTCTTCTAATTTCTTATCTGTCTGGCATTCTTTAAGCATAGGTTGACACATGTTGTTATTGCCATTAGGTTCAGCCAGTGTCAGTAATTCAGCTTGTACCACTCCAGTGTTGCTCAAATAACTGTGTAATTTCTCCATGGAACATAAACTAACACCCTGTTTGATCACTCCTTTTAACTCAAATTGCTTTCCTCCCAAAACAAATTTCATTGTCAAACTCTTAAAATTCCATATAATGTCATTCAAAGTAGCCAACCACTGTACTCCTAAAACTATATCATAATTCCTTAACTCCAATGACAACATATCAGCAGTGAACCAGTCACCCTGCATCATCCACTTAAAAGCTCTACACATATCCATACTAGCCATATCATTTCCATTAGCAACTGACACCTTAACATGAGGAATCTTAACAAGAGCACACCTAATTTTCTCAGTCAATGCCTTATTTATGAAATTGTGTGTGCTGCCACTATCTACCAGAATATGCAGATTCCTAGTGCCTATAGTCCCAACCACCTGCATAGTTGAAAAAGAAGGAATACCTAAAATTGCATTCAATGAAATGTGAGGCTCACCTTGTATCACCACAGCCTGCTCATGGTTACTCACAACAATTTCTCTACATTCAACCTCCTCTTCTAATCCTTCCTCTACTTCTATCAAAAAGAATTGCTTCTTTCCTTTACACACTTTAATATGTCCTGGAACAAATTTCTCATTGCAATAGAAGCACTCACCCCTGGATCTCTTATCCTCTAAATGCTTATTAGTCATTTTAGCTGGTACTATAGCATTAGAAGGCATTGAGTTCACAGGTGTAGCTAGTATAGGCTGTTTGGAAGCATTACTTAATTGAGACATATTTCTAACTCCTCCACCCTTATAACCATAACTACTATTCCCTCCTGAAGCTTTTCCTAAGGATTTATTACTGTCATTCTGCAATTTTGCTAAAATATAGGTATCCTTAAGTGTTTTTGGCTTAAACATTCTAAGAGGACACTTAATTTCAGGCTTTAATCCTTCAATGAAACAACTAACAGTATGATCCTCAGGAAGACTAACCTTAGTTAGTAATGAATCAAATTCATCACAATAAGCTTCCAATTCCCCTGTCTGAGTGAGAGCTTTCAAGGAGGCCATAGGATCCTCCATTTGTGTGGTGGAGAACCTAGCAGTTATGGCTTTAATATATTCAGTCCACAAAATAGCTTCCATACCTTTACCACTGGTTCTCATGTAACCTAGATGCCATGAGAGGGCTCTGCCATCCATATGCACTGCTGCGTACCTCACCTTACTTGTTTCTAGAGTTTCATCAATTGTAAAAAAATGATCACACTTATATAGCCATGAATCAACATCATCTCCATTGAATCTCGGAAATTCAAGCCTAGTGAGCTTGTTAGCACTTGGACGATCGCCGTTGTTACGCTCCGCCGTCAATTGCCGCTGGTTCTTCAAAATTTCCACCTCCTTTGTCAATTCTTCAATTGTAGCTCGCATCGATAATGACGAATTGATCTGAGTAGCTAAATCCTTTTGAGCTTGTGCGAATTCCTTCTGTAATCGATCGTAATCCTGATTGCGAGTATCTGGTGCCATTGATATGAAGAAGAAGGAAGAAAAAATCAACGAGTTCGCCGGAAACCTAATCTGAATGATGATCGGAGATGAAATCCGATGGCGGTTATCGGAAGCGCTCCACTTCAGAGGCTTTGATACCACAATGATAGAGAGAATTTGGAGAGAGAGAAGATTTATTTTGATTTTCAATATATGATTGTATACAAACTGAAATGGAGTATTTATACAAAGAAGATCGGTCAACGATTTTGACCATTAACCGCCTCTCCAACGACCTAACAAACTTTCAAACTTTAAGACACAAACACCCCCTGACTTATTTCTATTTTACATATCAATCCCAACTAAAATAAAACTAATATTTTGTAACAATCACAGACAAGATTCTGATCCTTACAATACAGATGACTATGAAAGTATGAAGCTAAATGAATTAGGTGGGTACTGCAGTAACAAATTTTGAAGAATGCCCGTAGAATCTATAATGGATTTTCGAGTTGAGCTGAGCTCGAGTAAGTTTCTAAGCCTAGTCTTTGCCTATTGGACCTGATCAATTCGGTTTGGGTCATATACGATCCACATGCATCCGTACCTGTGTAAGGTTTTTGGTAAAAGAATAAAGTTCAACCATATAGAATGCTCCTGGTCACAAATGCAATTAAATATCTTACCAATTCCTAATAATATAAAGATAAGGTCAGCCTTCACAAGGAGCCATTATATCCATATCCAATGTTATGAGGGTTCAGCACCTACAGGCTACATGTATAGCTGCAGTGTTCAAGGCAGTTGCATAATTTTGTTAACAATTTTTATTTTGATGGTTTCATCGAAAATTATCCTTTTAATTTTCGCTAGAGTCAGGTGCTTCTGGTCCTCCAGATTGCCAACACCCATCACTTTACAAAGTAGGTGTCAGTATCTAATATCAAAAGTTTACTTCTCTAATCCGATGAATTGTTTGATGTCGTAAAAAAGAAGTCAACTTTAACTGGACAAGATGAAAACGAAATATAACCCAACAATAATGCAAATGATTTCACATCTCAAGAACAGCAAACTTTTGATATCACCTTAATCATATAGGTATTTAGTTCTTTACCATATGCAAAGGGTAGTTTGTTTTACTGCCCGCATTGCAGCAGCAGCAAAGGCTTTGGCTGATTCTGCATCTGCTTCTGCTACCTCTGCTTCTCTTGCAGCCTTTTCGGCTTCTAAAAGAGCTGCCTCCGCTTCTGCAACTACTTTCACAGCCATGGCAGCAGCCTGTCGTGGGGTCATGATCCTCATCTTCTCCAACTCCGCATCAATATCTGCTTTTGTAAGAATCTTCGTACCACTGAGACAACACTCCTGCTCTACTTTTAGAAGCAAAGTAGATGGGTTCTTATCTGAATATGAACTTGGTGTTAACCTGTATCGATGCCTCACCTGTATTACCCAAGCAAGAGTTTCAATCAATGTATCTGCGTCGATGTAGCTCAACCATAATTTTAGTACAGCCCAAGGTAATCCTAAAAATGGAGTATTTATACAAAGAAGATCGGTCAACGATTTTGACCATTAACCGCCTCTCCAACGACCTAACAAACTTTCAAACTTTAAGACACAAACACCCCCTGACTTATTTCTATTTTACATATCAATCCCAACTAAAATAAAACTAATATTTTGTAACAATCACAGACAAGATTCTGAACCTTCAAAAAGCCTATCGTTTCCACAATAAAAAAGAGCTGTACTATGTAGAAAACTGCACATATCCTGAGATGAGTCTGCTGTAGATCTTGTTGAGAAAACCTGGTTCATTGTAGTCTGCATGTGGATAATAAACAGTGGCTGTTAAGTTGTATATTGGAATAAAACCTTATCAAAATATTTGAACCAAACGACATTATAGCTTGAAAGAATTGGTTGACTTGAACATATGAAATACGTAAGCACAAACTGATAGGTATTGTTCAAAAATTCACATGCTTGTGGTGCCTTTTTTTTCTTTCCTTTTAGTTTTGCAAAAAAGACCATTTGTTTGAAATGAAAAACCAGATTATAGGCTGGAAAAGATGATTACTCCTTTCAGAACAGAAGTTTCAACTTTCAAGAACTATGATTTGAAAACAGCAAACTTTTGATATCACCTTAATCATATAGGTATTTAGTTCTTTACCATATGCAAAGGGTAGTTTGTTTTACTGCCCGCATTGCAGCAGCAGCAAAGGCTTTGGCTGATTCTGCATCTGCTTCTGCTACCTCTGCTTCTCTTGCAGCCTTTTCGGCTTCTAAAAGAGCTGCCTCCGCTTCTGCAACTACTTTCACAGCCATGGCAGCAGCCTGTCGTGGGGTCATGATCCTCATCTTCTCCAACTCCGCATCAATATCTGCTTTTGTAAGAATCTTCGTACCACTGAGACAACACTCCTGCTCTACTTTTAGAAGCAAAGTAGATGGGTTCTTATCTGAATATGAACTTGGTGTTAACCTGTATCGATGCCTCACCTGTATTACCCAAGCAAGAGTTTCAATCAATGTATCTGCGTCGATGTAGCTCAACCATAATTTTAGTACAGCCCAAGGTAATCCTAAAAAAGTTTTCTTTTATTTATAAAAGAAATGGTGTTTTGCACAATATAAAAAACAGTCAATTACCTTTTTCAATATTCCACAATCTATCAAGGCCTCCAACTCTCTTTTCAACAGTTTCTTAAGGTTACTAGGCACCAAATAGTTCTCCTGTAATAGGTGTTAATAATGATGAAACGAATATAAATTCTTGAGGAATAGTGAAAATATAAACAAACCGACTGATTGTGTTTTCAAATTTCTGTGTAAGAAGAAAACATAAATCCTTGGATTTACCGTGATATTTTTAGCAATAGCAGTAGGGGTAGAACCAATTGATTCCTTCAGTGTATCTATGGTATCCAATATAAGACTATCCAACCTACATTAGTCAAATTTACATTGTGATTAAGAATTTAAGGGAGCATAATGAAATGGCTTTAACAAAAAACTCAGATAATGACGTTTGTGCGAGAAAGGCAACAACTGCTAATATATATGGATTGGGAGGCATTTCAGAAAAATCAAAATTCACAAGGTTATAGAATCTTCCAGGAGGCATGCTCATTAACTTCAGATCATCAGTCAACATATGATATTCCTGGTTTATACTGTTAACCGCACCATTAGAAAGTGCACAAAAGCTTTCATTATTAAGCCCTATCGTATCCATTTAATTCTTTGTAAGTGCAGGTAAAGAGGTGTAGCAAAAAGGAAAAAAGAACAGAACAGACATACACGTCATAGACTTAAAGAACCAGAAAATGGAGGCAGAGTTCATATTCCCTTGGGGTTGACTTTGTGAAAAAGTTGGATATTGGGGACAACATGTAAGAAGTCATTTGGAGCGTAATGTGTCATCAAAATTGATGTGCTTTGTGCATGTATAACCTATTTCATCGTGCTATTCCATACTCGTGAATTCTAACATGTCCATCTTCTTCACTGCTCCTACACCCACACACATCATTCCAGATGTACTAAAGTAACGCTCATGGTTGGGTAAGAAGCTCTTGCACTTCCTTACAAGTCAAAGCAAAAGGCGGATTCCATCCTTATTTCAATCATTCTCTTGTTCTTATGCACTTAGCTACAATGTGAGACTATGCAATAACGTATGACATACATTGCTAGGTTTACTGACTATGTAGTTTTGATTTGCCTTCATATCAAGTCTACCAGTATCTTTCACTCCATTTTTGAGTCAGAATTTCTAGTCTTCGCTAATAAATAGCATACGGATTTACTCAAGGACTCTATAGTAATAGAGACAGATAACTAAAATTATTCTTAGGATATCGGATTCATTCTTCTCGTGATAATCTAAGGAAAACAGTGCATATAACATAGTTGAAAACAGGGATGGCGTAATACAACAGAGGGTTGATATGACCTTGGCATTGGCATCTTAGAAGTTCTGTTTTGCAATGATAGAGCTAATGTTGTAGAAGGGTCTGTTTTCATGAAATCTTCTTTAGGAGCACTAGTAATATTTCCGCAGTTCTCAGTTGGGTGTGTTGTTGGTATCCAAGGTGTAACCCTTTGACAAGGTCGAAATCCACCAGCCATCCTACTGCGCATATTTCTCCACTTATCCTGCTCCAGCAATAGATAAAATCATAAATATACTGTTGTGGGGATGCATCATATCTGAACTTTCTAATAATCCAATGTACATATAACAAAATTCATCAGCACAATAGCACCTTAAGGTCCACTTTTGAGCGAAGATGCAAGACGGATCCAAAATTTGGGTCTTTAAGAATTGCTACCCATTTGCCTATTCCATACTTTACGACTGCAGCTTTAAGAGCAGCCTCCTCTTCCAATGACCATTTCCGCTTACACATTTACGAAGTTCTTAAACGTTCCCTGCGACAAATTCCAAAAAGAAAAAGAAGAAATAACAACATCAAACAGAGAGAGCATGTTTTCAATCTTTTGTGACTTAAAAAGGAACATTGCCTGTACATCAACACTATTTTAAGTATAATCACCCACAAAAATACCAAACATTAAGAATGTAATCAAGTCAATATTCTAGGGCTTAGCTTCAAACCAATAAACACACCATTTTCACTCACATTTCTACGTATAAAACGAAAACCTTAAAAGGATTGAGAACTAGAAAAACTGCAAAATTACGTGTTCGTTTACATGTGAAAACCAACGAATGTTCAAACAAAGAGTTTTGGGATTTCTTATCTAATGTGCATCTATTTATTTTGTTTACTTATACACCAGAGACAACAACAAACACTCTCTAAACAAAAATGATTACTAACTTATCATATGACAAATAAACACTTTAAAATTTATATTTTTTAAAATAAGAACTTTAGAATAAGCAATCCCAAGAACAAACATACAAACAAAAAAGCTAAAAGCTTCATATTAACTATTTAATTCACATAATGACAGTTATGCATCAACTTTTGATGCACGTGCACCCAAAAAGATACACAACCACCACATTTACATTAAAATTATATATGAAAATAAACATCGCCACAACATATCAAATGCATTTTCATAATCACTCATAGCATTCTAATTCTAAAACAATATTAAAAATTTGCAAAATGTGTATAAAATGTAGTAAATTTACCAAAATGTTGTTTCTTAGACAAATGAGAAGTAAAACCCTAAAAATAAGGGTTTTATTCTTACATTTTTCACTACTCGCCAAGTAAAGACAAAATTTAGCTCCACTTTAGTTTTTGGCCCCCTATTCGTCCTGTACGATACGCCTTCTTCGCATTTTGTGCATCAAATTTTTCACTTTTCCCCCCTGTAGTTTTTTATTTTTTAAAAAATCTCAAAAATATGTCATTTGTTTTTTTTTCAACTTCCCAACGGTTCTTCATATCGAATATTACATGGTCTCGTCTAAATGTTATTTTAGATTGTTTGTGACGAGTTATCAACTTGCTATCATGCGTCATTTCTTCATCATGTTGTACATTCACGACTTGTACGTTCTCTTTCAAAATTCAAGCTTGTTTGTTTGATTCCAAGATATGAAAGCTTAAAATTGATTGTATGTTGTCACAAGTCCGGTCGACAATAATTCATGGTAACATTGTGTTGCTACATCTGTGACGACCTTCACACCATTAACAAACTAATGGCATGAAAAAAAATTATCACTCGCGCAAAATGTACATATATATTGGACTTACATGAGTACAAAGCAACCTAGAATCAAATCCCATACAAAATCATGGCTCAAAGCGGAAGGTTGATTTTACATTGACCCTAAACGGCCTTCTTCCAGGCATATTCATAATGCCGATTTACATAATAGAACATCTACCCATATAACACACATACTGGCCGCCTTTTATTTATGATAATAATACAGTCAAGCAAACATACTATTAACACGGATTCCACTAGTGTCTGGCAGCAGTTGTTTGATGTAATACTTGGATCCACGTGATAGGTTTATCCTTTTTCTCCTTTCCTCTGGTATGTACTCGATCGAGCACTCTGAAAAACCACGCCTTACAAACCTGTCAAAATGAGAACATTTCTCGCTAAGTTCAAACATTTGTTTCCTGCTATCACAAAATCATTGAAGGCATAGGATTTGATCCACAAACAAGTTGAAAGATTGTTTTGACACCCTAATAGTCCAGTACCTTTATCAAACAACATACAGAGTAAATTTTTTAAAAACTTCAGCCCAAGTATAACTAAAAAAACGTAGATCTTGTAAATTCAAATCACAAGCATGAGTACACATTTGTGGAACAAATTGTTAAAGTAGGACTTACCAATCTGCAGTGCGGGTTGTCAGCAAGAAAAGCCTTTGCAGTCCTATGGAAGAAGCTTTCTTCTCAATATAATCTGTAAGTTTGCAATGGGGTTAATACCAATCCATTGTAAAAAAAAAAAGCAGATCAAACAAATAAAGTTTTCATTATTTATCAAGTCATTGAGCTTTAAACATGAACCATAGCGTATTGTAGCATAAAAAGACATGAACTTTTTTCATGGACTTCCGCCCATTTTGACCCCTTACCCACAATCAAGGCAAATTAATGGTCTTACCGAGTAACTTGTCTCCCTGTCCTTGTCCCCGACAATCGGGAGAAACAGCTATAGCGGCAACCTCCCCACACTTTTCTTCATAATATGGAAACAGAGCAGAACAAGCAATAATTTGTCCTTCTCTCTCCACAACAACGAAAGAATCCAACGTGTTAAGTAGCTAAAATCATAAGAAAATGTCAATTAGGTTATAAATCAATAAATTATTAATTTTCAGACAAAACTAATAGAACTAGCATTAAACAAACCTCCTCATCAGTCCTCCTGACCAAAGTTCCAGAATCTTCTAAAGGTTTAAAGATTTGTCGTATTCCAGGAAGATCGTCCACCTTTGCCATTCTCGTACCTTCATAAAGATCACTGTAGCATGCAAATAAAAACTTCACTTAACTATATGTTACTTAGAAACTCAATTTACTTTTTTTTAATTATGCATGCAGCATACCTAGCAACCATAGTCCCCACTCCATCTCTTTGAAACAATTCTTTTAGTAAAACTCCGGCAACATTCCCATCTAGCAGATGAACTCTCTGGACACCTCCCTGATGCATATAGAAGGACACAATTAGTAATTTAATTTAAATAGCGGTCTATATTACTATAAGGACTTACTCTGCAAACAAAAGCAGCAGCAGCCAATTCTGATAAGTACCCATTTGATCTACTGAGTCTTTCTTGCCCTCCAATGGCAAACCCTTGTTCACTTGACCACAAACCGTTTCCATTGTCAAAACCAACACCATTCTGAAATGTTGCAAATCTATCCCTAGATGCCATTCCATTCTGTGGTGGAACAGAATTAGATTCCTCATCACCAATGGCTTTTACGTAATTAGCAGCAATCTCACTTTGCTTTGCTCGTCTGCGAATTAACATGTCTGCATCTTCAAGTGTCAGAAATCTGATCAACCGACCCCATTCATCCAAAATGGGACCATCTATAATGCATATAAGCTTCTCGGCTCCAAGAGCCAAAGCGCAAGCAGTAGCAACTTCATATGTGCTGCATTATTGATAGAAACGAAGACTAACTATTAAAATCGTCATTCAGATAGTCACAATTACATACATGTTCAGACAGGATTAGGTAAAGAAAGTATCATGAGCCATACATGTCTTTCAGATAACTAGCACCATGAATTTAGCATGAGTCTGAAAAAGTGCTATAGTTAGTAAAGGTTCGTTACTTACAAGGCACATATGTAATTTCCTATATGCAAAATGTATCCGATAGTTGCTAAATGTGTACGGGGAACATGAATCAAGAATATAGGTCTTTTATATTCACTTAAGCACATTACAAACAAAAGGCATGTGACAATGGCATAAAAGGCATGCAGATGGAGATGTGCACCTTGTTACCAGGTTCAGGTCAAAAATGAGCCTCTAGAAGTATGGGCCAAAACGGTATAGGTCAGCTTGTATGGACCACAAAACACTACTTTGCTCACCTTTTAAAAAAGAAAGGTGTTGGGACCTTGAAATGTTTACGAAATCAGTATTAGTAGAATAGCAATCTTTAAGTCAAACTATGTAAATTTAACAATATAGGAGGTTGTATATACATTAGAAATAGACTTTTGAGACTCTCAATCAGTTTGATATTTTCAGCCCAATTGTAACATTCACCTTTAAGCTATTTTCTGTTTTACCCATTTTTGAGATTAAACACAATCTAAAGCGACCTGTTCATAAGTAAATGAGTTAAAGTTGCCAGCACGAGATCTTTACAAGGTTTTCCTACAGGTACACACATGGAGAAGTAAGAAAGGTAAGCAGAGTCCCTTAAGAATAAAAGACAAACAGGCTCTTAGTTGGTCTGCAATTCGGTTGAAAGTTTACAGCGGGTCTTGGAGAAATACATTACCATCCACCCAGGAGTAACAAGCTACAGAGCCAGAAGAACTTATTTTGATTGCATCGGGTCAAAAAACATGGGAGGAAGGAGCTATAATCTTGTTATATCATGTTCAAGTAGATCATGGCAAACAGTAACAAAAGGTACCTATTAGTAAATCCATAGACTATATAGCATACTTGCAATTCAGTACACCGCCAGAACTGGAATATCCAATGTTGCTTAAGATGACAATAGAATCATTATCCAGCCTCTCACGGATTCGATGAACATCCACTTTCTTCACTTCACCTGTTGCTCCATAATCAATCCCTTCAACAACTCCTCTTTTCTGTCAATAATTTTAAATTACGTCACAAAAATGCTTTTAAAGCCTCGAGTAAAACAACATTGCCCACTAACGTAAATGTAAATAAAAATCACATTCAAGACCACAAATAAGTCACATAATTACCAAGACCACATGCTGCATTCTGATAAAGCTGTATTCAACAAAGTCATACATACAAAACACACCATCAAGACCAAGGGCTTTCAGAAAACAACAAAACCACAACATCAAAACAAAAATTATGCAAAAAATAAATAAATAACACCAACAAAGCAACAAAAATGGATTAAAAAAATTATTTCGTTCACCAAATATGCCTCAAGACCTAAAAGTGAAAACAATTCCACAAATCCACCATGGTAATATACTTAACCTTATTTCAATGATTCGTCCGGTCTATCAAGAACATATCAAACTAGAGAAAGCAGCATACGGCTTAGAATAGCAAAACCATTGTTTCTTTCTAATGTTAAAGTAACAAGATCATTGCGTTTCTTGAATCACATGACAACAAATGAACTTTTACAGGCGTTTGATCAAAAAAAGTTTATGTATGCACTAAAAACCATTATCAACCTAAGAACATGGAAGCCCTTCCAATTACAACAACTACATAACAATAGTCAACATAATATAACCCCAGATGTTTAACAACCTCATCACGTAAACTACGGCCACCCTGCTCGATTCAAATCCCAAGATGTTCCAGTTCTTTTGTTGGATAATGTAAAGGTTATTCTAGTTAGATTTCACCGGAGGTTGATAAAGATAAGCATCACAATAAAATCTTGACTTAGCTGAAAGGGGGTTCCAACTACAGATCATACAGTCCATCTACTTCTCACTTTTATAAGGCCTCGTCATCTTAAACAAGTCAACATAGTGGTCGTCAATCCATCTGAACCAGACACTTTTCGCTACTACCAATGTATTGCTCTGCCAAAATTTGTCTTATGTGTTTGTTACCGGCCAACTGTAAACAGCTTTATAAGTGGTAACAAGATGATATGTATATGCTACATCAGTAGTCATCAAGTGTGAACCAACTTTTACCTTTGTGGTCATCATCCTTCATTTAATGAACCACCGGCTCACCTGCTAGCTGAAATGCAATGAAATAATAATTATCAAATCTGACCTCCATAGTTACTACAAGTTGTTGTAAACAATTATTGGTCTCCTTCAATTCAAGGTTTGCAACCTGATAGGCTTCAGATTCCCACGAACATTCTCTGATCTTAGTAACTTGTGGATCTTCTTTGACCGATGCAGCTAATCACTCGTATAGCAGACCCTCATCATCAATATTCAACAACGCCTACCATTTGTCAAATTAAAAAAGGATGGAAAGGTATCTGAAGATTTGAAAACGAATTTTTTGGGTCAAGGTTTGTAAAATAATCACAAATCCCATCTACAATTTTTTTTTTTAATTTTTGGTTTCATATGCCATAAACAAATCTTTTTTTTTTTCGTGTGCCAATCTTGACCAAAAAACAAAATGTGTTGGGTCAAATCGGCCTATTAGAAAAAACAGACTTATTGTGGCTCGGGAAAAACCAAAAAAAGAAAAACAAATGTAAAAAAGATGGACTTTGTGATCATTTCACAAAACTGACCATGAATATATGTTTT
The DNA here is from genome assembly GCA_034093135.1 of Erigeron breviscapus. Classification (NCBI taxonomy): domain Eukaryota; kingdom Viridiplantae; phylum Streptophyta; class Magnoliopsida; order Asterales; family Asteraceae; genus Erigeron; species Erigeron breviscapus. The sequence continues at coordinate 38,550,703 of CM067169.1, read as the reverse complement.
TAAATCTTGAGACACCTTTCCACCCTTTTCAATTTTGACAAAACTCGCCACCTACACTGTTCCGTTGAATATTAATGATGATGGAGTGCTACACGAGTGATTAACTACAACGCGGAGAGATTCGTAAGTTACCACCAGTAGAGAACGATCATGGGAATCTTCAGCCTACAGGTTGCAAACCTTAAAATTAAGAAGACCAAAAATGGTTTGCTAACAATTTTTAGTAACTGAAAGTCGGACTTGATAGCTATTACTCCGTATTTCTTTGCATTTCAGCTACTCGGTGATCCCACGATTCATGAAATGAAGGATGTAGCATAGCAGAGTTAATGAATAAGCCCTCTTGTTACCAGTCATTTAAAGCAACTTTTTACGGTTTGGCCGGTAACAAACATAAAGACATTCTATGCACAGCGCACTGGTCAAGGTTGCAAAAAACGGCAGGATCATCGCAGATATTGGGTGCCGATCGGGGATCGAGGGTGTGAGGATTCGAGTCAGCCGGACTCGGCCCAAAAATCAGTAAACAGTAGAAACGGCTCAAAAACGAAAGAAAAAGGAAAGGAAAGAGAGAAGAAAAAAGAAAGAAGTATATTGGTGGTGGCTGATGGTAGTGTCCATTTGGCCGATGGTGGTTTCTGATGAGTTGCCGTCAATCGAGGAGTGGTGGCTGTGTTTTCTTTGATGTGTTTGTTTGAAGATGAAAGAAAGAAAAGGAAAGAAAAATAGATTAAGGTTTCATCTCATTTTCTGTATATACACATAGTTTGTACCGGAGTCATTTGGCACCTCGAAGTCGACTCATCACATCTTGGGGTTGAAGAAGGTCCCAAGGGTTCGGTTGTTCGCCGATTCAAGTGGTACGTGAGTTGGGTTTAGAACGTCGTGAGACAGTTCGGTTCCTATCTACCGTTGGTGTTAAAGGGAGAACTGCGCCCCCCCCCCCCCTTCCTCCGATCCAGATGGATTGAAGACCACTATGTTGGCTTCTTTAAGATGATGAAGCCTTGGGTAAAAGCCTTATAACATCAAGAAATGGATAGCCTGTATGATCACTTCGAAGCCCAATTGAGCAAAGTCAAAATTTTATTGTGATGCTCATATTTATCAAACTCCAGTGAAACCTGACAAGAATGACCTAGACATCATGTAACAAAAGAACTTCAAGGAATGAAAACATATTTGTGATTTCTATTTACATTTACGATAGTAGGCAATGTTTGTTGTTTTACTTGATACTCTTATGAAGTACTACAAGAAACGAATAAAAAGATTACCTTGGCTGCAAGAAAATTACCACTTGCAACACTGACACTGTCATGCCACCGCCTGTTCTCACCATGTCGACGAATGCTGCATAAGGATGGTCCAGGGGACAGCTTTGCCTCGATCATCAATCGAATTCTTCCAGCCGAATCCATTGCAGCCTTGAGAGAATCAGAGTCGGTAATTCTATATCTTCCAACATATTTGGGTTCACGTCCTGCAACAACATGAGCAATAATTTAGAGCCAATCTTGTAGAATAGCTAAATACTTTAGACAATGATCCGTTTTGGTAATTACAACTTTTTCTGATCCGTGTTAGTAATTACAAGTTTCTGAACCACCTAATGTGTTAATTATAGTGTAAAAGGAGTAAAAAAACGAATAACCGTAAAGGGGGATGAAACTTCAATTACCGAATGGAGATAAAAGTGAACAAACTGTACAAAACAAGGCCGTTCAATAAAACCAACTGTTTATGTATATAATCAGTATTTTTTTCACAAATGTCACAGCCATATAAGTTGTCACGTCATTAGAGCCGGTGCCAATTCAATGGCTTACAAGTCATAAACCTTAAGTTTGATACATAAAAAAACGATAGTTAAATTGCAATACACAATAAATTACTATAGCAAGTACAAATAAACATCCAATAATATGACAATATAGTTGAAATGTAGTTTGAAAGAAATCGAAATAACAAACCTTTGTCAGCCAAAAGCTGATCAATTTGAACATGTGTCCCTGGAACAAGAACAAATTTAATTCCCAGTCCATGAAGAAGCGAAATATCCTGCATTCACACAAATCATCACTTATTATTACAAATCAATAATAGATAGATATAGACGTAAAATAGGATTCCATTAAAATATAAAGTGAGCAAGAATAAAAAAAGAGGAGAAAAACTTGCCATTAAAATAGGATCTAAAAGGGAACTTTCTAAGACTTCAGCAGAAAGAAGAAGAACAAAAGTACTACCACGATGGGCCGTAAAATACGGCCAAGCTTCTCTAAAAAAAGTAACAAAAACCTCATCCTTAATATTAGCTTCATTTTCAGCACCATTTTCACTCTCATATTCGCCCAAAACATTACAACAAAACATGTTTTTGTGTTTTCTTAATAATTTAACATCCGCCGAGCTACAAATGACTGGTGTCTGTACGGAAGACCACCGAGTTAAGGAAACATTTGGGCTGTGTGACGATGGTGGTGAGGTTTGACGGCGGTGGTGGTTCATTAGGTGGGTTTGGAAAGAATTTGAAGTTGGAATAGCAGCCATTAGAAAAATCAAAGACCACAGGGGGGAAAGAAGGAAAGATAAAACGATATATATTTATTTGTATTTAATTATAAGGAGAGTTGCTGTTGGGACCACTCAGCGGGCTGCCGCGTGCGTGGCTGCGTGATAGGGTAAACGTTTGTTGGAATTGTTGCTATAATTTTGACTTTCAACTGTTGGTGGTCAAAATCACAGATAGTCAAAATTTTGACTATTTGAATTTTGGGCCAGTCATATTTATCGAGCCTAACCCGGTGATTTTTGTATCTAGATACTAGATTTAGATCCAGCAGAAACGCGGGTCTGTTTAATAAAGTCGTTTTTAGTATATCCTATAAGAAGAAATAATTAACATTAAAGTAAAATGTATTTATTAAATTAAGTGTTACATGTATATGCTATAAAAGAATATTATTGTATTAGAGAAAAAAAGGATATTGATTAATCTAATTTAATATCTGTAAAAGGGTAATGGAAGGAACCTTATCCCCGGTATCACAATTGGATACCCATCGACTCACCCCGTATGAGCCATATGATGCCGGTACAATACCTCCATCCTAATCCCCACATGATCTGGGCACCCCGAAGGATCGAACCCTCGTATTTAAACTTCACATGTGGGTCTAGGCTTCATTGATAACGGGTACCTTAAAGGAATTATTTTTTGTGCCAAACGGGTATCGAACCTGAGACCTTAAGGTCATCAAGTGTTTTCCTTAACACTAGGCTAACTCCTTGTTGACCTATCGGTATGATATAATATAATTTTGGTTTGATTTTCTACCAATACTTGTTTATCGAATAGAATTTTGATAACAAAATCTATTTAGAGAATTTAGAATTTTGTATCAAATAAGTGATGTGTGTTAGTAAATAATAATAGCTTTTGAAAGAGCTTTGGAATGACTAATGAGGTTGTTTACTTCTTCGTAATGCACCATTGCCATTCTTAGACTTAGTTTTGACTTTTGAGTATATTAAACTTTGGTATCCAGTTAACTAAACAAATCCAACACATAAAGAAATATACACCATTAAAGCTCTTTTGTTTTTCTTTTATATGTTTAGATTTTTTTTACCTATGTTTAGATTTTGGTATCTAGATATTCTTGTAATTGTTTCTCCTTTGTATTTTATTTCTTTTAACTACAAAAATTATTTGTGAGACTAGACGCAAATAATGCAGCGACGATGGTGATACATAAAAGGAAAAACCAGATACTTAATCTTATAACAGATAGATCGAAGATATCATAAGAAAATCGAGCTTTAACAGCTCTCATATATAAATTTATTCTAAGTAATGCATAAGATGACCGTAGCTAAATTATTACCTTTAGAATTACATCCAAGTTAGGACCTTCAATCACTTCAGCACTAACTACTAACACAAATGTGCAACCACGATGTACCAAGAAATATGGTTGAGTTTCCCTCATCATGCTCACAAATATGTTACTCCACTGCGTTTTTCCTCCTCCACCGCCACAATCATCATATCTACTTCTATCATGGTCACGACCATTTCCGTTGCCATCGCATTTAATCACTAGACTAGACTCGATCCTCTTGAAGCCAATCTCTCTTATAAAAGTACCACCAACACATGTTTTCCAGCATGGCGCCCATGAACTATTTTCATTTTTTTGCACTTGAAAGTAAGGCTTCGACTTTGACACGGCCATGATAATCAATTGATTTCAAAGTTCAACTAGCTAATATATATAATGTAAGATAAGATGTAAGATGCTTTTTTTGTTTTGTCATGTCACAAAAATGCAGAAAAACGTTTACGGGTCCAAGTCCTTATAATGGTTTTGCTTGCATCCAACCAGTATTATAGGTTAGGTACATAAAATAAAATCACTATATTTACACTGTGGGGTACCTTAATTATAATCTATAGCTATATATGTACATGGTACTAGTACTAGACTAGACAATGTTACAATATCATGTGCCCATTGTGGCAGCAGAAAGTAATTTGATAAATTGATGTGGAAATATTGACGGGCCAAAATATTCGTTTATTCTTTATTTATTATTTTTTTATTTTATTTTACATTTTCAAACTTGTGTATTATAAAAGTCTTTAATAATAAACTCATAAATTTTCATCTAAATCAAAAATCATGTTGAATTCAAAAGTTTTGAGTTATTTGACATTTATTAATCACAAATTTAAGTTATAAAGGAAACATTAAAGCTTTATGATATACAATTTAGAAACTCTTTTATTTATTGTTGGTTAGCTTTTGTAAAAGTAAACAAAATAATATATTGCAAATGACATGAAAGCTGCTTCTTTCCAACAATTCTTTACGTTGAGAATACTGAATACACAATAAATTCAAAAATGAACACCGCTACTTTTAAAGATTTGAAAAGACGATGCATTTTCTAAAATAAGAATTATGTATCATATATATTGATACATATAAATATCAATAATTCTTGTTCAACAAATGAATATAAAACATACAAAGTAATAATGTCATATCAAAGAATGATGCTATATTCTTTTACTTGATTCTATAGCATATTACTATGTCTCTTGGAATATTACTCACATTTATCTTAGTTCTATATATGCATACTCGTACCATGACGATTTTATAATACTTCTACGGATTTTATGTGTAATATTAACATCGAAAATAATACTAATGTATAATGATCATTTCATCCTCTAGATAAAGAAGTTAGATATTTGATCGAGTTAATTTTTATAATCAATAGTTTTATTAATAAAGCTCTTTAACATTGTAAGTATATTTTCAAAATTTGTTAAACTGTGTGTTTTGATATGATTTTAAGAATATATACAATAATACAAAAATTTGTAAGATAACATTTGTAATATCAACAAATTTCACAAAGATATTTGGCAAGTCATTAGATAGTTTGTATTATATATGGTTGACATTTTATGGCACGACCTCTCGGAACAGGAATATATGGATTTGAGTTGGAGCTAAACGAGTTTGGATCATGAAAGGGTCGATACAAAACCGATATACCCTTTCAAGCTTAGGTTCATAAACTTTAGGACGATCGATTAATTGAGTATATATGTAATGCTTGGTTCCAACCGTTTCATTACATATGGGCAAAGAATTATTCAAAAGATATATGTGCATTTGTGATCAAGATAGTTCAACGACGACGACGACTTTTTGGTGCAAAGTATGGCCCTGGAGGGCATGTTTACAGTCTTCATTCAATGTTATGCCTTTTTTGTGATAACATGATTGAAATGATCGATCATTGTACACATATATGCAAAAGAGTGTCGCAACACGGCTAGTTATAATGTTTAGATATCTAGTCAGTGAAAGAAAATCATGGGGAAGACTAATTGGTTTCAACAGAACACAATTAATAAAAGTTTTGCCGTATTTGAATTGAATTGGATAGTATTCCCCGAGATATTGCCGAAATCTAAAGATCGTAGCAAATTAAAGGTTTGGGGCCCCGAACTGCATGCAACAGAAGTAGAATCCCATAGTAGCGAGTCTTATAACGTATTATTGGTGAGAAAATGTATTGTAAACAAAACAAAGTGAGTCCTAAAAGTTAAAACAGAGTTCAGATCCCATGGATAATGTCAAAGTCTTAAAACATATTGGTGAGAAAATGTATCATTGTGTTATTGTTATTTGTTAAGGTTTAACATTCATCATGCTAGTAGCATGCTTTTATAGTTAAACTTTTTTTAAAAGAAAAAATAGTAAATTACATTTTTGGTCCCTCCAGTTGCCATGATTTGCAGTTATTGCCTTTAAGTGAAAAAATTACAGTTTTAACCCTAAAGTGGGTCAATTTTTTCAATTTTTACTCCGTAACCAGAAAGCGTCTATTTGGTCCGTTAAATGAGGGGCAAATTTGTCACTTTATCATGATCTTCTTCTTCAACAGGTAACACCAGCAGCAGACTAAGTCATTTTACTCATCTTATTCTTCTTCAAACATAAACCCAGATCTTGATATATTTATTTTTTGCAAAAAGTATATTGAAAAAATACACTCAATACATAATAAATTTTCAGATCTAAACACACTCAAACATATCAGTCTTACCATATTCAATTTCTAGATCTATAAACATTTAGTTATTAAACAACATCATATTCAATTTCCAGATCTATAAACATTTAGTTATTAAACAACAATCGTTTTGATTAATTAGATAGGTAAATAAATTAAGGAAATATAAACTTACGTTATGGACTTTTCCATTTACAAATCTTATAAACTTTAGATCTATTAACACGTACGTATCATATTCTTATTAAGCCCAGTGTTCATCATCATCATCATCATGGAATTCTCGTTATCATCATCATCATGCTAATGACCCGTTTTCCATCAAGACCCACAACCCGAATCTTATCAATTTCATCTTCATACTTTAATTTATCAATATTATGTCCCCACAGAAACTTAAAACCAAGAAATAAATTATATATAGAAGAAGAAGATCATGGTGAATGACGAATTTGCCCCTCATTTAACGGACTAAATAGACGGTTTCTGGTCGCGGAGTAAAAACTGAAAAAATTGACCCACTTCAGGGTTAAAACTGTAATTTTTTCACTTAAGGACAATAACTGCAAATCGTGCCAACTTGAGGGACCAAAAATGTAATTTACTCAAGAAAAAATTTTATTCAATCATGTAATGAAATTATTGTTATTCAATCATGTAATGAAATTATTGTGAGGGAGAAAGCCAGCAGCAACATGTTGCTAGCGTTGCTAGTTGTATATTTGTTTTTCCCAATTTGTTATTGGTTATCACTATTATTGTTATTATATCATTACTTCGTATTATATTATTGTTATTATTACTGTTGTTGTAATTAAAATATTAAATACGGTACAAAGTTTGATTTTTGATAAATTGGATTTTCACAAGGACATACAACTTATTAATTGATGAACGAGATATGTTACCCGGACGTTGCCCCGGAGCATTACATTTGTGAACGATTTAATAAAAATAAATTATTTATATCTATTAAAATAAGTTTTTAGTAGAAAAAAATTACGAAATATGTCTAAAAATGAGTATATTAATACCTATAACAACACTTTTATGAAAAATATGTTACGAACATAATATGTAACAATAATAGGAAAAAAAGATGACAACGAAATACTTTTAATATTAATAACGACATTTCGATAACGATAAGATAATGTGTTACAAATAGGTATGCATTCATGGATCAGAGTTAAAAAACCACAAACTTTTTGAAAAAAACATGTATTATTCATTTAATTAAGAATAAAACAAAAGTTGACATTTGTCAGTTAAAAAATGAACATTAAATTTTTTGTATGAAAGTGAAAGGAGTTCTTTTGGTGTTACAATTTAAATTAAAAATGAAATTTTAAATGCAAAAATGTAAGAGCTCAAAACTTTTGGTGTAAACAAAAACAAAATTTTAAAAAAGAAAAATGAAAGTAAAGGAGTTAAAGGAAAAAAACATATGGTGTAAATAAAAATGATGTGGATATGAAATTACCTAAACAATCTCAAAACACACTTGGAGAATAAAGATATGATGTATTATAAAAATAACGTGTTGTTAGAACAAATAAAAGTATAAAACAAAATATAAATGGATAACGAAATTAAAAAACAAACAAAACAAAAAAAACAATCGACACTAAGTAACAACTTAAAAATAAATGTCATTTCAAAAGAAAAAAAACCTTGAAAATAAACATTAACTCATATGAAATTGTTAGTTGTTTAAAATAGTTATAAAATTGAAAATAAAAAATTATAAAAGAGAAACTTAAAAAAAAAAAAAAAGTTACAGTAGTTTGATAAAATTCAAATATACAAAGAAATATAAAAGACAAAAGAGAAACTTAAAAAAAGAAAAAAGAAAAAAAGAGTTACTGTAGTTTGAATGAATTCCCGTAGGTTTCTTTTTAATATATATATTATAATTTGTGAGTTTGTGCCAAGCCTAAGTTGATGGGTTTCACTTCTTTCTATATATACTTATCATAATAGATCGTGGAGTTTTTTTTTTTAAACGGCATTAGAATTTTATTAAAGAAAATAATGCTAGTAAGAAACTAGCTAATACAAGGATAAAGATACACGGTCCATTCTTGACTAGGGACTCAGACTCTAAATATGACTATAAGAGAGACTACACGTAGAATAACGTCAACTACGAGAATAAAAAAGGATATCATAATTAAACGTAAGAAGAATGACATCTCATGGACTAATCCAACCACTCGTTGCACGATGCCACAAATACAAAGGGACCTAATAGTCATCCATGCTTTTCAAACTCCCGGATGGTGTGAATATCCAATCCGTTTGTGACGGTTTTGTCTATTGCTCGCTTCTTTAAAACATAATAGAGTCGGTTTGGATTTACCTCATAAAATATAAGATATGGCCGTTGGTAGATCATTGATAAGGTTTTCAATCTTTGGGGTAGATTAATAAGGTTCTTTTAAGAGTCATGAGTTCCATTCCACACATGCATGTAATTTAAGAGTAAACATAGAATCAAATGTCGTCTTTTACAATTAAAAAAAAACTCTTTTCGGATTATAAATGATGACTTCTTACAAGAGTTAAAGTTATAAAATCTTTATAGAAAAAAAAAGACACCGCGCACTTTTATTTTTGTTCCAATTAATACAGCGTACTCCAAAAAATACTGATATGTAGTAGACGCGTAACTTATTATACAGTATCCACCCTCCCCTTAGTCAGGGCCATCCCATAATAGGCCATGCGCTGCATTATTTATAAGGAGTTTTAGTTTAAAAGAAAATTATAATAAGTGAAAGTTATTGGGGAAATTTTTTAGTTTCATTTATTTGTTAAGCTCGTAATATTGATAATATATGGAAACAAAGTAATTGAATTGTATACGAAGAATTTCTTCTATTATTAGAATAACAAAAGGCATTACCAAAACAAATTCAAAAGGTTATCCATATCATTTACGCATTCTCTCGTTTTATAGAATAACAAAATACCTTTTATAATGAGCAACTCCAAACAGAAACACAATATCACATTGTAATCGTTGGGTATTATAATATGAATATTTAATATTAGCAAACAGATAATTGAACTTTTGGGCCCTTAAACAAAACTAGGCCATGTTCGTTTGCACATGTTGAACACCCTCAAATCCGGCACTGCCCTTAGTTATCCAATGTTATTACGTTATATACGAGCTATGGCGATCAGTTATATAATTATAAGTGAAAAAAACATTTCAAACTGTTATAATAACAGAACAACAACTAAATTAAAACATGACCAGCAACCTCACATATATAATACATGTTCCACACTTGCCTTACAAACTGATCAAAGCAAGGAATTGATATAAACTACACGCAATGCAAGTTTAATTTCCCACACGGACAGTGAAGCTGAATAATATCGAGAGTTTCCTTCAAATTTCATTTTCTGAAATACTCATCAAAGCCGGTTTCCATTCATAGTGTTGCCTCCCCCCTACCTTGCTTCTGCTTTTGCTTTGATCCTTGTTGTTTCTATCGGTGTGGCTCTAAACATGTAACGAAAAACAACAATGTATGGCATACCAAGTTATGAAATAGTCTAAATAGATTTAAAATGAGCACGACAAATCGCGTGCTTCCTGGTAATTAATCATATAACAAACAATATATAAAATCCACATCAAAGATTATTAATTAGATCAGTACTTTTTATAAAAATAATTAACAAACTATCTTTCTATCATATATCTTGTGTATTAATTAGTTCAAATTAGGCTCTATATATATTTTTGTTGGGGATATACAGTCAATAACGAACAAAACGGATATTAACAATCACTGAAGGCACGATACGCTTTCAGATTGAATCAATTCGGTGGTTCACCCCAAATTATTCAACCGGATACAATCAGTGATTAAGAAGTTTCTGTATGTTTTTGTGTTTGAGTATGTGTGTGTTTGAGTATCTGTGAGAGAATTCTATATGAATTCGTGTTTGAGTATGTTTGTGTTTGAGTATGTTTGTGTTTGAGTATGTTTGTGTTTGAGTATGTTTGTGTTTGAGTATGTTTGTGTTTGAGTATGTTTGTGTTTGAGTATGTTTGTGTTTGAGTATGTTTGTGTTTGAGTATGTTTGTGTTTGAGTATGTTTGTGTTTGAGTATGTTTGTGTTTGAGTATGTTTGTGTTTGAGTATGTTTGTGTTTGAGTATGTTTGTGTTTGAGTATGTTTGTGTTTGAGTATGTTTGTGTTTGAGTATGTTTGTGTTGGATACAATCAGTGATTAAGAAGTTTCTGTATGTTTTTGTGTTTGAGTATGGTGTTTGAGTATCTGTATGAACCAGAGAGAATTCTCAAAAGAATTCGTAAGGGAATCTATCAGGATTGGGGTCATTAACTGCCTTTAAAGCAGTTAAAATTCGACTTTGCTAAATTGACAAAATTAGTCCCTCAAGCCGCCCCTTGGACCCCGCTCCCGGGGGCGCTGCCCCCGGACCCCCGTTCCTTAGGGGCTTCGCCCCTAAGATCATAATAAATTCATATAAGCGTGCACTCCGCACCACCATACTTATATGATGTATTATTATGACTAAAATTACCAATTAACCCAATTACACTAAAATATCCAACAATTTAGGCCGGCCACAATAGGAACGTCGATGACCCCATCGACGTCGACACTATTGTTAGCGGGTCGTCGAGAGCCTTCTTCGTCAATCACCATCGACCCATCGAAGAGCTTGGACGAGAGAGTAAGGAAATGTGTGGGGACAGTTTGTCAATTTTATTTTATTTTATTTTGTTTTAGTTGCAGGTCGTATAGTGTATATATATATATACATATAGTGTATATATATATATGTATGTGTCCATTTGGTACAAATATGTGATGAGTGTTTGCAGGTAAGGAGGATGGAGAAGATAAGTATTTTCAAAGTCAACACTTTTAGTCCCTACATATCTAAATAAGTTTCATTTTAGTCCCTAAAGTATTAATATGTCCATAATTTGATTTTAAAGCTTTCAAAAGTTATGTAATTATATTATATTGAGATAAAATTTTATTTTTATTATTATTTTATTTTATTTTATTTTATTTTATTTTTTTCTTTTATCTCTTATTTTTGTTTATATATGTTTATCTTATTTTTAATTTTATTTTATTTTATTTTGTTTTAGTTGCAGGTCGTATAGTGTATATATATATATACATATAGTGTATATATATATATGTGTATATATATATATATATATATATATATATATATATATATATATATTGTATCATTTTGTTATTAGATGAAGTTTTAAATGCATTAATTTATATATATATATATATATATATATATATATATATATATATATATATATATATATATATATATATATATATATATATATATATATATATATATATATATATATATATATATATATATATATATATATATATATATATATATATATATATATATATATATATATATATATATATATATATATATATATATATATATATATATATATATATATATATATATATATATATATATATATATATATATATATATATATATATATATATATATATATATATATATATATATATATATATATATATATATATATATATATATATATATATATATATATATATATATATATATATATATATATATATATATATATATATATATATATATATATATATATATATATATATATATATATATATATATATATATATATATATATATATATATATATATATATATATATATATATATATATATATATATATATATATATATATATATATATATATATATATATATATATATATATATATATATATATATATATATATATATATATATATATATATATATATATATATATATATATATATATATATATATATATATATATATATATATATATATATATATATATATATATATATATATATATATATATATATATATATATATATATATATATATATATATATATATATATATATATATATATATATATATATATATATATATATATATATATATATATATATATATATATATATATATATATATATATATATATATATATATATATATATATATATATATATATATATATATATATATATATATATATATATATATATATATATATATATATATATATATATATATATATATATATATATATATATATATATATATATATATATATATATATATATATATATATATATATATATATATATATATATATATATATATATATATATATATATATATATATATATATATATATATATATATATATATATATATATATATATATAGAACTCACAAAATAAAATGAAGGGTCATTTTGTTCCATTTTCTCTCTCTTCAATAATAAATTATAATTCATCCATATCATTCAAAATGTTTTATCTCACAAACCGTAAATCGTTAGATGAAAAAAATATGGGTAGTCTTAAAATTTTGTTATTTTTCATTAGAAATCTCATTCGATATACTTTTGACGACTTTTTAATTTTCGTTTTTTCCCCTTGTACATGTGTAGGTTTTTTGTTTTCACATGTAAGTTAGTAAATGACCATCTGTACACAACAATGAAGGTTAAGGGCGGAGCCCGTCAGTCCATGGCGGAGCCATAGCGGCTAAGGGCGGAGCCCGTTAGGTAGATCACCCATCACCGATCACCCCCTATGACTTATCACCCTCTATGACCTATCACACTATGACCTATCACCCTCAATGACCTATCACCCCCACCAGCTACCCTTTATGAATTTCCTTAAGGGCGAAGCCCGTTCCGAATCATAATTTTCGTTCAACCTACACATGTGTAGGTTATGTGTAAGTACCAAAAAGAAAACGAAAATTAAAAAGTCGTCAAAAGTATATCGGATTGCATCTCTATTGAAAGAGGACGAAATTTTAAGACTACTCATACTTTTTTTTTCATCTAACGATTTACGATTTGTGAGATAAAGCATTTTGAATGATTTGGATGAATTTTCTTATTTTATAGAAGAGAGAGAAAATGGGACAAAATGAGTGGCCCAGAATTGTTCTCGCATTTTCTTTTTTCTTTTTGTGAGTTCTTAAAATAACTCACCCATTTGCGTACATTGCATATTGGAAGAACTAGAGTGATATATGTACTATATAGGTCAATTAGAGCATACCCAATGCCCTCGTTTGGGGTGCTCGTTCGAGGGCCTCGGACGAGTCCACACCGTTGGGTGGGACTCGTCCCTGGCTCGTTCGGGGCTCTCGTCCGGCTGGCTCGTTCCTGCAGGGACGAGTCTTGACATATTTTTTTTTTTTTTTTTTTTTTTTTTTTTGAATTGTAACGGCTCAAAAAAAAGGAGGAGACAAAATTAAAGTTTCCCCATTTGGCAACTTTAGTCCCTCTAACGGCTGTTTTGTTCAAAACATGTTCAAAAAAGTGTCAACTTTAGTCCTTAACGGCTAGTTTTTCAAAATGGCTATATATACACTTCAATTGAACCACCATTTCACACCACTCTTCCATATATTCAGTTATATTATACCAAAACACACTTTTGTATACACAAAAATCATCATGAACAACCAGTTTCGTTCGAGTTTATCAACGTACATGAGACCCGATTTGTTTCCTAATGAAGACGATGATGATGAGCTTATGGGCATCATGGCCGAATGTGTTGATTTGCTTGAACAAGGTGAATCATCAAGACCATTCATACCCCGTATGCCCGTCGAGAGAGATCGATATGGTGCTGAAGAGCGCCTAATGGCAGCTTATTTTAACGAAAACCCAACGTATTCGTTGAAGAACTTTAGGCGACGCTTCCGTATGTCGAGACCTATGTTCATGCGCATTGTGAACGACATAATATCATACCCATCTCGACATCCAGGTCCTGTGCCTTTGCATTTTCAAAGAATGCAAGACAAGCAGGTTGATGGTCGAGGAAAGGTTGGTTTCAGTGCAATCCAAAAGTGTGTATGCGCCATACGTCAGTTGGCGTATGGCTACAATCCCGACTCGCTTGACGAGTATCTACAGATGGGTGAAGAAACAGCAAGATGTTATCTAGACTATTATTGTAAGTGTGTGTTTGAACTTTACAGGGATGAATACTTGCGCAGACCAACACCGGAGGACATACAACGCTTGTATGCTCGACATGAGGAGCTTCATGGTTTCCCAGGCATGCTTGGAAGCGTTGATTGCATGCACTGGCCTTGGAAGAACTGTCCCAAGGCATGGCAAGGTCAATTTACGCGTGGTGATCACGGTCATCCAACCATCATGCTTGAAGCGGTAGCTTCGTACGATAGGTGGATTTGGCATGCCTTTTTCGGCACAGCTGGTTCGAACAACGATATAAATGTTCTCAACCAGTCGCCCTTATTTAGGGAAATCATAGAAGATTGTGCGCCTGATAGCTCGTTCACTGTTAATGGCACCCACTACAAAAAAGGTTACTATCTCGCCGACGGCATTTACCCCGAATGGTCGACTTTTGTAAAGTCGTATTCATGCCCTCAAGATGAGAAGCGGAAGAAATTTAAAAAGTATCAAGAAAGTGCTCGGAAAGATGTCGAGCGTGCCTTTGGAGGGCTTCAAAATTCATGGCACATTCTAAGCCAACCAGCAAGATCAAAAAGCGTGAATCGAATAACTCGAACAATGTACGCGTGTGTTATATTGCATAACATGAAGGTTGAAGACGCGGGGTACGCCATAAGCTCACTCGAGGATGGAGACGATAATGATCCAATCGTCTTACCTGAGCGTACGTTCCAGGAAAGGATGGCAGTTCACCAACGAACCGGCAAGGAGCTTCGAGATCGCACTATGCATCATGCTCTTCGTCATGATCTTACGGAGCATATATGGCGCCTCCCGGCTTAATGCGTGTTTTTTTAAAATAAACTATTGTAATGTTTTTTTTTTTAATGTGTGTTTTCTTTATTTTTAATAAGTATTGTAATGTTTTTATTTTTAATGAAGTGTTTCTTATTTGTGTATGTTTTAGTTTGTTATTAATTTTTTTTATTTTTTTTCTTTTTTTTTTTTTTTTTTTTTTTTTTTTTTTTTTTTTTTTTTTTTTTTTTTTTTTTTTTTTTTTTTTTTTTTTTTTTTTTTTTTTTTTTTTTTTTTTTTTTTTTTTTTTTTTTTTTTTTTTTTTTTTTTTTTTTTTTTTTTTTTTTTTTTTTTTTTTTTTTTTTTTTTTTTTTTTTTTTTTTTTTTTTTTTTTTTTTTTTTTTTTTTTTTTTTTTTTTTTTTTTTTTTTTTTTTTTTTTTTTTTTTTTTTTTTTTTTTTTTTTTTTTTTTTTTTTTTTTTTTTTTTTTTTTTTTTTTTTTTTTTTTTTTTTTTTTTTTTTTTTTTTTTTTTTTTTTTTTTTTTTTTTTTTTTTTTTTTTTTTTTTTTTTTTTTTTTTTTTTTTTTTTTTTTTTTTTTTTTTTTTTTTTTTTTTTTTTTTTTTTTTTTTTTTTTTTTTTTTTTTTTTTTTTTTTTTTTTTTTT
This sequence comes from Erigeron breviscapus, assembly GCA_034093135.1. Classification (NCBI taxonomy): domain Eukaryota; kingdom Viridiplantae; phylum Streptophyta; class Magnoliopsida; order Asterales; family Asteraceae; genus Erigeron; species Erigeron breviscapus. The sequence continues at coordinate 38,534,588 of CM067169.1, read as the reverse complement.
TTTTTTTTTTTTTTTTTTTTTTTTTTTTTTTTTTTTTTTTTTTTTTTTTTTTTTTTTTTTTTTTTTTTTTTTTTTTTTTTTTTTTTTTTTTTTTTTTTTTTTTTTTTTTTTTTTTTTTTTTTTTTTTTTTTTTTTTTTTTTTTTTTTTTTTTTTTTTTTTTTTTTTTTTTTTTTTTTTTTTTTTTTTTTTTTTTTTTTTTTTTTTTTTTTTTTTTTTTTTTTTTTTTTTTTTTTTTTTTTTTTTTTTTTTTTTTTTTTTTTTTTTTTTTTTTTTTTTTTTTTTTTTTTTTTTTTTTTTTTTTTTTTTTTTTTTTTTTTTTTTTTTTTTTTTTTTTTTTTTTTTTTTTTTTTTTTTTTTTTTTTTTTTTTTTTTTTTTTTTTTTTTTTTTTTTTTTTTTTTTTTTTTTTTTTTTTTTTTTTTTTTTTTTTTTTTTTTTTTTTTTTTTTTTTTTTTTTTTTTTTTTTTTTTTTTTTTTTTTTTTTTTTTTTTTTTTTTTTTTTTTTTTTTTTTTTTTTTTTTTTTTTTTTTTTTTTTTTTTTTTTTTTTTTTTTTTTTTTTTTTTTTTTTTTTTTTTTTTTTTTTTTTTTTTTTTTTTTTTTTTTTTTTTTTTTTTTTTTTTTTTTTTTTTTTTTTTTTTTTTTTTTTTTTTTTTTTTTTTTTTTTTTTTTTTTTTTTTTTTTTTTTTTTTTTTTTTTTTTTTTTTTTTTTAAAAAAAAAAAAAAGATTCGATGGGCAATCACGTTATCAACAATGTGAACCACACAGATACGAATGCCATAAATCATGTAGATATGTAAAATGTTGTACATAAGGTACAAAAATCACAACTTCCATGAAAGAATTTCTAGGTTTACTAAACTGGCCAAAAGATGTATCATTACATGATATCTGATTTATTATTGTTTAATTTAAAACATGCAATGACTTGTTTTAAATTACTTTCGAATTGATTTGATCATTCATTCATTATTGGTTCTTAATCGACCGTTTAGAACCTTATGACTATGTTGAATTATCATTAGAGCATGCAAGAATAACTAAATTGAACAAAATTAACAATTGTCAATTGTCAAAGTAAATGAAAACTGGAAGGAATTGTGTAATGTGACTAAAGATATGATATGATGATAGGAAGAGACTCTCTTGCTATCCAAAAAGTGATGCTTTAAGAAAGCCACAAAAGGTGAAAATAACCCCTTAATTATATATGATCCAAAAATGTATTTTTGTACTCTGTATAAATAAAGGATTATGACCTGGGAATGTAACTAACTATGCCAAAATGTTTATGTTATGTAACTAACTACAAAAACGTTTATGAAATGTAACAAACTACCTGTTTTCGTCTATAGTATGTAAATTACCGGTTACCATTGGAAAATAACCGGTTGTGCCTAAACTTATCCAGGTCAGCTGCCACGTAATACATTATGTTGCCTATAAAATCAGTATTTCCCTCCCTTTTCACACAATAATACTCCCGCTTCTTTCTCTCTCTCTTTTCCCGCCCCTTTTCTTCCCCCTTCCCCCCATTTTCTTCTTCCTCCCTCCTTCAATGGCTGCTTCATCTTCTTCTTCTTCCATTAACAAAGTTGTTTCTTATATGCATTGTAAATGTGGTGAGAAGATGCCCATCCTCACAGCTTGGACTAGGAAAAATCCTGGTAGGAGATTCGTAAAATGCCCTAAAGTAAGTCTTTTCCTTTATAATTTTGCTTTTCTACTCGTAATTGAAATCATTCACTGATTTCTAGTATTACTAACCGATTCAGGTGAAAAGTTCTTCTTGTACAAGTTTTTTCTTTATTGATGAAGAGATAACAAGTGTATACTATAAGGAGTTGTTGTTTAATCTCCATTCACAAGGAAATCGGTTGGGTTTTGAAGAATGTGATTCAAGCGATGAATTGTTGCAAGTGAAGAATGAGTTGACTGGTTTGAAGTCAAAATTAAATGTCTTTGATAAAGTCTTTTATTTGTTGATTGGGGTTGTGTCATTGCTATGTGTTGTAATATTTGTACTTGTTAATTTGTTGATTGCAAATGAAGAATGAGTAGACTGGTTTGTAGTGTCACTGCACATACATAATTAAACAAGTTTTCATCAAAAGAGAAGTTTTACTTAACAATACAGACCATAATAACAGATTACTCAACCACCATGGCATCATCAGGTGTTTCCCCTGGTCCCTTGACATGTTTTGCTAGTCTTTGTCTCAAAACCCTCTCACTGGGAACCCTTCTCTTCATGTTTTTGTATATGCTCACTTTCTTCTTCTTGGGTGCTTCATTGACAGATTCTTGTGTGCCAACCACAGGTTGTGAAGGCCTTGGTGCAGACATTGAAATGGTCTCATCCACTTGTGTCATTCTTGGTTGATCTCTTATCAGCATCTCAGATGAGCCAACATTAGACTTGCTTTTATACTTACAATTTGACTTTCTTATATGAGCTAGTAATTAAGTTAGAACTCATACCTCTGGTTTTCTTTGTCTCCAATGAGTGGCATTGTCATAAACTTTGAACTTGGGCACTTCTGGTTCTGGTGGCTGCAATGGATCTTCATCATTGTCCTTCATAGATCATTGTACTTCAAGCAGATCCTTAATGTATTCATCATGCTCATGATACACTTGTTTCTTGATATCCACTTTCTCTCCATTTTCTCTAAGGTTACCAAGCTCTGGTAACTGATTTTGTGTTGGAATCCTTGCAATAGGGTTACCCATCCTTACTTCTCTTACTTCATCCTCTCCATCAATTAAATGGTCTAATGAAGCAACACTTTCCACATCTGAATCTTCATCTGCTTTGTATTCTTCATCTTCAGACCCACCATTATCCTCCACTGCACCATTCTGACCATTATCTTCCCCTGAACCATCCTCACCATTATCTTCCCCTTCAACATCCTCACCATCCTCACCCTCATCATCATTCATTGGGGCATGGTGGGCGTAGCTAGTTAAGTCCAAAGTATGATGGTCTACATAAACATTCAATTTACCATAAGTATCTAGACACTGAAAGAAATCTTGACAATCCTTATCACACCGTATCTTCATCATGTTCTCCACTCCACAACCATGAAAAGCAAAATAAAGACCAGTAACTGGACAACCTGTTTCAGTCTCTATATAGTGAGCAAACTCTTCATACCCTATTTCTGGGGCCCACAAAGTCCTTAACTGGTAGCCAACATAGCGAAAAGGATGAAACATGAACATCCCATCATAATAAACGTTGAATTCTTTAGGTTCTCTCATTTCTACAAAATAAATTAAACAAAATAAACGTTGGATGATGAACAAACCCTAAAAAAACAGTGAAACCCTAAAAAAAAGGAAAACCCTAAAAAAACACGAATCACAAAGAAAAAAACATGACATACCTTCATAAAGTGTGGATGATGAAGAAACCCTAAAAAAAGTGGATTTACGGTGGGTTTTTGGTTGATTTTGAGGTGGAGAAGACGGTGGGTGGGTGGGTTTTGAGATAAGATTCGTATGGATCCCAATGAAAAGTATATATATATACACGATCGGATTTATATACAGATCCCAAAATATATATATATTTTTGTATAAATAATTTATAATTATTAAAATATACACGTCAGTTAAGTCAAACGAATATCGAAGTCAAAATGCCAGGTGTACAACTTTTTTAAGGGATTAAGCACGTGGGTGACCGGCTAAGTGTTACACCGGTAAACCCTTACATACTATAGACGAAAACAGGTAGTTTGTTACATTTCATAAACGTTTTTGTAGTTAGTTACATAACATAAACATTTTGACATAGTTAGTTACATTCCCAGGTCATAATCCCTATAAATAATGCTGATCGTTTCCCATGGATATGATGTTGATCGTTTGGAAAGGAATTCATAGAAAATTAATCACATGTTTCTTAATGGGCTTAAACAATGATCTATACAATGTGTTTGCCACCTATTCATATGCAAATATAGAGCCAAAAGAGTGAAAGACGCTATGAAAAACTACTGGTAGCTTAGTTCAATGCGATGTTGGTTAATTAAGAAGTAGTTGGAACATGGATGCAAGTAAAATTAGTGGGCAATCTTGTTCCTATTGAAAATGTCGGCGACAATAAAGATCCGTAGATAAATGATACAGTGATAGAAACATTCAGAGCATGATCAATTAAGATAGGACTAGCCAAAGAGTTTTCAAATACAGTGTATATATATATGGTCGGGTCGACGATCAAAAATTTGATTACATACCTTAACGGAAGACGTAATTTGTTCCTTCGGCGGAGCACATACAAGGCCTTTCGTCTCTATGACGAGCATTCCTCTTTCCTTCAACAACTTCCCTAGTTTCACACACTTTTTCGCTGCAAACTCTTTCAATATATCTAGGAATTTTTTTTGAAAAAAATACACGCACATTTCATCATTCAGTACTAAACCATAATCATTTTCATTACTTAATCAATGAGTTGTGCGTGTGTGTCTTAATTAATTACCTTGTAAGCAAATGAGACGATAAACATGACCGATAAGCAACATATCATCTGGCCTAAGTAGTTTCAACTGCTTCGCAGGCAATCCATTTTTGGACTTAGCAGATGAAGTCACAACAACCGCGACACAATGACCAGGGTTTGAAGTCATGATGTCGCGGGAACTAACGGACCAGTAAATCCTCTCTATCTATCTTGTCTCCGGGATGCATGATCACCACGGTTGTTGCCTCATCCGCTTGACAATTTCCCATCCTAGCTCAATGATTGATGATATATTCAAAAGTTGTGAATAAAAATAGCTACGAGAGTTACTTATTTGGGTAGTTATTGGTGAAAATGTGTATTATATATAATAAGTGAGGTTGTACAAAATGTAAAAATGTTATCTAGAATAAATATTGAATAATGAGAGGGAATGTACGGACATGTAAGAAGTTGCAGATGTGATTAATTTGAATCTATCGAGAGCAACTAAAGGTGATGTGAGCAAATTGAACGTACATGAGTACTAGTAAATTTGTTTAATATTGGTAATTATGTGAGTGTGGTAGGTTAAGAGATGGAACTCGAGCTCAAATGGAAATTGAGAAGAGAGTAAGGTCACATTTAGTTCACAGAATTTGATGGAATTGAAATTTTTTAGTGTGTTTGGTTGTTCAAAGATGAAAGAATCTCATTCCGTTGAAATGTAAACATTCCATCATTTGATGGAATCTCCATTCCTTGGGGATGGGGGAAGGAATTTCATTCCTTCCGTTACTTGAATTCTCAAAAAATCAAAAACATTCCGTCAAATTTCATTCCTTCAGATTCCAATTCCTTTCATAGATTCATTTCCTTCCAAAAACATTCTGTGAACCAAACGTGGCATAAGGGGTGATTAAATCCATGTAATGCATTACCGGCCACCATGAAAAATTAACATCGTATTCTTTGCAAGAGATTAAACATAAATGATAGTATTACTTAACCATTATCAATTTGTCTAGTGGTCGAGAGTCTAATGACAAGTAGAGAAATTGTCACAAACCGTCCCTGTGGTTTGCTCAATTAGCATTTTCGTCCCTGTGCTCTCCTTTTTTCATTAGGTGTCCCTGAGGTATGCATTTTTATTGCCAATTGTCCCTGGCACTAACAGCGGTTAGTTTTGCTCCGTTAAATCCCTCACGTGCATACTACGTGATGGTATAATCGTCAATTTTGTAAGCACAAGGACTATTTGGATTTCTTCTCCCCAACAACTCCGACCACCACCACTGATCGACCGACCACCGCCGGAAAAGTCTCCGGAAACCGAGAACAACCACCCCACTGTGGTTACGAAAACATTGACAAAAGTCGACTATTTCAGTCCCGAAAACATTGACAAAACAGTGGTGGTTCACAGTGGTGATAAAAAGTGGTCTATGGCGGTTTTGAACCGAAACCGAAGAGAAAAACAATAAAGCTTTGCATAGCCACGTTTTATCATTAAGTAAACCTTTAGGACAGTTTAAACAACTTGTTTGGAGGTTTCTTGGACCTGAAACGGTGGCTGGTGGTATTCCGGTGGTGTGTGGCTGCGAGAGAGAGAAAAATAAAAGAAAAAGAAAAGATTAGGGTTTTTAGAGAGAGGGACGAAATGGTTTGTTTAGAAGATCTTTACTTACGTTCCTTACCTTCTGGGATGTTATGGAGTCGTGTGGTGGTGGCCGGAAGACGGAACAGCAGCGGCGGCGACGGCAGAGTGGCAGAGCAGCAGCAGCGACGGTTATGTGGTGGTGATGAAGTAATTAATGCTTAGGGTTAAAGATGAAACCCTAAGTGTTGTTGGGGATGATGGCCGGAATCTTTTTCCGGTGAAAAGAGCGGGGGCAGGCGGTTGTGAGGGTGGCGGGAAGTTTAGCCGGCGGTGGGAGTGAGAGGGGGAGGAAGATGATGAGTTTTTATTACAAATAGTCCTGTGGTTACGAAATTGACGATTATACCCTCACGTGGTATGCACGTGAGGGGTTTAACGGAGCAAAACTAACGGCTGTTAGTGCCAGGGACGGTTGGCAATAAAAATGCATACCTCAGGGACACCTAATGGAAAAAAAATACGTGTTATCTCTGATAAAAGAGGATCCCAAAATCAGTTATTATATTATATAACAACAATTCACAAATGTCGGTGTCCTCTCTAATGTCACTGTAGAGTTTTACTGTAGGAAAAAATATTTTTTTATTGCTTAGCAAACACTGTAGCAAGGGAAGTATCATGTCATAAGCATTACGTACAAGCTCTCCTGCATTTGGATATAATATCTCAAAAAATAAATAAGCCCCAAATCTCTTATCACTCCCAAATCTTACCGCAGCTTCACTTTATCCCCCGGTGTTAATAACTCCGATCAACCGATTTTGATCTTCCTATCTATCTCCAATCAAATTGATTTCGATCAGCCAAAAACTTCCAAGGTTTATATTTTCTATAGTTTATTATACTTTATATTTGTTAGCTTTTTGGCTTTGGGATCTGATTTTGTTAGTTTTCTGTGTATGTATAATTTGTATAATTATATTTCTTATGTTTCTGTTTTCGCCTTTTCGGGATTTTCAGGTAGTGAAGGCGATGTCAAATGAATAATACAGAATTAATGAATCTTTTCATTGTTAACAAAAAAATGAGGTTTGTTCGTCTTTATTAGTATTTGTTAATTGCTACGATATAAACTCATTCAGTCCATGTAAACGAATCAAACATATTTGGACGCCTTTGTACTCAAGTAATTTGATCTACTTCGATTATGTGTATCAGATAATTGTATGGTGGCCTTATTTTGCTTACAGATTTCAATTTATGTGTTACTGATGATCGCAAGTACATACTAATTTCTTATAGAATGAATAATTATATGCTAATTTCATTGTGTTTGCCTATGTTACTTTTTCAATTGGCCAGTCGCTTAGCTGCAAGCTATATATGCACTATGTAATTATGTATGATATCTAGCTAATGGGTGGTAAGTATTCGTTTGGAAATCTTTGATTTTTTATACTTTATTGCTTTTCTAGCTCCACTAAATCATTTGGCTTATTTTATAATGGAGATTGAAGTATAAGGTTAGCATCAAGTTTTTTAGCATATCACAAGGAACATTGTAGGAATTCATATTTGGGAATCCTTTGTAGGGGTGCAAATGGTAGTGTAACAAAAGCTGATCTTGAAGAACAGGAAGTGTGATTGGACTTGCATATTGTCTTCACAAGATGCCTCTTTCTGCTGAAACAGGGCTGCGTATCAACTCTAATTAGCTCTATTTTAGGAAGTCGATTTTCTGTTTATCAAGTAAAGTAGTTGATTAAAGGTTTAAATTATTACTTTTATTTTGCATTTGCAGAAATGAATGCTATAAAGAAGGCAGCGAAATTGGATGTCTGTTAAAAAAGGAAGTCACTCTCGGTTGGTACATGAATTTAGTGCGTCCACGAAGGGATATTATCTTCAGTTCAGCATAAGGAGAAATCTAGGGACAATGAAGTGAATATATTAAGCAGATTCGAGTGTAGCCAGAGATTAACGAGTAGGCAGAATAAGCATCTGAATCTATATATTTCTTGCTCCGCGGGCCAAATTTCTTGTTTTACATAAATCATATTACTTGTTTTTTTTTTTGTAAAATGTAGGTTAGAGCGGACAGTCTAGATGGTCACTAAAACCATGTTGGATTTTGGTGTGAAACCACATTATCAACGTGGTAGCTTTAGTGTGATGTTTGCCATTTGTGTATAAATCATCACACCAATCTTTTCTATATTATTACAGTTTTACACTCGCACAAACAAATCAAACGTTTATCATCATCTCAAAAACCTTGAAAAACAAAATAATGTGTAATTTAAATTCAACAATTGCACAAACATGTCTATATCAAATAGAGATTTTTCATAACCTTCAATACAAATTTATTGCAGGCTCTTTTTCTTTTTAGTACAAACCCCTGCTGGTGTAAGTGGTCCAGAGAGTAGAAGTAAATTTTACATTCTTGATTTTTCTCTCACCAGAGAATTTAAAAACACAGACTGCCAAAAAAATTGTTACAGTTTGCTCTCGTTGAGAGTCGAACTCAAGACCTCCCGCTTACTAAACGGGTGCTCTAACCAACTGAGCTACGAGAGCTTTTTGTTTTGATTGTTTCTGGTTGCCTTTATATTTCGAGCTTACACCCACGAAATTGTATTGAACCAAGACACGAACTTTCCAAAAACTAATAATGTAGAAGCAACGAACTAAACACTGAAGAAGATTTTTGTTAAAAAATAAAGCAAATTTATAAGATTGTAGTTATAGTCTTAACTTTTAAGTGAAGATTTTTTGTTAAATTATTATTGTTACTTTGTTAGAATAAAAATGATGGCTCATCAACTTGTACATCAAATTGGTATAGTCGTATATAGACTATATATAGATATAGGTTCTAGGTAAAATAAAACAAGTATTAAAGTAAAACAGATAAAACAATAAGTTTCTCTTTATTGAAAATCACCGTGCATCATGAAAATCATCATGCATCCTGTGTTTCGTGAATCTTCGTGCATCAATTTAACCATGATCTAAGGGTCAAGATATTGTCCTATTTATTTTACTTTAATACTTGTTTTACAATACCCAACCCCGATAGATATATGTGTGCATCTGCACTTCCCTACCTCTAGTTAAGCATAAGGTGAAATGAGCAACCGTCCAGAGTTCAAACTTCAAAGCAAACCAAATATCACCAAACAATAATCTTCTTTTTCTACTTGTATTTCTTTCTTTTCATCTTTTGTGTCAAAAGTGTTTACAAATACATTTTCATATATTCATATTGTATGTGTTCATTACAACTTCACATAGTTGTAACTTTTTTCCAGCCATTTTAAATTTAATGTACTTGTCGTCATCTATCAAATAAGATGCGGTTTATCCTTTTAGATGTGAACATTGTTCGTCATGTCATCTCATTATTTCTAGCTTCTTCTATGTGATCACTTTTTGCTTTGTGACTAATATATACTATTGAGGTTCATTGTATCCTAACAATTTATTACACATCGATGAAAATAAATACTCCCATGTGCTATATTTTAGATGTATAAAATAAACCATACATGAATAAGTAAACTCTTTAAAACACAGAGAGACTTTTTATCAATACAACCTTTTTTTAGCAATTCATTACACATATCCTCCCTGTCACCTACCAAATGTGCAAACGTTTCTATCAAACCGATGTTTCCGAGCCTAAGAAAACCTAATGCGTTGTGTTGTACAGAGACTGAACTAGTGCTCTCATTCACCCAGAGCCAGAGGTGGTCCAATGCCTTAAAGATTCATAGGAGATGGTCCTTCTAGTAATAGTATCCGACTATTTGTACCGAACTCCAAACCGGATTTGATTGGATAGTTTTAAGTATTTAGGGAGTGGTAATATATTTCCTCATTGCGTTAATCATGCTTGGTTGATTCTTAGGAATCACTATGATCATCCAGAAAAGAAAAATGCGGCTTTGATTTAACATTTATGAATTTGTCACTCTGAAGGCACGTAGTTTCGAGTTACATTACAAGTCTTATAAGATAACAAATTCAGGACGAGCATGAAGCAGAAATGACAGGCTTATATCGACTATGTACGATTGCATATATGAACACCTACGTTAAGGGTCTGTCGTTACATTGTTACATAGCTGGTATACTAAGTGGTTAAACGAATATAATTTCGGTTAGTTAAGCTTAATATTGTTGGAAATGTTGTTACCGAATTTAGTATCTTTTCACATTACATTTGACATCTACTAATTTGCTGTATTTCCGAAGGACTAAGAGCAATTTGAATATGAGATGCCTATTGGGCCCCTGGGTAGTTATTACTTAACGACGAATAAACTGAGCAAAATCGAGAACCATAACTGGGTTGGACCACTCAGCAGTCATATTGGCCCAACATCATTCGAATACATTCATTAAGCATACCTAATGCAAAGAATCTCATATATGAATGAAATCAATGATCTTTATTCTACGAATTAAATATATGCAGCATTTATTCATCATCATTCAAAACATCAGAAAAAATCAAAAAATTTGAAAAGTTTCGAGATTTCAAACTTCCTTGATGTAAAACATTGAGACGAGACCTACATAGTGGATGGTCAAAAGGGAATACACATGATAGTTAACGGTTAAAAATGTTGTATCGCGCTATCCTGCCTATCATGAAGTATATCTATACTAAATATACATTTCAATAATATCAAGTACCTCAATCGTGCTCAAAGCCTTAAAAGATCCATGCCCGGTATCAAAACGTTTGGAACTAGTAAACTTAGTACCATCAAGTCATCAACTCAACAAAGCCGATGTCTTAGATCCTAACACGAATGATATGTTCATCATATATCAGATAACGTTGGTTCGCTAATGAAGTTAGATTAAAGAAATGGCAATCAACCCATCATATTAGGCATTTGTAAAACCTATCTATGGGGATGGATTTAAAATTTCATTTCCATTCCCACACGAACATCATACGCATAGTGATTCCCATTTTCAAACCAATCACCCCCTGCATCAAAATACGCTTTCCTGAAAAAGGGCGAAGCTAGGCTTAATGTTGGTCACCATGACTAGTAGCTTCATGGGATGTCGTTGGTTTATCCGTCGCCTTCTTCTTAGACATCCTTCTATGCTTCATCTTTATGCAAGACGACGGCTTCTCTCCTATTGAATAACCAAACACCAAATCGTTAGTTACATAAACAAATTAACACGTAAACAAGATGATAGTAATAAAAACTCAAAATGTGATTTCCGAGTATCCTTAAAAGATAGTACATTCATTCATGAAAAACCAAACGTCTTACTATCATTTCCGCTTTTGGGTTTCTCTGAGGCATTTCGTCGAACACCTTCCGGGTGTTGATCACCATCTACCTGATCATCACCAGGCAACACCGGACCGATAATCGGTCTACGTTTTAAACTTCCAGTTTCTCTAAGTTTCTTTTTTCTAAGTCTTTTTCTTTGAGCTCTTGTAAGCTTTTGAAACCCCTCTTGTTCTTCATTCTCACTTGACTCTAATCCACTCCTTTTATTATTTTCTTCCTCAAATTCATCTGTTGTATCTATACCCACATATATAAAACATTTAATTTTATTAAATAAAATTATAATTTACATAAAATGGGATTTAAAAAAGAAAAGAACAAGAAAACCCACTAATTTGATGATGATGATCAGAATTGACGATTTCCCGCGCAAAATCAAGTATTTGATCATCAAATTGGGTGTGGGGAGATGGTGGAGGATAGAGGATGTTAATTAAGTTATCATGAAGCTTTTGTTGCTTATCTTTTTTCTTATTAAGATGATTCATGGTGATCTATAATTTTACTAAATTTGGAATCAAAGCATTCACAGTGAGGAAGGATGGTTACACATCCCATCCCAGTGTTTCATTATAAAACTAATATACTAAGAATTTTTATTTATTTACTTTTTATCATGTAATTTTGTTATGTAATTATATATTTAAGATGGTAATTAGATTATTTTATGAGTCACTATTAATTTCAAAATTCAATTCAATGATATCCAAAAACTAATTTTGTTATATTACAGGGGTTGTCACTTTTAATTTTACTCAAAATCTTAAATTTGATTCTTAAAAATGCTAAGCCTTGAACTTTTTTATTATCAATAATATTTGTAATGACTCATGATTAATATTTCGTTGTCTAGGTACGTGTAATACTTCTCTATTATACATTAAAATTTACTGATTTTGTATCCCGACTGTTTGGGGAAAAATAATTAGCATGTTTTTTTCCTTCCTAAATGTAATACAAGTGTAAGGCTGACTTTTGTCATAATGAAAGCCCATTAGTTTCTGATTATTTGACCATGTGAGTAAGCGCAATCCAAATCCAATCCATATAAGATGATATATTCTTTCTTTTCGATATCTATTATCAATAACAAGTTATAATGATCATTATGAATCATTAATACATAGATTGATATTTAAAACAAAATATGAAATCAGTTGATTCCATCAATTCTGGTTTGTTGATTCGCCACCTTTTTGTTTGTGGTTCTTTATGGTCAGTTGGTTTATTCCACCCAAATCGACCCTATCGAGCTCATGTTTATAGTCATCATTAACCTTTGATTTTGCTTTACTTTTTATGGCTTGTTGATTTCTTGCCAAATTAGTTTTTGATTAATTTGGTGTTTTTAGCCAAGCTAGGTGTCACCATTTGATTGGTGGTTGCCAACCAAAAATTGGTTTATTGTCAACCACACGTCCACACCCCACACCTTTAATAAAAAGGTGACACATTACGATTTAACCTTGACAGACCAATAAACTCAAATATTATATAAAGTTATAAAATGTATAAATTATTTATTTTATCGTGTTACACGGATAATTGTTTTAACCAACTTAAATTCTACACGAAAACATGCCCAATTTTACTTTATGCTAGATAAATGCAGGGGAAGCCCGGAGGAGGCCCGGGGAGGGGCAAACCCGACCTCCGGCCGGCACATGTTTGAAGGGGCACAAAATTGTTAAAAATTTCTACATATGTATAAAGTATAATGTGTTATATATATAGATATATTTGATTCCAATAACTAGTTAATGACGAGATTATATATATTATGATTATATTATCGTTATAAAGTCTCATTTATAAAAAAATCTTAAATTTGATTCTTAAAAATGCTAAGCCTTGAACTTTTTTATTATCAATAATATTTGTAATGACTCATGATTAATATTTCGTTGTCTAGGTACGTGTAATACTTCTCTATTATACATTAAAATTTACTGATTTTGTATCCCGACTGTTTGGGGAAAAATAATTAGCATGTTTTTTTCCTTCCTAAATGTAATACAAGTGTAAGGCTGACTTTTGTCATAATGAAAGCCCATTAGTTTCTGATTATTTGACCATGTGAGTAAGCGCAATCCAAATCCAATCCATATAAGATGATATATTCTTTCTTTTCGATATCTATTATCAATAACAAGTTATAATGATCATTATGAATCATTAATACATAGATTGATATTTAAAACAAAATATGAAATCAGTTGATTCCATCAATTCTGGTTTGTTGATTCGCCACCTTTTTGTTTGTGGTTCTTTATGGTCAGTTGGTTTATTCCACCCAAATCGACCCTATCGAGCTCATGTTTATAGTCATCATTAACCTTTGATTTTGCTTTACTTTTTATGGCTTGTTGATTTCTTGCCAAATTAGTTTTTGATTAATTTGGTGTTTTTAGCCAAGCTAGGTGTCACCATTTGATTGGTGGTTGCCAACCAAAAATTGGTTTATTGTCAACCACACGTCCACACCCCACACCTTTAATAAAAAGGTGACACATTACGATTTAACCTTGACAGACCAATAAACTCAAATATTATATAAAGTTATAAAATGTATAAATTATTTATTTTATCGTGTTACACGGATAATTGTTTTAACCAACTTAAATTCTACACGAAAACATGCCCAATTTTACTTTATGCTAGATAAATGCAGGGGAATGCAGGGGAGGCCCGGGGAGGGGCAAACCCGACCTCCGGCCGGCACATATTTAAAAGGGGCACAAAATTATTAAAAAATTTCTACATATGTATAAATATAATGTGTTATATATATAGATATATTTGATTCCAATAACTAGTTAATGACTGAATTATATATATTATGATTATATTATCGTTATAAAGTCTCATTTATAAAAAAACGTTACTTATATATTTGATTCATTAAAACTAAAGGCATATTTTTTTCTCAACTTGAGCTGGACAATTGAATTTTCAGAAGCACTGCTGGCTAAATGTACCATACATCAATCCACATAAAAGATAAATATCCAAATAAAGATTAGGTTGTTCATCGATTAGCTCACGAAACCGACCCCGACAAATCTTTCACAATTTCAAATTAGCTAAATTAAAGGTACTCTATCACCAATCACGGTAATTATAGGTTTGTGTACAATTAATCTTGTCCAAGTAATATTAATAAAATGTCGCTTTTCAAACCAAGATCCATTAAAACCTATTTGCACAAGTTGCAACTTATTCTTAAACTTGATGGAAACTCCTTCATCCACTTTTTTCATTTATGCTTAATCAACTCAACCTCAAATGGATATTCATTCTCCATTGTCTTAGAATATGGCATGATACGTAGGCTACGATTATAAAACATTTAGCATTATCACTCATCCAAACATATTTAGACTTGAATTTTTAACTCTTTTATCTGCGTACCCGTAGTGCCAATTATGCGTAAATAAACAATGTTATATACTTAGGTGGGTTGGTCAAGGGTATCTTCTAAATCCACTATGTGGGTCCCGGAGGTGAGTTTTTTACAAGGTCTCGGTTCGAGTCTTGGGTTTCTCATCTCAAGGTATTTTCATGAGGAGGGGGTTGGAGGTCCAGCAAATCGCTGGTTAAAATTGTCTCCAGCACGTCTGAATCGAAACCAACTTTAAAAAAAAATATATCATCTTCTTTAGGGAATAACTTCAGCATATCCTGTTACTCATAATATATTATACATCATCAGTTCTTGATACTTTAACGGGGTCAATCTTTTCCATGCTTATCTTTGGAATTCTATATATTTATTCTCTTTTTTATTATTTCTATTTTCTATTACGTTCTGTCGTTCTGATTCGTCCTAGGGGTTTCATTATGTTTTCGAAATCTATAATTTACCAAAATGAAATAAGGAAATAAAAATAGCAATAAAGGTACATCATAATTGATCAAAAGCTGTTCATTTAAATTACAGATTTGAATTCAACTGTTTGTTCATTAAATCTAAATATTTTCAAGCATGTCGTTACCTCTGCTTCAATGAAGTGAGTTAATGTCTACAACTCATTTGTAATAAGTTTAATTTATTCATAAATAAAGCATCAATTATTTAGTTTCTTGATAAATTAAAAAGTGGACCCTCAAGTGCTATCATTTTTCGAGTTCATTAATAAGATATGTGAGTTGTTTATATAGATATGGTATGGTATTGTTTATCACTAGTTTATCATGAAGTTTGTGAACAATTTGTTACTTGTTGACTACCAACTTTTACGTCGTATATATTTGTATTATTATTGTTCTTTCTAAGTTATACTTTACTATTTTAAAGGATTTTAGAAGATTTACAATGGACTTATGGACAAACCCAATAATACAATCAGTCATATTAATACAACCCTAAAGAAAGTAACTTAGGTGTATAAAATAGTTGTTTTAACCATTGTAGCTTAATATATATCATTCTAAATATTTTGCAAGAGATTATACAATTCCGAAAAGTAACCAATAA
This sequence comes from Erigeron breviscapus, assembly GCA_034093135.1. Lineage (NCBI taxonomy): Eukaryota > Viridiplantae > Streptophyta > Magnoliopsida > Asterales > Asteraceae > Erigeron > Erigeron breviscapus. Next base: position 38,518,724 of record CM067169.1, on the reverse strand, counting down.
AATGTTCAAAGACAATCATGAATTACCCTAATTCACCGTAACAAGATCGAGTTTGTCCAATAACAAAATCCATTTACCCTTATAAATAGCCGTGCATTTAGGTTATTCCTTCATTAAAGATAAACGTTGCAACTTAGGGCATCTCCAATGGTAAAAAGTGAATGACTTATTTTGAAGAAAAAAGCTTTTGTAAAAGGTTGATACTATTGAGTGCAAAGGGTTATTTAATCAATAGGTTGAGAAATCTCAACCTATTGACTAAAAGCTTTTTTCTAATTGTATAAGAATAAATGTTAATTTAAACAAAAAAAGCTTTAAAGCCATTGGAGGAAGACTTTTTTATAGGTTAAAGTTAATGGATTTGTGAAGTGGCAAAATAAAAAAGCTTTTAATGACTTATTGTGGATGCTCTTATACTCTTACCCTCTTTTTTGGTACTATTGAGTCAAAATCAAGAAATGGGTCATGTGAATCCAGTCAAAGTGGCAGTTGGCAGCATGCCCGATTTTAAAATGTAACCAGATTTGATCTTCTTTACTCATATTTTAATAACCCAAATCGATATACATGACACCATTTCCCAACTGTGTTCATTATATTTAATGGGGTTTTTCCTATTTTTATATATTAATTAACGGTCATTACTCATTATCACTTCTCTATTTTTAGTTTTTGTTGAACGCATTTAAGTTTGTATGACTATGAAATGTGCAAATCAAAGAGCAAAAAGACTTTATATAGTATCATTTTAACTGCACCAGATGTGCAAAACACTACCAATTATAAAAATATCCTACATCATTTTAATTTCCAACTGACTCCAAACCCAACTTATTTATTTGTATCAATGAATCGAAGAAGAGAAAAACTTGACTTTCCCGTGCTAAGTGACGTCGAGACCAAGATGACCTCAGATGTTCTTGACCCAAACAAAGCGGTGAGGTATGCCGATTCACTCATCACTCGTCACGTCCCCGATTCAGGCTGAACAACATATCACATGCTCTATAAAGTTAATTCCAACCAATCTCTCGTTTGTAAAAAAATTTAAATCGTTTATATAAAAGTTTAAATAACGTACAATCTTTTCTTTTTTCGAACGGCAATTAAAATTTTATTAAAAATGCTACTCGTATTAAGAAGCTAACAAGTACAAGACACGATCTAACAGACAAAAAACGGTATAGTATAATAGTGGAAGATAATCAACGCAAAACCAAAAGTAATACGTTCAATCTCAATTTCAAGTTATTTTCATAAGGCACAGGGTAACACGACCAGAAAAAAGGTCAACCCCACCAGAGCATTAGCGGCGACGTCGCCGCTAATGCGCCACCGACATTCCACCGACACGACTGACTGACAACGACCGATCCCGAGGTGCCACGTCACAGGCATTAGCGGCGACGTCGCCGCTAATGCTTGCCACGTGGCACCTCGGTATCATTTCTCCCAATCATATGATCGGACGTAAAGGTGCAAACTTTGTCCATGTCAGATAATGCTCTTCCATGGATAATTCTGCACAAATTTTGTTAATTAAATCATGTACAAATGTTTTTTACTCCCATTTCGATCATATATTAATAAATTAAATCATGTACAATGTTTTTTTCCATTTCGATCATATATTTTAATTAAATCATGTACAGATGGTTGTAATTCTACTACTTCACTGCTACTCTCCATTTCGATCATATATTAATAAATTAAATCATGTACAAATGTTTTTTTCCATTTCGATCATATATTAATAAATTAAATCATGTACAGGTGGGGGATAGGGTTGGGTTAAACTAGATGGGTAATTGGGTCATGGGTCAACCCATGGATAACCCATTCACATTTCTAATTCATTTAAACATCGCTTAGCATCGTGAAATCAAATAAAACGGTAAATCGACCTCAACTAACATATTGCACTTCCTTAAATCACAAAAATGATCTCAATTATATTACTAATTAAAATTCGTTAGCCAAATTATACAATTAGTCAATGGGTCAAAATTTACAAATGTTACATTTATCCATGATGACACTCTGGTCGAACAATTTTGACTTTAAAATAATTGATGTTCAGACATAATCTAAAAACATCTATTTTATTAGACCAACAAAAATAGAGAATTGATTAGTGTCATCCACCATACAAGTATCTAGCTTATCAAACATAAATAAAGAAGTTCATAAAAAATACAAACTAATCACTATCACTATCACTACCATCCCTATGCTGTCTATAATCCTCCCAATCCCCTAAGCGCTGTGTGGGAAATCCCGACGTGCTAGACCCGGCCTGGTCCTCAAGGGTTGACCGGGGGCCAAGGGTTGAAGAATTGATCCACGTAATCAGAGCCCGGCGACTGTGCTGCAGATGGGCCCGACGACTGTGATCCAGCTGGGTCGGCCTGGTCTTGGTGTTGCTGGGCTGGGGCGTCCAAAAGAGGGTCATCTGGACGCGGGACCTGGACATTCAGTCCTCGGGTTCCCCTAACAATACGCCCAACCCCGCGGGTATGTCCCGATCGGGGCCCGAAAGTGTCCAAAAATACCTGCGTTGGCGGGGTGGGGTTGGGCTGTTGGGAAAGTATCCGCTGGGATTCCTGAAGCTGGGCCTGTACCACATTAAATCATAAACAAAAAAATAAGTTAGCTATACTTAATAAAAATTTACAAATGTTACATTTATCCATGATGACACTCTGGTCGAACAATTTTGACTTTAAAATAATTGATGTTCAGACATAATCTAAAAACATCTATTTTATTAGACCAACAAAAATAGAGAATTGATTAGTGTCATCCACCATACAAGTATCTAGCTTATCAAACATAAATAAAGAAGTTCATAAAAAATACAAACTAATCACTATCAGTATCACTACCATCCCTATGCTGTCTATAATCCTCCCAATCCCCTAAGCGCTGTGTGGGAAATCCCGACGTGCTAGACCCGGCCTGGTCTTGGTGTTGCTGGGCTGGGGCGTCCAAAAGAGGGTCATCTGGACGCGGGACCTGGACATTCAGTCCTCGGGTTCCCCTAACAATACGCCCAACCCCGCGGGTATGTCCCGATCGGGGCCCGAAAGTGTCCAAAAATACCTGCGTTGGCGGGTGGGGTTGGGCTGTTGGGAAAGTATCCGCTGGGATTCCTGAAGCTGGGCCTGTACCACATTAAATCATAAACAAAAAAATAAGTTAGCTATACTTAATAAAAATTTACAACAAATAGGAATTTAAGTGTTGTGCGAGAACTTACATGGAAGGGAAGAGCAGCATCTTGCACTCTCCCATCGTGGTATGTGTGGGCCCGCAAAAAGAAATCAGTCGGGGGCTCCTCTTGTCCCTCATGACCAGTCTGTATATACATTAATCAAAGTTATATATATGTATGTATATATATATATATATATATAAATATGTACATATAACTTACAGCCCAAACATGTTGACGCTGAGCGTATGACTGGCGACCGTGAGTACTGACAAGACGTTGTTCTTGCCTGTTAGTCGCGTTTCGTTGGGCAACAATCATCCGGTCCTCCCTGGTCCAGAATCGCAGTAGATCCGTCCAGACTTCTTGAGGCATTGCATGTGGCGGAACATTTTGGATTTCGGCGAGGCTATCTAACCCACCCCTTTCGGTGAACCATTTCCCCTTGAATTTTGTTTTTTATCCCTGTAGTTCTTCAGGGCATCCGCCAGAATCATGCGTTCAACAGCGAGCCGTAACGCGTCAGTTGGATCGCGATGTAGATACGGGTCCAAGTTGAACCGTCTCTGCAATTTAGTCGTAATAGTTACCATCTACCATATTTTTTTATGACGTATTTAAATTGTAAAATAAAACGTTTTTTACCTGGATCCAGGGAATAAGTCCGTCCCTGATAGGTTGGGGCACCTCTGTCCACGACTCGTAAGTATGCGGGACGGTAGCGACATATGAACCTAAATAGCTCTTGTACCATTTGGCGTTATCGCCGATAGCCTGCCACTTACTTTGATCGGCGTCAAGGTAAAGAGATAAACGTCCCTTCTTTTGAAACTCCCGCTCCATTTTCTGGTTAGCAGCGGCAGCTCTCCCTGAGCTCATCCCTGCAAAACAAAATAAGAAACAAATATATATACATATATATATATATATATATATACATATATATATCTATATATATATATATATTTGACATACATCTATATATACTTACCCGCGCTACGCCTACAGCCCCATTGCGGATTCCACCCCCAATTTGGAGGGTCATTGCCACCATCTCCGCCTTGAACGACAGCCATTTTAGCAAAAAGAGGGGTGGGGTGGCCGGATTTTTCGCCTGAAAAGAGGGTGGGGGTGGCCGGATTCTTCGCCTGAAAAGAGGGTGGGGGTGGCCGGATTTTTCGCCTGAAAAGAGGGTGGGGGTGGCCGGATTTTTCGCCTGAAAAGAGGGTGGGGGTGGCCGGATTCTTGATACAGAGGGTGAGGGGATTGATGGCCGGAATATGGAGACAAAATGGTTGATGGTCGGATGTGGGTTTTTTTTGTTAGAGAGGGTTGATGACCGGATTTTTGGTTTGAAAGGAGAATGTGTGAATCGTCTTCTGCGGCTGGGTTAAAAAGAAATTAGTTTTTAGTATTAGCGGCGACGTCGCCGCTAATACTAAGTCAAAGGTCAAAAGTCCCTGCTGTGTGTCAGATGGGGCCCACAGTATTAGCGGCGACGTCGCCGCTAATACTCCTGGTGGGGTTACCCTGTTTCCCATGGTCATTCTACGCTCCTCGTTTTCATAATTGTATTACTATTTTCTTTTATTTTGGACACGAATGGAATATCCTTCTACAATTTTCCCTCTTTAAACAGTTTTATTATAGAGTATTCTCATTAGCAGCTGTTTATTAAATAATTATAAGTTGTACTTGTTGGAAATACTAGGCCCTCGTGTGTACTTTTAAAATTTATAAACGCAGCGGAAGACTAAAAATACAAACATGTATTTTATAAAACATGCACACGATTAATATTTCCACCAAGATCCAATTACACCGTGATAGTTGTCATAAAAGATAGATTAAGAATAATACCTTTTGAGTAGATGAAATCGCATAGGATGAAACAATATTCAATAATATGAATATCTCTACAGTTAATCCACACGAACACTTCAAACAATACCCGAAGGCTGCTAGACCTTAATCACCAAATACCAAAACTACTAAACTCCTAGTTTAGTCTTTTTACTTCTTGTTCTAAGTCGTGGATATCAAAATAGAAAGAGAAGTCATATCTACTTTCCTTTTTACATATAGAGCTTCAAATAAAAGAGAGAACAAGATAAGAAAAATTCACGCTTTGCTAGTGCAATTTTTCCTTTCTTATATTGAGCTCGTCCAACACAAAAATAAATGGGACCAAGCTGTTTCTTCTTTTTGACTAAATGAAGTTCCTTTCTACTTTTCAAGATTCGGCCGAGAGAAAAACAAGAAGACAATCATAATTTGTCTACTCTCTTCCTTTTATATTCATGCATCATATCATATATGAATATTTAAATCTATATTTAAATAATTAATAAATCATATAGATTAATTAAATAAATATTGCTAATTAACTCAACTAGTTAATTGATAAAAGTCAATCTTATCTCCATCTATTTTGGTGATTATATATATGTATATAATATACATATATCCGGGTATCTAAATGTTCATTGTGTGTGACCCCGTAGGCTCGTGTATAAGCGGTAGTATAGTTTTGTGTTATGACGTACACACTAATCCAACAAACTCCCACTTGTGTATGGCATAACATCTAGAAAACTACACAGACAAATATTTGCGTCTAGCAACACATCATTATCCCCGAAAACACACGAGTGTTTGTTTCAGCTAAACGAACGATCATTATTAAAATAATGATTTAATGATTGAGTGTCAATTGTCCCTTTATTACTGATACCGTGTTGACAAGAGACATGGATCTAGTCACTCACATTTGTCAACAAATTTTGTTACTCGATATAGAAAAGTCGAATGCGATCACCAAGTTAAAATTGATCAACAATCAATATAGCTTGGGCACGGCCGTGTAAATATCCATTCATTTTCATCGAGGGGCCCAGTGGTATCATACTCTCGCATAGAGGAATAAATCCCATCTTGATTTTATGCGCACCTCATACATTTCACATCATATCCAATAATGGCCTTTATTACTACCTTGTTCAGGATAGCGTTTAACCATATCAAAGCATAACATGTCATACAATCAGCAACCAACATACAAATCTCAGGTCTAAGGACACAAAGACATAATCACTTCGAGATTCACTGTTGACACCGATCCATGCAGTGACATCTCGTGATTTGGGTCACTCCAATATTCATCAACAATGAATACATATGAATTTTGGCCTCAACAAGTTAACTATTCACCAACAGTGAATAAAACCAAAACTTCATATTAGTCTTAATTTATGTTACTCCCATAACATAACCGACTATGGAGATTTTGAATAATCAACAATTATTCATGGATTAAACATGCTAATATAGAACACAGTATTATACATGAAAACGATCATACCAAGTATATCAATTCATTAAGATAAGACTGCTTAATGTTCCAAAAATATCCAAATACTAAATTTCAAATGAAAAAGAATAGCGGCATAACTAAGTCCAATACACTACAAGCATGATCATCATGCTTGTTATGTGTCATGGGCTTCGTGAACGAGTCAGCCACATTTTCATCCGAGTGACCTTAAGAATATTGATCTCATTCTTTTGAATGACTCCACTAATGAAGTCAAACTTTCAAAGAATGTGTTGACTACCTTTATGTACACATGATTCTCTAGCAAATATAATTGCACTTGAATCATCGCACAACATTTCAATAGGAGATTCAATGTTGGGCACTACCCTTAGTTCAGCAACGAATTTCCTAATTCAGACAGCTTCCTAAGCAGCTTCTGAGGCAGCAATGTATTCTGCTTTTATTGTAGACTATGCAACTGTGCTCTGCTTTGAGCTCTTCCAATCAACTGCCCCGCCATTCATGACAAAGACATAACCAGATTGGGATCGAGAATCATCTCGATCAGTTTGGAAAATAGCATCCATATAACATTTAATACTCAACTCCCTTTCCAAACCATCATAAACCAATAATATATCTTTAGTTCTCCGCAAATACTAAAGAATGTTCTTATCAGCAATCCAATGTTCTTCACCTGGATTCTGTTGATAACGACTTCGTCAAACTCAAGGCTAACGAGACATCTGGTCTAGTACATAACAAGGCATACATAATGAATCCTATAGCCGAAGCATATGGGATTCCTTTTCATTCGTCTTATCTCATCAGATGTGATAGGACTTTGAGACTTGCTCAAGGTTATGCCCTTTTGCACAGGCAGTGCTCACGCTTGGAGTCTTGCATGTTAAATCTTCATAAGATTTTGTCAATGTATGTACTTTGACTCAAACCAATAAGCCATTTGGATCTATTTATATAGATCCTGATTCCAAGAATGTAAGTAGCTTCTCCAAGATCCTTCATCGCAAAACATTTTCCAAGCCAAGACTTAACATCTTGCAAAGTTGGAATATGTTTCCAATAAGTAATATGTTATCAGCATACAAGATCAAGAAGACTACTTTGCTCCCACTAGCTTTAATAAACACATGGCTCATAATGGTTTTGAGAAAAAACCGAACTCTTTGATTTTCTCATCAAATGAAAAGGTTTCCTCATAATCAATTACTTGAGTCTGAGTATATCCTTTTGTTACCAATCGAGACTTAAAGGTGTTTACATTATCGTACATGTTAATCTTCATCATGAAGACCCATTTAGACCCCATTGTCTTACAATTGGGTGAAAGATCAATCAAGTCACATACTTGATTATCCTTCATGGACTGTATCTCTATATTCGTAGCATCTCTCCATCTGTCAGATTCGGGATCTAATATGGCTTTAAGGTAGATAGAGGATTCATCATAATCCCCTAGATCAGGTTCATCTGAATTAATCAGATGATTATGCCTTGCAGGCTAATCAGGAGTTCTACCATATCTACGAAGTACAGATGTAACACGTTCTGGCTCACCAACAGTGTGCCCAGCTTTAACGTGTGGATAGCTAGTGCTTTCAGAAGGTATGTTACCCTGTGGTTCTTGAATTTCTTCAAGATCTACTTTACTCCCACTGACCTTTTGTAAGAGAAGATCTCTTTCCAAGAACTCAGCAAACCAAGCAGGAAACACTTTGTTTTCAGCTAGGTAGTAAAAGTAGTAACCCATTGTTTCCTTTGGGTATCCCACAAAGTTACACTTGATGTTTCTGGGTTCTAGTTTGTTTGAAGTGTCATGCTTTACACACGCTTCACAACCCCAGATTTTCAAGAAAGACAACTTAGGACTCTTCCCATGCCACATCTTATGTAGTGTCTTTTCTACCTTCTTGGTAGGAACCATATTGAGTATGCATGCAGCAGACTCAAATGCAATTCCCTCAAAAGACGGTGTTAGAGTAATCAGACTCATCATAAATCAAACCATATCAAATAAAGTTCGATTCATCCAACCAGACACACCATGTGTTAGGTGGAGTGAATTGTGAAACAATCTCACAATTCTTTAAGTGATCCAAAAAACTCTAGACTCATATATTCACCACCTCGATCAGAATTCAAGCTGATTTTCTACTTCGTTTTGGAAGACTTTTGAACATTTCAAAAACTTTATGTTTATGTTTCAACAAGTAAACATAACCATATCTACTATAATCATCAGTAAATGTAACGAAGTATTATTCACCATTTCTAGACATAGTTCTAAAAGGCCCACATACATCAGTATGTATTAGTCCTAAAAGATCTTTAGCTCTTTCACCTAAACCGGAGAAAGGTGCCTTTGTCATCTTTCCACATAAACAAGACTCGCATACATCAAATGACTCAGAGCCAGTTGATTCCAAAAATCCATCAGATTGGGGTTTTGAAAAGCGTTGTTTGTTTATATGACCAAAATGACAATGTCATAGATAGGTCTTATTCAAGTCTTGCTTGAATCGTTTGGCAATACAGGTATATATAGAATTATTATTTGAAATCACACCATGCATTTCAATTTCAAAAATACCATCACTTGGATAGGCATTAAAATAAAAACATTATTCTTAGAAACTGAAATAGCAAAGTGCGTAAATGTGAGTTCATAACTAACATATTTCAAAAGTGAAACTGAAACCACATTGCTCGTAATACTAGGAGCAAAATGACATTGTTTCAACAAAACAACAAGGCCACTTGAAAAGTAAGCTCATAGGTGCCAATAGTTTCAAAAACTGTTTGATCCCTATTTCACACTCGCAGATCTAGTGTGCCTTTCTTCAGTTTCTTACTTCTTCTCATTACCAGTATATTGATACAAATCATATCTGTAACAAAATCCAGGAATCACTAGAAAAAGCATATAATTGTATATGGCATATACCCGATTGGCTAGTCTAACCAGCCTTGCCTTTCTTCAGCTTTAGATAGGTAGACAGGAACAGTTCCTTCTCCAATGACCAACTTTTTCACAATGAAAACATTTGGCGTCTTTTGCTGGGTTTTCCTTCTTGGGAGGGGTTGGAATCTTATTCCTAGCAACTCCTTTGCCCTTTCCCTTCCTGGAAATTTTTGGCTTATTCTTTTTACCCTTCCATCCTAAATCATCAGGACGCCCAGATTGGAGGTCTTTGATGGAACAATCTGTTCAGCAACTTTGGGCATCAAGTGCAACTCTCAATTGGTTCACAACCAAGAGAGTCATTATGGGAGTTCCAAGCTTTTCCAACATTTCAATGTAGCTTTTCATATTCAAAATATGAGAGCTAACTGATTTGACCCTCCTTCATTATGCATGTGTGAAGAAGCTTGTGAGTTTCGTACAACTCATGATTTTCCTGATTCTGAAACATATTTTCCAGCTCAGTAATCATATGCTTTGCGATCTTCCATTTCCTTCTGGAGGTCAGGAGTCAAACTTGCAAGCATTATTAAAGCTATCTTCTCTTGCTCATTGAACAACTTTCAATAAGCATTTTGCTGAGCAGCATTAGCTGTCTTGGTAGGAGGATCTGGTAAGGGTTCTCCAATGGTTTTCAACTTCCCACTATTGTTGAGGACAATCCTTTGGTTGCGGTACTAGTCTAGGAAGTTTGTACCATTGAGTCACTCCTTCTCCAACAAAGAACGGAGTGTGTTTTGGTTTACGTTTTAGTTGTTTGTCATCTACGATAAAAGTAAGGTTTATTTTAGTATTTTCTGTTAGAACCAGTTTCAGTGAAACTGGCCAGTCTCCAGTTGCACCTGGAGACCAAGAAGATTTGTCCAGAAATATATTGAAGTCCAGTTGCATCGTACAGTCAACGCAACTGAAGACTTCCTCCAGTTGAGAACTGACCAGTTGAAGAATCCTTCCAGTTGGAGTCGAAGACAACAAGTGGAAGATAGAGAATGACAATGGCAGCGAAGCCCAGTTGACATTCTAGTCAGTTACAAACTGGAGACCGTTAGTGGAAAGCTCTTACAAAGTTTTACACTGATTACGAGGAATTGACTTTTATGCTTTATGTGCTATTACCCGGATAATAAGATTTATCTTATTATTTAAGTACAAAAAGGTACATAAAGCTGGTTGAGTAAAGTTGCTTTATACTGCAACTTTACACAGCATTTTAAGAAATTAAATGCTATTCCTTAAATGTTCTCAACCATATTTGTACGGCCAAAGTTAACATCCCAATGTTAACTTTGCCTATAAATACAAGTCATTGCACAACAAGAATAAAAGGTGAGAACACTTCACACTTTGCATACCTGCAATATTCTTGGTGAACTTGTGCAATATTCTCTCAATCGTAAAAAGGAACATTTCACAACTTTAAGTGTTTCGATTGTTCAGAGAAATTCCAAGTGTAGATCAATTGTAGTTCATAGGTTGTTAGGATATTTACATACTTGTATTATCTTGGTTCCGCAACAACCTTGTAATTTATTTAAAGTTAATAAATAAATTACACTTGAAAATTACATATTGTCTCACCAATTTACTTTACAAGTATTTTATATTATTGCATTGTTCTTTACTTATTGTCACTTAAATAAGTAATCTATCTAGAACTTGGTATATACTCTCTGTAACTGGTCGTCTCCAGTTCAGCGTTTATATTGCAAAGTAACTCCACCATCGACATAGAGGTGTCTTCAGGTAGTACCATCTATTGAGTTGGGACTTACAAGTGGTATCAGAGCAGAAGGCTAATAAACTTGCCTAGATCTGCTTAGATGACTACTACTGAAGGTGGAGATGGTTCTGGTCAAGGTGAAAACCCTTTGAATACTAATACACCACCTTTTCAAAATGTTAATACAAACCCTCCTCCTCCTACTGTCCCAAATCACGTCCATGTACATTATTCTAACACTCCTGTTCCAAAATTTGATGGAAACAGTGAGACCTTTGGTACATGGAAGGCCAAAATGCTTTTGCATTTTGGTGGGATAGAGAGGTATATGCTGAAAATCCTTAAGGATGGACCGTATATACCCATGTCTCTTGGGGTAAGTCCTCTTCTCGATCCAACTGGAAGAAGAGGTTCCAGAGAAAAGCTCGAAGACCACTGGTCTGATGAGGATCGTAGACTTGTAGATCTGGACACCAGACTCAAGAACATGATCCTTGGAGTTGTTCCTGAAGATCTAATTCCAACATTTGTGTTGTTCCCAGTGCCAAGTCAATGTGGGATGAATTAGTTATTCAGTTTGAAGGAGGTGATGACACTATTGTCACCAGAAAGGTTGCCTTGAACAAGAAGTATGAATCCTTCTTTGCTTTGCCTAATGAAAGTCTAACTGGTACTTACACCAGGTTTTCTAGCCTCATTAATCAGTTGAGAGGCTTGGGTGTAGAGAAGGATAAGGATATTCTTCTTGAGAAGTTTTGTGATATTCTTCCTTCCAAATGGGAAAATATGGTTCTTGTCTTAAGACAAGGTAAAACCCTGCACAACCATACTCTTGCATCGCTCTATGGAGCCTTCAGATTCACTGAAGACAATAATGCTGCAAGACTGGTGGCTGAGCAGGATGCCATGAACCATGCCCAGAGTCCCAAGGTTGCTAGTGTAACTGAGCGACCTTGTACTGCTTTAATGTCTGCAGAGAGTGTCCAGGCACACTCAATGAAGGAGATGTTAAACAGTTTCTTGAACTCTGGCCTGACCACTGAAATCAGTGACGGTTGTGATGAAACTGGCGATGATGATCTGGTAGCCATGATCGCTAAAACCTTTAATAGGTTTAAGCATAAATCTAAAAGATTTAATGGCCCAAACAATGCTTCCAGCTCCAGCTCTCTGGATAAAACCAATCTTACCTGCTATAAATGCGGTAAGAAAGGTCATTTTATGAAGGAATGCAGATCTAGTCAGATGAACAACCAAACTGGTCCCTCTGTCCTAATTTCAATCGGCCTGATGATAGCTACAAAGCTAAATATAAGAAGCTTAAGGCCCAGATTGCCCTCTTGTCCATTGAAAAAGAAAAGGATCAGTGCTTGATGGCACAAACTGAGGGAAAATGGGAGTACTCTGATGACTCATCAGCTGATGAAGAAGAGGAAATGGACATGTGTTTCATGGCCTTGGAAGATCAACAGCAGCATGTGGCAAAAGAAGATGTCATCACTGGAAGATGGGTGGACATCATTTTGAAGAAGGTATGTGATTATGACAATCAAGTGGATCCAGAACTGAAACTGGACCTTGCTGAATCATTAAGTGGTGATTTGGCTTTTGTGGAAACTGTTAGAGCAGATAGTGAAAGATATCTGGACACTATCTTAATTGAACTAAACAATGTTAAGCCACAACTTAATGATTTACAAAGTGTCCAGTTGGCTCTCAAGGAGTCAGTTTTAAAAATTGAGGCTTTGGAATTTGATAATCAAAAATTAATTTCTGATCTTGAAAAAGAACAAATGATTATCAAGTCATGGGTAAAAGCATCTGGAAAGAACTATGATGCATTTTCTAGAACAATTGATGCCCAGAAAAATGCATGGAAATCTGGAGATCTGGAAATGGCAGCTCTCATACCAGATCTTCATGCATTGCCTCCAGCTCTCAGGGTTGAAACTTCTTATGATCAACCTGAAGCTGTTGAAACTGAACCCACTGAGACCACCCCCATTGAGGTTAAACCTGGAGCCAAACAGGCTAGTGCTCTAGTTAAAAAGGCCACTGGTAACAAGCCCTTACCTCAGAAGTCTAAGGAGCCCAAGACCCAAAAGACTAAAACTCCAGCTGAACCAAGGTCCAAGGTTCAGCAGCCTGATGAAAACAATATTTTGTTTAAACTGGAAAGTCAACTCCAACTTTTGTCTCGACAGGTTCAGAGTTGTACTGCCCGGATCAAAAATCTGGAAGGAGGTTCATCACCTCCAGTTTTAAAACAAAATATTAAACCCACTTCAAAACCAAAACAAAAGAATGTTCCATCTGGAACTAAATCTGATAAGAAAAAGGGGAGCAGGTATCAAATACCAATCGTTTTTACTCCTGCACCTGGATCTGGTAAAAAAGATCCAGATGTAATCTTCAATTTACCACCACAACAATCAATTGTGACTTCTGTAGAGAAGTCCAGTGAACCCATCAAGAAAAGATGGGTTCGCAAAAATAACTGATGATTTTTGTGGGTGTGCAGGGCGATCGAAAGAAGAATATCTGGTATCTGGACAACGTTGCTGGCCGGACTATGACTGGATGTAAGCCCCTGCTTGAAGAGTTCACTGTCCAAGATGGACCGGCAGTGACGTTTGGTAATGATCAAAATGGAAAGACTGAAGGATATGGTGTGCTCAATAACGGACAGGTCGAATTCAAGAGAGTTGCATTTGTGAATGGTTTGAAATACAACCTGATCAGTGTCAGCCAACTTTGTGATGTTGGCTACAGAGTTTTGTTCGATATTGCTCAAGGCACCATATTTAACAAGGATTGGAAAGTGGTGATGGTTGCACCAAGAAAAGGTAATGTGTACATCATGGATATGAAACCAGCTCCAAAAGAGCAGTGCTTCTATACCAAGGCTGATGAAGACACCAACTGGCTGTGGCATAAAAGATTATCCCATCTTAATTTCAAAATATTAACAAGTTGTCTCGCAAACAACTGGTTGATGGGATACCACAGATTTCTTTTAATAAAGAAAAGCCATGTCCAGGGTGTGAGATGGGCAAGCAGAAAAGGGCCAGTTTCAAAACTAGGCAAAACTTTAGCATCACTGAACCTCTTCACATGCTACATATGGATCTCTTTGGTCCAGTGAATGTTCAAACTAGAGCTGGGAAGAAATACACTCTAGTTGTGGTCGATGAATTCACCAGATACTGTTGGGTGGTATTCCTTAGATCCAAAAGTGATGCACCTGCTGAAATCATCTCTCTCATCAAAAGAATTGAACTCAAGTATACTCGAAAAGTCTGTCAGTTGCGAAGTGATAATGGTACTGAATTTCAAAATAGGTACTGAATTTCAAAATAAGGTACTTGAAACATTTTGCAATGACACTGGCATCTCTCAAAACTTCTCATCAGCATACTCTCCAGAGCAGAATGGAGTTGTGGAAAGAAAGAATCGCACACTGATAGAAGCAGCCAGAAGTATGCTATCTGAATCAGGTCTTCCCACCAGTTTCTGGGCTAAAGCAGTTGCAACTGCTTGTCACACCCAAAACCGGTCAGTCTACATCAAGAGACATAAGAAGACTGCCTATGAAGTACTCAGGAATCGTTAACCAAATATTGGATATTTTCATGTATTTGGTTGTCCAGTTTATATTTTAAACGATTCCAGTCAGCTTGGAAAGTTTGATGCAAAAGCTGATGAAGGTGTATTCTTAGGCTATTCAGATATTCGAAAGGCCTTTAGAGTTTATAATTATAGACTCCAAAAGGTTCATGAGACAATTCATGTCACATTCGACGAATCAACTGAAGCAATCAACAAGAGACCAAGCCTTGATATTTCTCCAGTTGTTCCAATAAATTTTGGTGAAACTAACCAAGTTCATCAGTCAGTTGTTTCACCAAAAGATGTTTCCAGTTGCAATAAATTGGAACCAGTTAAGAAGAAAAGCACCACCAGTGACACCTCATTCTATCCCTCCATCAATTTCAATTTACCACAGGAATTGGTGATTGGATCTGATGTACGTGCCACTCCAATATCAACACCAGTTCAAACTCCAACTTCTCCAGTTCTTCAAGAAATGCCTTTTAATGAAGAATTTCATGATGCAAATCGTGACCTCATTGACTCTGATGAGGATGTAGAAGTAGTTTGGACTGATCCTCCTCCAGAAGCTGCTGCAACTGAAGAAGATCGACAGGTAACTTGCACTGATATTGTAATTCACCAGCCTAGTCAATACACTAGATGGACTCGAGCACATCCAATTGAACAGATTGTGGGAGATCCAAATAGTGGGGTTCAGACTAGAAGAGCCACCAGTGAGCAATGCTTAAACGTCACCTTCTTATCACTAATTGAACCGAAGAAGATTGACGAGGCTATGGCAGACCAAGCTGGGTGGAAGCTATGCAAGAAGAGCTCGTCCAGTTTGAAAGGAATAATGTGTGGGAGCTTGTTCCTTGTCCACCCGGGTTAAAGAAAGAACCCATTGGTACAAGATGGGTCTACCGAAACAAGATTAGTTGCCCAGGGTTATTGTCAAGTAGAAGGCGTTGACTTTGATGAAACTTTTGCTCCAGTTGCAAGACTTGAAGCCATCAGAATTTTTCTGGCTTATGCAGCCCATCTGCAGTTTAAAGTCTTCCAGATGGATGTCAAAAGTGCGTTCCTTAATGGAACATTGGAAGAAGTTGTGTATGTTAAGAAGACTCCAGGCTTCATCAATGAGAAGCATCCTCACTGGGTCTATAGACTGAACAAAGCTTTGTATGGTCTTAGACAAGCCCCAAGAGCCTGGTATGATACTTTAACTAAACATCTTCTTAAAAATGGCTTTCAAAGAGGTGCAATAGATAATACCTTATTTATCTTGAAAGAAAAAGGTAATATCTTATTGGTACAAATTTATGTCGATGACATTATATTTGGTTCAACTAATGATGCAATGTGTAAAAAGTTTTCTAAAATCATGTCATCTGAGTATGAAATGAGTTTAATGGGAGAATTAACATTTTTCTTATGTCTTCAGATTAAGCAAACTGAAAATGGAATTTTCATAAACCAAGGAAAATATGTCAGAGATTTGTTAAGAAAATACAAATATGATTCAATCCCATCGAAAAACACACCTATTACAGAAACCATTAAATTTGGACTCTGACCCAACTGGCAAACCAGTGAACATCACTGACTATCGTGGTATGGTTGGTTCACTGATGTATTTAACTGCCAGTCGACCAGATATAATGTTTGCAACATGTCTATGTGCCAGGTTTCAGGCTAACCCTAAAGAATCACATTTGCACGCTGTTAAGCGTATCTTTAGATACCTGAAAGGGTGTCCTAATCTTGGTCTTTGGTACCCCAAAGGCTCAGGGTTAGATCTAATGGGTTATTCAGATTCAGATCATGCAGGTTGTAAGATAGATAGAAAATCAACAACTGGTGGTTGTCATTTCCTTGGAGGAAAACTGGTAAGTTGGACCAGTAAGAAGCAGACGTCAGTCTCTATGTCCACTGCTGAGGCAGAGTACATTTCTGCGGCCAGTTGTTGTGCCCAGATTCTCTGGATCAAAAACCAGTTACTAGATTATGGTCAAAAGTATACAAGGACCCCAATCTTTTGTGACAACACCAGTGCAATTGCTATATCTCACAACCCAGTGATGCACTCCAAGACAAAGCATATTGACATCAGGTATCATTTTATTCGCGATCATGTTATGAAAGGAGACATTGAATTACATTTCATCCCCACTGACAAACAGCTCGCTGATGTTTTTACAAAACCTCTTGATGAGAAAACCTTTAAAAATCTCATCAGCGAACTGGGAATGTTAAATCTTTAAAACTGGAGATTTTTGTTATGAACGCGTCAGTGACACTGATGAAGTTCTCCAGTTGAGGAGGTCCAGATAATCTTTGCTCGCCAGGCTATCGAACGCCTTTGTGATACTATCCTGGCACTAATCGATTTCTGGATCATCATTTTAGGGGGAAAGACTCAAAATAATTTTCTGACTAAAATTCGTTTTGTTTGAAAATGGCAACTGGAGAACTCTCCAGTTGGAAACTGTCACTGGACTAGTCCTCCAGTGACCAGGTTCAGTCTTGTCTTAATTTTTCATAACGTTAGAAAATACTTGGTCAATATTTGTGACACGTGATGGTACTCGAGTGTTTTAAACCACTTGATATCGTCATCTGACGTGTTTAAAGACATTTTGGTAAATGACAACTGTTTTTATTGGGAAAATGAAAATTAGTGGGCGCGTGGGTAAGTTAAGCCGTCGTAGCATTTAATGCTGACACGGTAAATTATGTTTTTATTTCAAAATTCAAACTTATTTTGTAAAAATATCTACAAAATTGATTTTGTTAAATAAAATATAATTTTTGGTATTTCATTGGGATCTTGAATTCCTTATAAATACCCTTATTTACTCCGATCACATTTACTTCCCTTTACATTCTTTTCATTTACTTCCCAATCATCGAAAATTGCTTCTTTTCTCTCTCTGCTTCATAAATCAAGAACCCTAATTCCAAAATTTTAATTTCATTTTCCAATGGCACCTAAATCATCCCGTTCAAGAGATGTAAATCTCTTATCTGTCCCATATGCTCCGTCACCAGATGTCAAACAGGCATCTGGTGCTCCTGGTAACACTATGCTCATCAAATTAAATCCGAATAATCCGATGGCGAGTTTACAAGGAACCCAAGGGTCCAATACCCCCCCCCCCCCCCCCCCCCCCCCCCCCCCCCCCCCCCCCCCCCCCCCCCCCCCCCCCCCCCCCCCCCCCCCCCCCCCCCCCCCCCCCCCCCCCCCCCCCCCCCCCCCCCCCCCCCCCCCCCCCCCCCCCCCCCCCCCCCCCCCCCCCCCCCCCCCCCCCCCCCCCCCCCCCCCCCCCCCCCCCCCCCCCCCCCCCCCCCCCCCCCCCCCCCCCCCCCCCCCCCCCCCCCCCCCCCCCCCCCCCCCCCCCCCCCCCCCCCCCCCCCCCCCCCCCCCCCCCCCCCCCCCCCCCCCCCCCCCCCCCCCCCCCCCCCCCCCCCCCCCCCCCCCCCCCCCCCCCCCCCCCCCCCCCCCCCCCCCCCCCCCCCCCCCCCCCCCCCCCCCCCCCCCCCCCCCCCCCCCCCCCCCCCCCCCCCCCCCCCCCCCCCCCCCCCCCCCCCCCCCCCCCCCCCCCCCCCCCCCCCCCCCCCCCCCCCCCCCCCCCCCCCCCCCCCCCCCCCCCCCCCCCCCCCCCCCCCCCCCCCCCCCCCCCCCCCCCCCCCCCCCCCCCCCCCCCCCCCCCCCCCCCCCCCCCCCCCCCCCCCCCCCCCCCCCCCCCCCCCCCCCCCCCCCCCCCCCCCCCCCCCCCCCCCCCCCCCCCCCCCCCCCCCCCCCCCCCCCCCCCCCCCCCCCCCCCCCCCCCCCCCCCCCCCCCCCCCCCCCCCCCCCCCCCCCCCCCCCCCCCCCCCCCCCCCCCCCCCCCCCCCCCCCCCCCCCCCCCCCCCCCCCCCCCCCCCCCCCCCCCCCCCCCCCCCCCCCCCCCCCCCCCCCCCCCCCCCCCCCCCCCCCCCCCCCCCCCCCCCCCCCCCCCCCCCCCCCCCCCCCCCCCCCCCCCCCCCCCCCCCCCCCCCCCCCCCCCCCCCCCCCCCCCCCCCCCCCCCCCCCCCCCCCCCCCCCCCCCCCCCCCCCCCCCCCCCCCCCCCCCCCCCCCCCCCCCCCCCCCCCCCCCCCCCCCCCCCCCCCCCCCCCCCCCCCCCCCCCCCCCCCCCCCCCCCCCCCCCCCCCCCCCCCCCCCCCCCCCCCCCCCCCCCCCCCCCCCCCCCCCCCCCCCCCCCCCCCCCCCCCCCCCCCCCCCCCCCCCCCCCCCCCCCCCCCCCCCCCCCCCCCCCCCCCCCCCCCCCCCCCCCCCCCCCCCCCCCCCCCCCCCCCCCCCCCCCCCCCCCCCCCCCCCCCCCCCCCCCCCCCCCCCCCCCCCCCCCCCCCCCCCCCCCCCCCCCCCCCCCCCCCCCCCCCCCCCCCCCCCCCCCCCCCCCCCCCCCCCCCCCCCCCCCCCCCCCCCCCCCCCCCCCCCCCCCCCCCCCCCCCCCCCCCCCCCCCCCCCCCCCCCCCCCCCCCCCCCCCCCCCCCCCCCCCCCCCCCCCCCCCCCCCCCCCCCCCCCCCCCCCCCCCCCCCCCCCCCCCCCCCCCCCCCCCCCCCCCCCCCCCCCCCCCCCCCCCCCCCCCCCCCCCCCCCCCCCCCCCCCCCCCCCCCCCCCCCCCCCCCCCCCCCCCCCCCCCCCCCCCCCCCCCCCCCCCCCCCCCCCCCCCCCCCCCCCCCCCCCCCCCCCCCCCCCCCCCCCCCCCCCCCCCCCCCCCCCCCCCCCCCCCCCCCCCCCCCCCCCCCCCCCCCCCCCCCCCCCCCCCCCCCCCCCCCCCCCCCCCCCCCCCCCCCCCCCCCCCCCCCCCCCCCCCCCCCCCCCCCCCCCCCCCCCCCCCCCCCCCCCCCCCCCCCCCCCCCCCCCCCCCCCCCCCCCCCCCCCCCCCCCCCCCCCCCCCCCCCCCCCCCCCCCCCCCCCCCCCCCCCCCCCCCCCCGCCTCAAAATAATAAGGGACCCACCAGTTCGTCTGCTGGAATTGTGACCATTGCCGAGCCCGGGCAATAGTCTAACCCCTCCAGCTCCAGCGTGTCTGTCCCCACAACCATTTTCCCTGGAGACCTCCCAACAGGTCTTTCAGGAGTTCCAAAGGCAACAAGAACACGTCGCATTAGGACCTTGTCAGCACTTGCCACTGACAGTAGAAACCTGACCAGCCCTCCAGTTTCCTCCCAACAGGAACCTGGAGAAAGTCAAATGGGACAACCGCATGCAGCCACCCTCGCAATTTCTGTAGGAGAGGGTGGTGAAGATGAAACTGGGCTACCCCAACCCAGAATAGAGTTTGAGTCAGCACAAAGTGTCCACGGCCTTTCTGACACTTCTATTGCACAAACTGACGAAGTCTCTGGCCAGTCACTACTGGAGACTGAGGTTCCAAACTCTTCGGCCGATGATGTTATGGTTGTGGATAGAGCAATTATAACTGAGGCAACCCCAGTGACCTCTATCCCTGGTGAAGATACCTCGGTATCTGATCCTCCAACAGATGCAACCTTCCAGGAAACTGGAGAAGGTCATCTGGAGACTGACCTATCTGGTCAGCCCTCAGTTACATTCATGGATCTGGACATGGGTGTTAATGACGAGGAAATACTTATTGAGTCTTCGGATTCAGAAGGTATTGCATCAGACATTGAGATTATTGAGTCTTCTGTACAAGATCAAAACCCTTCATCTCATGTCTCGCCTCCAGATGCTTCAATTTCACTTTCACAAACCCAAGAAAATGAGCCTACAAATATTCCTTTTCCCACTTATAACTATATGTCTGGAAACAGACGTATGGCACCATCACCATCTGGGCAATTCTCACTCCTTCGAGAAATGCCACCACTACCGCCGCCGTTGGACACACCTGAGCATTCTCAGCATGTCCAACAATTTGAATTTCCAGTCCTTTCTTCTACCACCACTCCTACTATTTCTTCAACTGCTAGAATGTCAACTGGGGAGGCTTCTCTCAATTTGCCTCGTCCAGTTGCTCCAGTAGTAGCTGCTGCTGGTCCAGTGACACGTTCTTCCCCGTCACTGGACACTCAATTTGCCTCCTTTCAAGCCGAAATCCAAAATCTTATTCATAGGGTGGAGGATGTTCAAAAGGCAATTGACAAAAATACCAAGTCCCTCTCCAGATACAACAAAGATACAACAACAAATTCTAAGGTTGTTGATCTGGGGATAAACAAGTTTGCTGATAATGAGGGCTTAGTATTCAAGAAGCTCAATGAGCTGGTCGAGGGCTGTAACAATCTGGCTGTTTCTCTAAAGGAAGCCTTCGACCTTACTCAGTCAAGAGTCACTACTTCAATCTCTAACCTGCTGGGAAATACTGTAAGACAATCAGAGGTTGATTTGAAAGAGATTGAAAGGCAGGTAAAGGAATTGGTTGAAAAACCTGGCCTAAATGTGACTGAGCTTGGGCAGCAGTTGATGACTTCAGTTGGTCAGAGAATTGATGATACACTAGGTGCAAGGGAAACACAATTGATTGAAAAGGTGATAGCTGAGATCACCAAGCTGGCCACTCCTCAGGTTGATCTGGCCCCACTCACAAATGAGATCAACCAGTTGAGGGGCAACATTGATAATTTAAACACCCAGGTATCCATTCACTCTCAGTCTATTGACAAACTGACAACTGAAGTGGATAATTTGAAGAAAAAGGATGAAGAGGTGAAGGACAAGGTGGCTTCTGGTCTGGATGAAGATTCGAAGACCTTGAATGAACTAAAAACTGGTCAGGAACAAGTTGCAGCAAATGTTCTGACCCAGTCAAAAGAAACCAACCACCTATGGAGATCTTTTAGGATGATGTGCACCATATTCAAAGAATGCAAGAACATGCAATCGTGGCAGCCTCTTGACCGGTTGCCAGCTCACCATTCTGAATGGAAAGTTATTAGGGCAGGTCTAGATGCTGCCAAGGGGGAAAGAAGTGCAGTTCTTGCACAAATTCAAACTGAAAGTAATCCATCTGGAACTCAAACAGGTAGTGAAATGATTGTGGCTGCCAGTACTGAAGCTGGTGAGCAAAGAATTGATGAAACTGGTAACGTAAGTGATAGGGGGAATGTTGTTGACAAAGGTAAAGGTTTAGCATCTGATGTAGCCCAGTCGGCCACTGATGTACCAATGTTGGAAACTGGCAATGCTGATGTACTTCCTCCAGTTTCTGAAAGTGATAGCAAGCATCTGGCAAGGCTTGGTAATGAAATAAAAGAAAGAAAGAAAATGAAACAAGCCAACCAAGTTGAAGCCAGAGAGCATCTTGCAAAATTAAGATTGCTTGATATTAGTGATGCTCATTTATTGGGAATCACTAAGGAGGAGTATGCCAGAGTAAAGAATGATCCCAGGATAGTTGACATGTTGAAAGAAATGCTTGATGTTGAATTAGACAGACACTATCCTGATGATGAAGCTGAACTGGATGCCAGAAATTTTAATATATCAGTGGAGAAGGCAAAGGAGAACAGGGCCAGTGGGATTTTGAAAAGGATTGAAAATGTAAAGAAGGTTGTGAAAAAGGTTTTGAATCCACCAAGGAGGAACCCTCAACCAAGAAAACCACTGACCAGAGATGCTGACCTTAGAACATTCATAGAACCAACTGGAGATGTATCGAATGATGACATCAAGTCTGCTGTACTGGCTGCTGGAGCTGGGAGTATTAAAATAACAAATGAATCTGAAGCAAGAGAGTATTACTCCCAGATCATGGCAACCAGAAGACACCGTGGGGTAATTAATGGTGTGTTTGTTACTATCAAGCCAGGCACCAAGCACTTTCATGTTGAAGTTAGTTATGCCAGAGGGCCACTGGTTAAAACTGACAATCCTGGTGCAATGCAATATGGGTTCTCTGAATGGGTGGAAATGGTGAACTTTTTGGAAGCAAAGGCGCAAAAGAATAGGTTTGAGAAAGCATGGGTCAACTTCTTGAAGGGCAAGATTCAACACAAAGAGAATCTGGAGCTGAAGTTGAACATTGATCCTGAAGACTCACAACCTATCTCTTCAGTGTCAAAGAGAAGACGAACTGGCGAAGGGCCATCTAATTAAGTTCTCTTTTCAATTTATCTACTTGTAATTTTATTTACATTCTGTAACTTGTGTAAATTTCTTTTCCTTGTATAAATGAAGTTACCAGTTTGTAACCACAAGGTAGATAATAGATTAGATCTAACAAACTTAAAAAAAAAAAAAAAAACCCAAGGCATTTATTGATCTATAAAAATGCCTTGGAAAACTTAGATAGATTTAATCGAACAAGTCTCTCCAGTTCACACTTGTACAGATACAAGAACTGAAAAAGACTTGGCAATATTTCAGGACAAATAGGGGGAATTTGTTAGGACCAGTTTCAGTGAAACTGGCCAGTCTCCAGTTGCACCTGGAGACCAAGAAGATTTGTCCAGAAATATATTGAAGTCCAGTTGCATCGTACATTCAACGCAACTGAAGACTTCCTCCAGTTGAGAACTGACCAGTTGAAGAATCCTTCCAGTTGGAGTCGAAGACAACAAGTGGAAGATAGAGAATGACAATGGCAGCGAAGCCCAGTTGACATTCTAGTCAGTTACAAACTGGAGACCGTCAGTGGAAAGCTCTTACAAAGTTTTACACTGATTACGAGGAATTGACTTTTATGCTTTATGTGCTATTACTCGGATAATAAGATTTATCTTATTATTTAAGTACAAAAAGGTACATAAAGCTGGTTGAGTAAAGTTGCTTTATACTGCAACTTTACACAGCATTTTAAGGAATTAAATGCTATTCCTTAAATGTTCTCAACCATATTTGTACGGCCAAAGTTAACATCCCAATGTTAACTTTGCCTATAAATACAAGTCATTGCACAACAAGAATAAAAGGTGAGAACACTTCACACTTTGCATACC
The DNA here is from genome assembly GCA_034093135.1 of Erigeron breviscapus. Classification (NCBI taxonomy): domain Eukaryota; kingdom Viridiplantae; phylum Streptophyta; class Magnoliopsida; order Asterales; family Asteraceae; genus Erigeron; species Erigeron breviscapus. Next base: position 38,494,946 of record CM067169.1, on the reverse strand, counting down.
TGCAATATTCTTGGTGAACTTGTGCAATATTCTCTCAATCGTAAAAAGGAACATTTCACAACTTTAAGTGTTTCGATTGTTCAGAGAAATTCCAAGTGTAGATCAATTGTAGTTCATAGGTTGTTAGGATATTTACATACTTGTATTATCTTGGTTCCGCAACAACCTTGTAATTTATTTAAAGTTAATAAATAAATTACACTTGAAAATTACATATTGTCTCACCAATTTACTTTACAAGTATTTTATATTATTGCATTGTTCTTTACTTATTTTCACTTAAATAAGTAATCTATCTAGAACTTGGTATATACTCTCTGTAACTGGTCGTCTCCAGTTCAGCGTTTATATTGCAAAGTAACTCCACCATCGACATAGATGTGTCTTCAGGTAGTACCATCTATTGAGTTGGGACTTACAATATATAGATGTATGACTTTAAAACAATTTTAAAAGTGAAGGCATGAGATATAACATAAGATATATATATATATATATATATATATATATATATATATATATATATATATATATATATATATATATATATATATATATATATATATATATATATATATATATATATATATATATATATATATATATATATATATATATATATATATATATATATATATATATATATATATATATATATATATATATATATATATATATATATATATATATATATATATATATATATATATATATATATATATATATATATATATATATATATATATATATATATATATATATATATATATATATATATATATATATATATATATATATATATATATATATATATATATATATATATATATATATATATATATATATATATATATATATATATATATATATATATATATATATATATATATATATATATATATATATATATATATATATATATATATATATATATATATATATATATATATATATATATATATATATATATATATATATATATATATATATATATATATATATATATATATATATATATATATATATATATATATATATATATATATATATATATATATATATATATATATATATATATATATATATATATATATATATATATATATATATATATATATATATATATATATATATATATATATATATATATATATATATATATATATATATATATATATATATATATATATATATATATATATATATATATATATATATATATATATATATATATATATATATATATATATATATATATATATATATATATATATATATATATATATATATATATATATATATATATATATATATATATATATATATATATATATATATATATATATATATATATATATATATATATATATATATATATATATATATATATATATATATATATATATATATATATATATATATATATATATATATATATATATATATATATATATATATATATATATATATATATATATATATATATATATATATATATATATATATATATATATATATATATATATATATATATATATATATATATATATATATATATATATATATATATATATATATATATATATATATATATATATATATATATATATATATATATATATATATATATATATATATATATATATATATATATATATATATATATATATATATATATATATATATATATATATATATATATATATATATATATATATATATATATATATATATATATATATATATATATATATATATATATATATATATATATATATATATATATATATATATATATATATATATATATATATATATATATATATATATATATATATATATATATATATATATATATATATATATATATATATATATATATATATATATATATATATATATATATATATATATATATATATATATATATATATATATATATATATATATATATATATATATATATATATATATATATATATATATATATATATATTAATAAAAGTAATACTTGTTATTCTTGTTGTGCAATGACTTGTATTTATAGGCAAAGTTAACATTGGGATGTTAACTTTGGCCGTACAAAAGTGGTTGAGAGCATTTAAGGAATAACATTTAATTCCTTAAAATGCAGTGTAAAGTTGCAGCATAAAACAACTTTATTCAACCAGCTTTATGTACCTTTTATTACTTAAATAATAAGATGAATCTTATTATCCGGGTAAAAGCACATAAAGCATAAAAGTCAATTCCTAGTAATCAGTGTAAAGCTTTGTAAGAGCTTTCCACTGATGGTCTCCAGTTTGTAACTGACTAGAATGTCAACTGGGCTTCGCTGCCATTGTCATTCTCTATCTTCCACTTGTTGTCTTCGACTTCAACTGGAATGATTCTTCAACTGGTCAGTTCTCAACTGGAGGAAATCTTCAGTTGCGTTGACTGTACGGTGCAACTGGACTTCAATATATTTCTGGACAAATCTTCTGGGTCTCCAGTTTCACTGGGTCTCCAGGTGCAACTGAAGACTGGCCAGTTTACCAGTAAACTGGTCCTAACAAATTCCCCCTATTTGTCTAGAAATATTGGAAAGTCTTTTTCAGTCCTTGTATCTGTACAAGTGTGAACTGGAGAGACTTGTTCGATTAAATCTATCTAAGTTTTCCAAGGCATTTTTATAGATCAATAAATGCCTTGGGTTTTTTCTTTTAAGTTTGTTAGATCTAATCTATTATCTACCTTGTGGTTACAAACTGGTAACTTCATTTATACAAGGAAATGAAATTTATACAAGTTACAGAATGTAAATAAAATACAAGTAGATAACTGAAAAGAGAACTTAATGAGATGGCCCTTCGCCAGTTCTTCTTCTCTTGGTCACTGAAGAGATAGGCTGAGAGTCTTCAGGATCAATATTCAACTTTAGCTCCAGATTTTCTTTGTGTTGAATCTTGCCCCTTAAGAAGTTCACCCATGCTTTCTCAAACCTATTCTTTTGTGCCTTTGCATCCAAAACATTCACCATTTCAACCCATTCACTGAACCCATACTGCATTGCACTAGGATTGTCAGTTTTAACCAGTGGCCCTCTGGTATAACTAACTTCAACTTGAAAGTGCTTGGTGCCTGGCTTAATTGTTACATTTACATCATTGATAGTCCCACTATGTCTTCTGGTTGCCATGATCTGGGAGTAATAGCTTCTTGCTTCAGATTCATTTGTTATTTTAATACTCCCAGCTCCAGCAGCCAGTACAGCAGACTTGATGTCATTATTTGATACCTCGCCAGTTGGTTCAACAAACGTGCTAAGGTCAGCATCTCTGGTCAGTGGTCTTCTTGGTTGAGAGATCCTTCTTGGTGGATTCAAAACCCTTTTCACAACCTTCTTAACATGTTCAATTCTTTTTAGAATCCCACTGGCCCTGTTCTCCTTCGCCTTCTCCACTGATATGTTCAAATTTCTGGCATCAAATTCAGCTTCATCCTCAGGATAGTGTCTGTCCAGTTCAACATCAAGCATTTCTTTCAACTGGTCAACTATCCTGGGATCATTCTTAACTCTAGCATACTCCTCCTTAGTGATTCCCAAAAGATGAGCATCACTCATATCAAGCAACTTAATCTGTGCAAGATGTGCTCTGGCTTCAGCTTGGTTTCTTTGTTTCATCTTCTTTCTTTCTTTAATATCATTCCCAAGTCTAGCCAATCTTCTACTATCACTATCTGAAACTGGAGGAAGTACATCAGCATTGCCAGTTTCTAACATTGGTACATCAGTGGCCGGCTGGGCAGATACATCAGATGCCAAACCTTTGCCCTTATCAACAACATTCCCCCTATCACCTACATCACCAGTTTCAACAACTCTTTGCTCACCAGCTTCAGTACTGGCAGCCACAATCAATTCTATACCAGATTGACCTCCAGATGGAGTGCTTTCAGTTGCAATTGGTGCAAGAACTGCACTTCTTTCCCCCTTGGCAGCATCTAGACCTGCCCTAATCACTTCCCATTCAGAATGGTGAGCTGGCAACCGGTCAAGAGGCCGCCATGATTGCATGTTCTTGCATTCTTTGAAGATTGTGCACATCATCCTGAAAGATCTCCAAAGGTGGTTGGTTTCTTTAGACTGGGTCAGAACATTAGCTGCAACTGTTCCTGACCAGTTTTCAATTCATTTAAAATCTTGGAATCTTCATCCAGACCAGAAACCACCTTATCCTTGACTTCTTCATCCTTCTTCTTCAAACTTTCTACTTCAGTTGTCAGTTTATCCAAAGATTGAGCATGAAGTGATACCTGGGTGTTCAAGTTATCAATGCTGCCCCTCAACTGGTTGATCTCATTTGTGAGTGAGGCCAGATCAACCTGAGGAGTGGCCAGCTTGGTGATCTCAAACATCACCCTTTCAATTAATTGTTGTTCTCTAGCACCCAGCGTATCCTCTATCTTCTGACCAACTGAAGTCATTAACTGCTCTCCAAGTTCAGCCACATTCAACCCAGGCTTGTCAACCAATTCCTTTACCTGTTTTTCAATCTCCCTTAAATCAACTTCCGAAGTTCTGACAGTGTTGCTCAGCAAGTTGGAGATTGAGGTTGTGACCTTGGACTGAGTGAGGTCAAAGGCTTCTTTCAAAGATGTTGCCAGATTGTTGCAGCCAGTGACCAACTCATTTAGCTTGTTGAACACCAAGTCTTCATTTGATGAAAACTTGTTAATCCCCAGATCAACCACTTTAATGTTGGTCAAGTGATCCTTGTGGTATCTGGAGAAAGACTTGGTGTTTTTGTCAATTATCTTTTGAATATTGTTAGGTCCAGATTTAGTCCAGACTTACTGGACTGGCTCCAGACTGGACAACTGGAACCTTATTTTGGTGTCCAAAATCGTGGATAGTGGTGGTGGTGTGACGTGTGCAATTTAAAGCTTTCGGTTAGTGCTTATATGAACCGAATTAGTGATTTGTAGGCTTGCCTTTGCCATTTAATAACAAGTAAG